>JAMPIV010007216.1:17500-613672 GCA_024509875.1 Oreohelix idahoensis | reverse complement strand
GTTGTGTTTACCAACACACGTTATCACATTTATAGAGAAGGAACGAAAGTGTGCGAAAGAGACATACTGTTCTTCTTCTCTTTCTCTTCTGTTCACTCAGTGTAATAGGGGAGTGGGGGCTCGTTAGTATATAGAGGGGGAGATAGAGTGGTAGGAGGTATATGTCACGAGATCCAGAATCACTGGGGCTATATGCTGGGAATTCATCCCAAAGTCTTATATTCACCTTCTCCACTCCTGCTGCTCATCTTCAACCGGGTGCCAGGCGAATCTGAGCCATTGACAAAGCCGGCACCTCACAGATAACTCTCTTTGGTTACCCTCACAGGGGTAACTTTGTGACATAATTGTGGGCTGCAGTCCGGAATATACCTTGGGACTTGCCCTAGACTAAAACATTAAATAATTCTTTTTTGCAAATTTTGTATAAACCTATTCACTGTCTTCTATACTGTTCCTTATTCTACTTAGGTAGAGGGAAAGAACACAGAATAGAGTATTAGATAACTAGATATTCATATTAGATATTAAGATTAGATATTCATAGTATATTAAGAAAGACATTGACACATGTTAGAAGATTACACCGTATTAATTTATATGCACTTTATTACTGCATCTGGTTACCAATATTGATTTGTTGTCATCATTATAAATTTACCTGGATTTTTGGTAGTACCACGTGGGACTCGATCAAAAGGCATTGTTGAAGTCGGACGCTTTGAACGAGCGACCCGACATTGTGTATTCCTTTTGTTCACAAGTGGACAATAGCGACTAAGCCACTGAGACGAAACATTTTAGTATTGTTTTCTTGGTAGGCAGGCAGTTGATGGTCAGAAATATTTGACTGGTATTCTTAGCAAGCCTTAGAATTGTATTGCCAAGGTTTTCTTTACTATTGTCATTTACCTGTACGGCTGTAAAGGTTATAGCGAAGCATACGGGAAATTTGTTTTGGTTCTCCCTTTGGCCAAGGGCACAAATTTTTTTTCTTCGCCCTATATTTTTTTTCTCTCACATAATTTTGAGTAGCGATAGGCAGATTGAATTCTAGCTTGATCATGGCAGATTTGATGCAAATTCGCGCTGCGATTATCCAGGAAGCAACTAGTTTAAAACTAGAAAAAGGAGAACTTATGGAATATGTGGAAAAAATGTTAACGGCGCACAAAGAAGAGAGAAAAGACAAACTTGCAGAGCAAGAGAGAAAAGATAAACTAGCAGCAGAAGTAGAGCAAAGAAGATTGACATTAGCAGCGGAGAAGGAGGAGAGAGAAGCCAAGAAATTAGAAGCTGAGAGAGAGAGAGAGCATGACCTACGGATGAGACAACTAGAGTGGGGAGCATAGAACCCAGTCGCACGCAGATGAAGGGGCAGGGGCTTCGCCCAGGTCAGACTGCACAACGTCTTCGCACCAACATTATAATCAGGCCATGAAATTTCCGCTGGAAGTATTCTCGGAACGAAATGACAATATAGCCGACTTCCTAGACCGGTTTGAACGGACCGCTAGGAGCTATGGCCTGCAGGAAAACCTCTGGAATACTAAAGTGTCACAAGGACTCCGGGGTATAGCATATGACGTCTTTAGCAGATTACCTGAGGGCTTACAAGACGATTATGAAACTTTGAAAAAAGCCCTCTTGGTACGCTTTGAATTACAAGCAAGCGCCTTCCAGCACAAGTTCCGAACAACTAAGCGCGAAAATGGCGAAACGTATCCGCAATTTGCGGCAAGGTTAGAAGGATATCTGCTCAAATGGATGAAACTAGGAGAATTTACGCAAACCTTCGAGGGACTCAAAGAATTGGTCATGATTGAACAGATCAAAGATTCGATGTCCTCAGAGATGAGAAAGTTCCTCATAGAAAATGGTGCAGAAAAACTAGAAAACATTCTGGTTTTGGCAGAACGGTTCCAGAGCGCTTTGAAGGAAACCCAAGGCACCCGGAAGAAACATCCGGAGTTCCAACCAAGACCTAAGGACAAGGAGTTCCTTAATAAGGTGGAGAAGGGCCCAGTTGACCGGTATCAGGGGAAGAAGGACAACTCGCTTCGTAATCCCCAAAGACAGGAAACTCAACATCACACCTTTGCTCAGAACCAGAGACAAGGGGATAAATGGTGCAGGATTTGTCGTATGAAAAATCACTACACCAGCGAGTGCCGAAACCGCCCGCCTCCCCAGCGCGCGGCGTGTATAGAAACTCGAACAACGAAGGACAAAGAGGCTCGGAAAGAAGAGGGGGAAAAATCACATCCGGCAGTGGTGGACGAAGTGGTCGTAAATGGAGAAAGAGTGAACTGCTTATATGATACGGGCTTGGAGTTTGATTCGGTCATCAGCGCTAGGCTGGTCAAACCAGAACACTTGACCGAGGAAACAATAGAGATCCAGGGGCCAGTCAAAAGCAACCCCCCTTTAACGGTGCCCATTGCGCGAATTCAGATAG
The DNA here is from genome assembly GCA_024509875.1 of Oreohelix idahoensis. Taxonomy (NCBI): domain Eukaryota; kingdom Metazoa; phylum Mollusca; class Gastropoda; order Stylommatophora; family Oreohelicidae; genus Oreohelix; species Oreohelix idahoensis. The sequence continues at coordinate 611,214 of JAMPIV010007216.1, read as the reverse complement.
AATCAAGATTTGTATCGGGAGAAATACGATCGGCCGTCCTCGAAGATCCCATTTATGATGTCATCCTTGGCTGCAAATATGTATTCTTAGGGAATCCCCCTAAGCCGAAAGTTGTAGCAGCAGTGCAGACACGAGGCCAAGCAAAGAAAGAGGAGAGTGCGCAGAACACACGTAATCCACTCCCAGAAGAACTGAAGCAAGCTCAAAAGGTCGACAGATCGTTAGAACCTTGCTTTCGGAAGGTACTGAAAGGGAATAGCCCGCCAAAACCAGGAGACTTTTATTGCAAGCAAGGCCTACTGTTCCGTAAAGCAGGGAAGCACGGACAGGAACATACTCAGCTGGTAGTACCCACTCCATACCGAACCCAAATATTAGAGATGGGACATTCGATTACGTTTAGTGGCCACATGGGGATTGGAGCCACAGCCCAAAGGATAACTAGCCATTACCATTGGCCAGGCATCACAGGCGACATTGATCGATTTGTGCGGTCATGCCCCGAATGCCAACGCGTGGCGCCTAAACATTGGACAACACCAGCACTCCTGGGTGAGATGCCAATTTTTGGGGTCCCATTCGAAAGAGTTGCGGTCGACTTAATTGGACCACTGCTGAGGACGAAGAAGCGGAATACCCACATTCTTACCTTAGTGGATTTATGCTCCATGTGGGGGGAAGCTATAGCCCTACCCGCTTGTGACTCAGTACATGTAGCAGAGGCCCTGCTGCAAATCTTCACTCGAGTGGGATTTCCTAACCAAATCCTCACGGACAATGGGTCACAGTTTCGGGGAAAGTTGACAGAGGAAGTGCTCAAGATATTCAGAACCAAGCACGTATTCTCATCACCATATCACCCACAGTCCAACGGCAGCGTAGAAAGATTTAACGGGACCCTCACCAATATGATCCGAAAACTGGCGCAGGAAAAACCGGAGACGTGGGACACATACTTACCGGCTGCACTATTCGCATACAGAGAGGTACCGCACTCGTCCACCGGATATCCCCCAGCCACCCTACTATTTGGTAGGCCAATAAAAGGGCCATTAGAAGCGTTACTGAGGACTTGGACGGACAAGGAAGCAGATGAAACGGTCACCACGGCGTTCCAGTACGTTACAGAGCTCAAACAACGACTGAAAACGGGATGGGAATTGGCGACCACAAACCTGAAAGAAGCCAGGCGGAAGCACGCCCGGCAATATAACAAGAGGGCTAAGGATCGGGAACTGGTAGTGGGAGAGAAGGTATTGCTCCTACTTCCCAGTTCACAGAACAAATTACAGATTGGATGGCGAGGACCATACACAGTGGTCGAGAAGGTCTCTCGAACCAATTACAAGATACAAGTGGAGAAGAAGCAGAAATTGTATCACATCAATTTACTGAAGAAATATTTGGAAAGGCCCCCTAGCGAATCTGCGCACCTAATGGCGTTAGCAGTAGCCACCCAAATGACTCACGAACCTCTGTCGTCAGTGGAATATCCTATAGAGTCGAGAGAGTCATACTCAGATGCCCAGATCAATCCCTCTCTCGCAGAAGGACAACAGGAGGAGATCCGACAGCTTTTGGCTCACCACCAAGAAACACTCACTGATAAACCGGGCCGAACATCATTGGTCGAGTTTGACATGTGCCTGACGGATCACAACCCAATCCGGGCAAAGAATTATCCTTTACCATACGCGAAGGCCACTGCATTGAAACAAGAGATCGACTATTTGTTGAAAGAAGGAATTATCTCCAGGTCAGAATCCCCATACAATGCCAGTGTGGTTTTATTGAGGAAACCTAGCGGTGAACATCGCTTGTGTATTGATTATCGGAGACTAAACGCGGTTACGCAATTTAACCCAGAGCCACTACCCGATACCAACCAGTTGTTTGCAAAGCTGAGTCGGGCATGCTACTTTTCCAAGATAGACCTCAGCAAAGGGTATTACCAGATACCAGTTAAAGTGGGCGTCAGACCTCTTTTGGCCTTCAGCACGCCGGAAGGCCACTTCGAATTCAACGTTTTACCGTTTGGGTTGAGCAATGCTCCGGGAATTTTTACTAAAATGATGAGGAAACTACTAGATCCTCTGGGGAATGACGCAATACAGAATTTCATGGATGATATTTTGATTGCCACGGAAACATTTGAGGAACATGTACAGGCCCTAGCCCAGCTGTTGGGGAGACTGAAGGAAGCAGGCTTAACTGCGCGGCCAACTAAGTGCCAGTTAGCATATTCAGAACTTGATTTTTTGGGGCATACTATAGGGCAGGGAACAATGGTACCCGAAGACAAGAACATAGAGAAGATGAAAAGGGCACCCAGACCGTCCACGAAAAAGGACGTAAGATCTTTTGTATCTCTTTGTGGGTTTTATCAAAGATACATCAAAGATTTTAACAGCATTTGCACACCATTGACAGAATTAACGAAGAAAGGGAACCCAGATAAAGTAAGATGGAATTCTGAATGCGAGCAGGCTTACACCCTGTTAAAGGAGAAACTCACGGCGAAACCAATCTTACAGTTACCAGACACTACCAAGGAGTTCACCCTGAGAACGGATGCGAGTAACGTCGGTCTAGGAGCGACGCTACTACAAGCGCACAGCGAGACGGACGCCTCGCTCTTCCCAATCGCCTACGCCAGCAGAAAACTAAATAAAGCGGAGAAAAATTACTCGACAATTGAGAAAGAGTGCCCGGCCTTAGTATGGGCAGTGAGGAAATTTCAACCCTACTTATACGGCAGGAAATTCAACCTACAATGCGACCACCACCAGCCTTTAACATTTTTGGCTGCCTCGAAAAACTTAAACTCCCGACTCATGAGGTGGTCGCTGGTTCTGCAACCATACACCTTTCACATCGACTACATCCCAGGAAAAGAAAACGTGGGAGCGGACTTCCTAAGCCGCCACCCGACCTCCATGTCAGAAGGAATGAACAAGGAAGATGAGGAGGATATTAATAGCGAAGAGATAACATCAGCCGACAATAGGGAATGGAAAATGCATCCTGACTCGCAGGAGTCTTCCCAAGCTAAGACTTTGTGTGGGGGACATATGTCACGGGACGCGAGTAAGTCTGCATTTTAATTCTTAAAACCAGACATCGTCTTCATCAATCGTGGTAATCCGACCAATTTCGCATGGACTGTTTACATAACAATAGACAGTGGGTCAACAGATTATTGAGGTAATCGCTTCAACGTCTCGGTTGTGTTTTCACAAAGGCAGGAAGGTACAAGCAATATTATTGTGGCTAGCCGTAGAATGTAATGTTTACAGAACACTGAGACAGCACGCAACAACATTCACCTGAAATGTTTTCACAACACGCGGACATTGCACCAACAGACTATCGGAATAATTGATACTAAGTTGCGGATATGTTTACACAGGGCCAGTGTTAACCAAGTATTGTTGTGACTAAGGGAGACTTAAAGTCTGCACAAGGGCAACATGAAAGCAGTATGAATACGAAATTATAACGAGAAGAACAACACTGTACGTGCCCCAAAAGACGAACGCAGACAAGTTGTCTCGGATAAGCAAAATATGAGAGCGACCATAGCAAAATAATACAGGAAATTTTACACAGTTTGAGGACGGAATGTCTGACTTTAGGAAAACAAACGAAATTTCACATGACACAGGAAGCGAACCCGAAAAAAATCGCCCTAGGCGATTCAGACGATATATAACCCAACTAGATTCATTGCTTGGCATTGGTAAGAGAAACCATTCCGCCAACCAAAACGTGGGTTCTAGATTTCACAAGAAAGAATCAAGACATTGTGTCAGTGAAATTCGTATAGGGACACCAAGGTTAGTGTAATATATTTTGTACTTTATCATTATTATGTCTTAACTTCATTCAGATAATATATACATATTTTCCATAAATATAACACTGTAAATACCAGTCACGTTTATTATAATATTATATTTCACACTAATAAGTACAGGTTGCAATAAACGCCATGCAGAGAATGATTATATTTATAAGATTGCACAGTTTCCAGTAACTATAACGAAGTAAATACAAGACACTTTTATTTTGCCTCTTACATTACATGTTAAACGTGCAGTAAACACCGCACAGCCCTTTCTTATAGTGATAAGATTTCACATACAAGACACTACAGGCGTAGCATAGTTTACGGGATACTTACAAAGGGTTCATTATTTTATCCATCACAGTGGTAGAGACAGGGACCATTTGAGATACTCATCCTTAGTCTACTACGTGGTTGGCGTTAATCACAGGACAAGCTTTAGAGTAGGGCCGACCGAGATACTGCGACGACACGCATCTCACACGTAATTAACGGCAACAACCTACCAATACTCCACGGGGGTCAGAAAGGAATTTACCAGGCGGTGAAGGGTCTTTCTATCATCGACTACCCACCCAAAAAGAAAGCAGAAAATACCCAGAAGGATTGCTGCATTTCTAAATAGCTGTCCACGTGAAATTTAATGATCTGAAGTGGCAGTCGCCAACGGATGATTTTTACAACAAGTGCCTTTGAGAAATTTAATGATCTGAAGTGGCAGTCGCCAACGGATGATTTTTTACAACAAGTGCCTTTGAGAAACTATGATCAAAAGCTGCAAGAGCAGACGGGAGATTTTGTAACCCCAGTGCCTACCAAATTTATCGAGATCCTAAATTACATGCAGTAATGGACAGATTCTCCCTGTACAATTGATGCACCAACAAATACGAATATACCACATATTTCCATCATCGTCACCACATAAGCAAAATACCAAGACAACAAAAGGACATCTGCATAACAGACGAAGTCTCACCCGCCTAACATTGTGTTCAACCTCACCCATGAATAAGACACCTCGGACGCTCGGGACAATGTCAACACAGGCATTGTGAAAGACAAAAATACAAGCCGTGGACACCTGGCGAAATCGAGTGAACCGTCCAATGTTATTGTAGGCAGACAAAGACTTGTCCATTGTGTTCAAACAACCAGAGTTTATTGACAGTTAGCAAGAGACCAAGAAACACAAGATATCCTTTTTGTTAGTATTTAGGAGTTACTTAAATTCATCATCATCACATAGGGTAGACTTTAGATTCATTTGTGTATTTTGCATTAACTAATATCTTTCTTCACAGGGATAGTTAATGTTATTTCTAGTTGCATTTGTATCAGTGTAATTGAATGTTGTTATATTTCAGAACATTAATAAATGTTGTAGTTGTGTTTACCAACACACGTTATCACATATATAGAGAAGGAACGAAAGTGTGCGAAAGAGACATACTGTTCTTCTTCTCTTTCTCTTCTGTTCACTCAGTGTAATAGGGGAGTGGGGGCTCGTTAGTATATAGAGGGGGAGATAGAGTGGTAGGAGGTATATGTCACGAGATCCAGAATCACTGGGGCTATATGCTGGGAATTCATCCCAAAGTCTTATATTCACCTTCTCCACTCCTGCTGCTCATCTTCAACCGGGTGCCAGGCGAATCTGAGCCATTGACAAAGCCGGCACCTCACAGATAACTCTCTTTGGTTACCCTCACAGGGGTAACTTTGTGACAGGCCTTGAAGTTGGAATTGCGATGGGGTGTACCATCTCTCCGATACTATTCGTGATGGCTATGCAGGTAATCCTCAATGCGGATGAAGGAATGGCTATAGGTCCAAAGCCCTGTGCAATGTGTCACATGCCACCGCTCAAAGCATTGATGGATGACTCAACAATTCTGACATCAGATGAACATCAGGCCCGGCGGATGTTAGCACGCCTGGATGAACTAGTCAGCTAATGCAGAATAAGCTTCAAACCCAAGAAGTCGAGAAGCCTATCAGACAGGAAAGGGAAGATAGCAGAGGACATATTCATGGTTTCCAACCAAAGAATCCATACTGTCATTGAGGAACCTGTTAAAAGTCTTGGCAGGGTGTACGATGCCTCATTAAAAGATTCGAAGGCAGTGCAACAGACAATAGAAATGGCAGACAGAGGACTACAGATCATAGACCAAAGCAGACTCATGGGAAAGTTCAAACTGTGGTGCCTGCAGTTCATGTTGATACCGAAGTTGCTGTGGCCACTGCTTATATATGAAATAAGCACAAGTACAGTGGAAGCTATAGAGCAGAAGGTCAACAAGTTTATGAGAAAGTGGTTAGGGGTACTACCAGGTCTGTCAGATGTAGCACTGTACTGCAAAAAGTCAAAGCGTCTGCTTCCTTTCAAGTCAGTTGTTGAAGAGTACAAAGTTGGAAAGGCAAGGCTTGCAATGATGCTACGCGAGTCAGCAGATGATGTGGTTAAGTCCATTCAGCCCACACTGAAAACGGGAAGGAAGTGGAGAGTGGAAGAAGCTGTTGATGCTGCCCAAGAGTCACTCAAACTGAGGGAGGTAATCGGATACACACAAACGAATAGACGGGGATTTGGTCATGGAGACATCCGCTGGTGGTCCAAGGCATCAAGCAGGGAGCGCAGAGACATGGTAGTTCAGGAGATACGAGGAGCTGAGAATGATAAGAGGTTGCAAAAAGCAGTGCTGCAGGTCCAACAAGGCCAATGGACTACATGGGAAGGAGCCCTGCAAAGGTCCTTGACATGGAATGATATATGGCATAAGGCACCTCTTAGGCTCATCTTCGTTGTTAGATCAATGTATGACCTGCTGCCGTCGGCCACCAACCTTGTGAAATGGGGAAAGTCGGATGATGAGCAGTGCCCCCTGTGCCAGGGGAGGCAGACACTCGAACACGTGCTCTCAGCGTGTAAGGTATCATTAGGGCAAGGGCGATACACTTGGCGCCATAACAAAATGCTAAATGAGTTTGCTGCGACAATAGATCTGACAAGGATGAAGGCGAATAGCAAACTCAGGCCGAGCACCGCAAATACATACTTTCTGAGGGCAGGAAAGCCAGCACACCCCAAACCGATTAAACCTGGTAGCAGTTTACCATCTCTTCTTGACTGTGCAAACGACTGGGAGATGGCGGTAGACCTACCTGGACGAGGGGCATATCCAGAGAGTATCAGAAAATCGCGGAGACGGCCGGATATAGTGCTTCATTCTTCAGCAACGTTTCAGGTCATACTGATTGAACTGACCGTGCCATTTGAATCCAGATTAGACGAGCAACATGTGACAGACGAACTCATCTGACCCTGAATGACCCCGAAGCGTTGGATGATACAGTACGACCCTTTGTAACCGACCCCTTCGGATAACATCAGTGCCCCCGAATATTGTGGTAACTTTTCGTCAAACGGGATTTTTTCACCTGGACTCATTAGCTATGCAACCGTTCCACACAGATGGTCAACACGTTTGCTGATTAATATGTGGACAGTTTATCTACCGTTCATTCTGGTCATCGCATTGCTTTAAAGAGAGATTAAATCACGCCCACGGACATCTCTTGAGCAATCATATGCAGTATTTTCATTAACTTGGCCCAGTGGGGGCGGTGCCAGAATCAAACAGAAAGTAGCGGCACACGATCAAACAGGCTGAGGGATTTCAGGAAAGACTATCGGCGCTATGAAAGGCAGTAGTGGTCCCTGAAACGAGCGACGCAAGTTTCCTGCCGGTATTTCGCATCTCGGTGTTAAACACAGAACCGATCGCAGTGGGAGCGAATGGGAAAGCCGACGCGGTAGCAGCGAGCGGAGGTACGGAAGACCAGGGGCGGCTTCTCTCTTTAGTCTGGCGGTCAGATCCCCAAAAGTCTCCTGAGATCTAAAAAGGTGTCAAATTTTCACATGTCCCCCTAATTTTGCATTCCAGCTAGATATATACAGACCACGTAGAAAGCCATGTTATCATTCGGTCGCCAGAGATTTAAGATTCACTAGCTATAGTAGAAATTCTGCTAGATTTCCATCTGAATTGGTGGCTACATTCGAGTGATTTCTGTTTCTGTGCACGGTATAATATATTTGTTAAAGTGATCAGTGGTCTAGTACTTTCATTTTATTTCACTGGACTTTGTGTTTATTTAAATCTATTAAATTAAACTCATCCCAAAAGTTCCAGTGGTAAAGTTAATGATATATCTATTATAATATTTCCAAAAATAATAGATGCTTTAATGTTAAAGTAACTTTTAAAGTCGCGAAGGAATTTATAATTAATAAATTTAGTTAAGTCCTATATATATAGATGGGTATTTTAACCATTAGACTCATTACGTGTTTTCTTAAATACATAATTAAATACGCGAGTGTATATAATAGCCTTAACGGTAAATTTATCGCGCGTTAGAATATTATTTGATTTTTGAGGTATGATTATGTTGTCATGGGTTTTCTATCTTTTTCTAGAGAATGATCACCTTTGCAATCCCAGCATAAAGAAATCATACAGAGAGTTTCAGACTCGGTTCTTAAACTTCCAGACATAATGATGAAACATTTTTTTTTAAATTTAATCTTGTGGCGGTCCGATGCGACCTAGCTATCATAATTACATGAAAGAAAGCCTACCCAAGAACATTTAAATAAATCATCAATTTAAATTACAATCTGTAAAATAAACTGGAAGATGAACAGTGCCAGTAGCGATATTTTATTTACTGCTCTACTGTGAGAGAGTACCTATTTACCTGACTGGGACTGAGCCTAGTTTTTCCTCACTGGATTAAAAACTTTACCGGACAGTTGCTATCATCACGCATTGAAGGAATTTTACCACCACTTCATTTTCACCCCTGTGTCGAACTGTGTCAGTGCCATCCCATAGACTCCTTTTTATATAATAAAACACAAGAACTCTTAGGCTTCAAGTCAGGCGATAAGTGGGAATATTTGCTATCAGCAAACCTCGCTACATCTGGGGCGGGACATCGAAGTACTAGACAGTTTCACATGTCAAGAGTGTAATTGCTGTTTATATAATTCTATGGATTGTCTGATGCTGCAATCGGTAAGTGTGTGTGAGTATATGAGTGTGGATCCTCACGCGCGTGCATGAATGACAGGAGCTTTAATTTGTTTCAAACCATTTGTTAACTTGCCTACCGGGTAATACATTTTCAGTATACCCTGCATTGTTCCTTTAAGTGGGATACTTTGTTAACTCTGTTTAACCCCCCCCCCCACCCTTTCATTTGCTTAGTAAAGGGAAACCCAATTTGGGATAACAGGTTTTTTTCTACCACCCATACCTAATATTGTAACCCCTCTTTTAGAGTAATTAACTTCACTGTTAGGTTACATTACCTATTGTCCTGGTATCTACCTGTCTTGGACTGGGTTTATCTTTGTCTAATAAGCGGGAAGGGCTTAGTCGATACCAATCGTCTTCACCCCCTCCCCACCTTGTTATTTGCATTTTCTGTACTTATGATTTTTTTTCTGTAAACACTTGATTACTGTTGTGATTTGATTTTTAATTGATAAATAAACAACATAAACTTATTTAGTACTGTGTTGGAATACCCAAAGTCCAAAATTTCCCCTATTTGTTTAATATAGTTTGTATTCACGTGCGTCTGTGTGTGTTTGAAGCACCAAATCGGTGTGAGCGCAGAGGTGTGTCTGGAAACTGGCAAATAATTGTTTGACCAGGAGAGTCTGAAGAGAAGATTGAGAGAAACGATTTGCCGTAAATAAGTCTGTCTTTACTCTCCCCAGCACTCTGTGAAGCAACTATTTACTCTCTACATTTTCTATCACTGAGCTTTTCACCACCATTCTCCACTCTAAACCGGACCACTATTTCTAAGACTCTTTCTTTAAAAATAAATTTACGACAATATTTGTGGGCTGGTCCTGGGATCTTGAGCTACATTTAAGGCAATCGCATAGCCGGGATAAAGATATTTTTGAGTCGGATTAAGTCTGGGTCTAACTAGATAGAGTGTGAATGATCTGTCTTTGTGATTTAGGGAAATAAATAAAAAAATTAATTACACCCCTATACAACGCCTTTTAGTATTTGGGTCGTCCACACAGCATATTTACACATTGTTTTCTTTCCACAGCAGTAGAAAGTACGGATAATCATAAATTCGGTTAGCTAAATTATCCTCTGGCAGAGAAAATTAACTTTTTTCTTTATGTGATAGGGTGGGCGAGATGATGATGATGATTATATTGTGATATGTTTGATCACTCTCTTGTCACACTCGCACCGACCCGAACAACAATAAAAACTCTTGATTCTGAGGCAGGGGCTGTATTTATTTTTACAACCCATTCAGTGATTAAGAGCCCACTGAAGCAAACATTAAACAAATAAACTAGCAAACATAACAAAACAAAACACCCAGCATGTGCCCGATTGCTAGTGTGCTCAAGGCATTTACAGCTTGGCTCTGTGTGTCTTACTTTGTCTGTTCTCTCTGGGCGGCTGATACTAGGAAACCGCTGCTGGCTCGCTATTTCTTTTATAAGCCCAGGCCAAATCAATACGCCTAGCGCGCAGTAAATTGAGTGACTCGACCTGGGCTTATAAAAGAAATAGCGAGCCAGCAGCGGTTTCCTAGTATCAGCCGCCCAGAGAGAACAGACGAAGTAAGACACACAGAGCCAAGCTGTAAATGCCGTGAGCACACTAGCAATCGGGCACATGCTGGGTGTTTTGTTTTGTTATGTTCGCTAGTTTATTTGTTTAATGTTTGCTTCAGTGGGCTCTTAGTCACTGAATGGGTTGTAAAAATAAATACAGCCGCTGCCTCAGAATCAAGAGTTTTTATTGTTGTTCGGGTCGGTGCGAGTGTGACAAGAGAGTGATCAAACATATCACAATATAATCATCATCATCATCTCGCCCACCCTATCACATTTATAAGATTTGCTGGGATTGCGTGATTGTTTTTACAGTCACGAAAGGTTTTTTGAAGTTAAAAAGAGTTGAGCTTAGCTAAAGACGCCGTGTTCTGACTTTTTAAGTCTAGTTAACACGTCTCTTCTCATAAATTGACTTCAGGGGCGGAGTTTTGTGATGGAGAATTAAAATTTTAGGGGAAATTTTTTTTTCTTTTAAATTGTTTAATATAAATCTTTCTCTACTGTTAGTAAAAGTAGATTCTTTTCTAGTGTAACTTACCATTTTAAAGTGGCATAGTCGCTTGCGTTAAGAGTCTTAAGTGACAATAATAGCGGCGATAAGTTTGCACAGTACAGAGTAGGAGGTACCACAAGTAAATATATACTTTGTGGTTTTTTCTCGTAGCGGCTTTGAGTTTTTTCCCTTCTTGTTCTTTCTTACTATTCTCTAGTGTTAGAAGCATCCAGTTCTTTGGCATGGCAGAAAGAATTAGGATAAGATCCATTTTGAGACTGGAGGCGAAGGACTCAGGATTAGAAGGAGAAGCCGCGAACCTGTTTGTCAACAGAGAACTTGAAAGGTATGACGCGGAGCAACAGAGAGAAGAAGCTAAGAAGAAGGAAGCGGAAGAGAGGGCAGAAGCTAGGAAGAAAGAAGCGGACGATCGTCAATTGGAGCAGAAGAAAATTGAGGCAGAGATAGAAGCCCGCAGGGAAAGAGAGAAGGAGAGACAACGTGAGGAGAGAGAGGGAAAGACAGCATGAACTGGCGCTTAAGGCTTTAGAGAGTCGGGAGCCTCTACTTCGAATAACGGAGAGCCGTCTTCGCCCCAGTCTCAGTCAATGGATCTCTCCAGCACTCAATCTGCCCAATTAACTGCGATGTCTTTTGCTTTAGAGTCTTTTCCCAGCCCCAATGAAAAAATAGACACCTTCCTAGAGAAATTCGAGAGGCTTGCAAATCTGTATGTGTTAGAGAGTTCCCGTTGGGCACTTAAACTCTCAACGTCATTAAAAGGTAATACGTATGACGTTTACACAAAGCTGGGAACCAACCAACATGATTACGACATGCTGAAGAAGGCCTTGCTAGAACGGTTTGAGAAGACCGTCCGAAAATTTCTGCAAATGTTTAGTAACAGCCGGAAAGAGATCACGGAAACATTTCCGCAGTTCTTTTCACGTCTCACGGGCTATTTGACAAAGTGCATAGAATTATCTGACCTACCTCTTACATATGAGGGACTACTTGAACTTGTTCTCGTGGAACAGATAAAGTCAACTTTGTCAAACGAAACCCGTAGATTTTTGGCTGAACAGGGCGCAGTCAGGCTTGAGGACATCCTCAATAAGGCAGAACGCTATACCAATGCAATGGCCGAACTTCCCAGCACGAAACGTAAACCCACAGATCAGCTATCTCGTAAACAAAATCTAGAGCAGTCATCCTATTCCTCTAATTCCTCTCAGAATTATAACCAACGAGAAAATAATACCCAGAGACCTCCCCAGGAAAAATCGAAATTCTACAAAACCCGATTTTCCCCAAATAATAATTCTGATCAACCCACCATGCCTACGTGGCAGCGTGGCCACCAAGGTCAAGGAAAAGGGAAGACCCCTACACCAGGAACGTCTGATCAGGACAAACAAACCGGTCCAAACCGCATCGGATGTTTGCATACAGCCTCGAAAGGTAGAGTCAATGTCAGTGATTCTCAACCTGAGGGGGACCGACCCTCAACGCGAGGAACTGTAATTTTGAATGGTACCTCAACTACTTGTCTCTTTGACACTGGATTAAGCTTTAGTTGTATTTTCGCTAGGCACCTAGTCAAACCAGGTCAGGAGACAGAGGAAACCATCAAACGTAGTGGAGTTTTCAGGAGTGATGCACCCAGGACGCTTCCTATCGCACTGGTAGAAATACACTCTGATTTTGTCAGAGGTGTTATTAAAGCGGCCATAATGGATGATCCGATCTACCCAGTTATCCTGGGATGTAGATACGTGTTTATTGGGAGACCTAAGGAGCCGATTGTGGCAGCGGTAACCACAAGAGGGCAAGCCAAGAAGGAGAGAGAGCCTGCGCCAAATTTGTTGCCGAATGAACTGAAGGAGGCGCAACAAAAGGACCCTACTCTGGAGCTCTGCTTTAGAAAACTGCCCATGGCTAAGAACCCCAGACACAACGGAGACATCTTTTCTAAGGATGGCGTATTGTATCGTAGAACGGGCAACCCGGACACGGGGAATAACCAGCTCCTAGTACCGACGCAGTGCAGAAGCCAGATCTTAGAAATGGGGCACTTTCTTCCCTTTAGCGGACATATGGGACAAAACGCCACTATTCAGCGAATAAAAACCCACTATTGGTGGCCAGGAATGAACTCTGACATTATCAGGTATGTGAAATCCTGCGCCCAGTGCCAACGGGTAGCACCCAAGCACTTGACACCCCCAGTACTCATGGGGCAAATGCCAATAGTAGGGACTCCATTTGAACGGGTTGCTGTCGACATCATTGGACCCCTGGAAAGGACCAAAAGAAGGAACAGGTTCATCCTGACCTTAGTCGACACTTGCATTATGTGAGCCGAAACTGTACCGCTAACATGCATAGATTCCAAGCATGTCGCAGAAGCCCTCGTGCAAATCTTTACACGGTTGGGATTCCCTCAACAAGTTTTGATGGACAATGGATCCCAATTCCGTAGCCTGTTAATGAAGGAGATCTTTAAGATCTCGAGGGCCAAACATATCCACACAAGTCCCTACCATCCGGCCGGAAATGGGCTCGTGGAACGTTTTAATGGCAGCCTCACCACCATGTTACGTAAGCTGGGTCAGGAGAAACCGGAAGACTGGGACCTATATATATCAGCTGCCTTATTTGCCTACTGAGAGGTACCCCAAGCGTCTTCGGGATTCCCGCCTGCTACACTTTTATTTGGCAGACCTATAAAGGGGCCACTAGAAGCCTTACTTCGGTCCCTGATATACCAAAAGGCTGACGAGACAGTCGTCTCTGCAAGCAAGTATGTATCTGAGCTCAAGGAAAGGTTAAAGCTAGGATGGGATCTAGCTACTACCAACCTTAAGAAAGCCCGCGCTAAACATGCTAAAAGATACAACAAAGCTGCAAAAGAGAGAGAACTACAACCAGGGGAGAAAGTTTTGTTGCTACTTCCAACCGGAAGCAATAAACTTCGCATCGGATGGCAAGGGCCGTTTACCGTCCTTAAAAAGATCTCACGTACTAATTACAAGATCTCCATCAAAGGAAAGGAGAAGGTCTTCCACATAAATCTGCTTAAGAAATATTTGGAAAGACCGGTGCCATCCTCCGAGCATCTCCTGGCTGTCGACATAGCAACGGAAAACGAAGAAGATGATGATGGTTGCATGGAGTACCCATTGCAACCCACAGAATCCTTTAAAGATGTCACGTTCGGCGACAATCTCTCACCAGAACAACAAACAGAAACCAGGGCGCTACTAAAACAGTACAGTGCAGTCTTAACGGATGTACCTGGTCGAACAAATCTCATGAATTTGATATGAAATTAACAAACGAGACCCCAGTGCGAACCAGAGTTTACCCCATCCCGTACGCTAAAGCTGATGCACTTCGCGGAGAACTAGACAAGCTGCGTCAGGCAGGAATTATCAGTGAGTCTACATCTCCTTACAGTTCGATTGTAGTGCTGTTGCAGAAGCCCAATAAGGAAGTTCGGCTGTGTATAGATTACCGGCTGCTAAACGCTGTTACGGAATTCCAGCCCTAACCTCTCCAAACGGTTCCTGAGTTGTTCACCAAGCTCAGCAAAGCAAAGATTTTCTCCAAGATTGACCTCAGTAAAGGTTATTATCAAATACCAGTCAAGGAGGAAATTAAACCTTTGTTAGCTTTCAGCACTAGTGAAGGACAATACACATTTAATGTGATGCCGTTCGGATTGCATAACGCACCAGGAGTGTTCACCAGGATGATGAGGAAGCTTCTAGAACCTTTGCAAAGTCCCCATATCCATAATTTCATGGATGACATATTAATTGCATCGGAAACCTACGAAGAACATATTGCTACGGTTGCTATGCTCTTCAGGAGACTACAGGAAACCGGTCTCACAGCCAGACCTAGCAAATGTCTCATCGGGTTTGAACAGTTAGACTTCCTGGGGCATACTATTTCTCACGGCTGTAGTTGGCCCGTTAAGAAAGAACGTGGAGAAAATAATTGCAGCAAAAAGGCCGCGAACCAAGAAAGACACTCGTTCGTTCCTATCACTATGTGCATACTATCAGAAGTACATCCAGAACTTCAACGGACTGACGGCACCTCTGACTGACCTCATAAAAAAGGTTGTCCTGATAAGGTCATTTGGGATCAAAAGTGCGAACACGCGTACAGCACTTTGAAAGGACAGTTGTCTGCATACCCCATTTTGAGGTTGCCTGACCTCAAGAAACCTTTTGTACTGCGGGTCGACTCGTCAGGTCAGGGCATCGGGTCAACACTGCTTCAAGCCGATGACAGTAACCCGAACATGCTATTTCCAGTTGCCTATGGCAGTCGGAAATTAAATAAAGCTGAACGGAACTACAGCGTAGTCGAAAGAGAATGCCTCGCTCTGATTGACGGTATCAGACGCCATCATGAGTTTCTCTATGGTACATCTTTCACGGTGCAAACAGACCACGCTCCGTTAGCCTTTCTTGGTGCCAATAAAGAATTTAACGCAAGGATCATGCGTTGGGCCATTCTTTTAAGCGTTTATTCTTTCAAAGTGGAATACATTCCGGGAAGACAGAATGTCGGGGCTGATTTCCTGAGTAGAAACTGGACTACGGAGGAAGAGGAGGACGTTGAAGATACCAATCATCCTAAAGCTACCGATCAGGGCAGCTTCATTGTCATAAATCAAACACGAAAACAGGTTTTCATGTCTCAAAAGAGGTGACGATTGTGACAGACGAACTCAGCTGACTCCGAATGACCCTGAAGCGTTGGATGATGTAGTACGACCCTTTGTAACGACTCCTTCGGATAACATCAGTGCCCCCGAATATTGTGGTAACTTTTCGTCAAACGGGATTTTTTCACCTGGACTCATTAGCTATGCAACCGTTCCACACAGATGGTCAACACGTTTGCTGAATAATATGTGGACAGTTTATCTACCGTTCATTCTGGTCATCGCATTGATTTAAAGAGAGATTAAATCACGCCCACGGACATCTCTTGAGCAATCATATGCAGTATTTTCATTAACTTGGCCCAGTGGGGGCGGTGCCAGAATCAAACAGAAAGTAGCGGCACACGATCAAACAGGCTGAGGGATCTCAGGAAAGTCTATCGGCGCTATCAAAGGCAGTAGTGGTCCCTGAAACGAGCGACGCAAGTTTCCTGCCGGTATTTCACATCTCGGTTTTAAACACAGAACCGATTGCAGTGGGAGCGAATGGGAAAGCCGACGCGGTAGCTGCGAGCGGAGATACGGAAAACCAGGGGCGGCTTATCTCTTTAGTCTGGCGGTCAGATCCCCAAAAGTCTCCTGAGATCTAAAAAGGTGTCAAATTTTCACATGTCCCCCCAATCTTGCATTCCAGCTAGATATATACAGACCACGTAGAAAGCCATGTTATCATTCGGTCGCCAGAGATTTAAGATTCACTAGCTATAGTAGAAATTCTGCTAGATTTCCATCTGAATTGGTGGCTACATTGGAGTGACTTCTGTTTCTGTGCACGGTATAATATATTTGTTAAAGTGATCAGTGGTCTAGTGCTTTCATTTTATTTCACTGGACTTTGTGTTTATTTAAATCTATTAAATTAAACTCATCCCAAAAGTTCCAGTGGTAAAGTTAATGATATACGAGGGGCGTTCAGAAAGTAATGCACCACATCGTTTTTCTCAGCTAATAATGAAGATAGAAGCATGGAATTTTCACACTTTAAATATAGCATGTGCCAATTGTGTGCACCAAATTGCACAGCAACCGGCCAAATAATACGGCTGCCCTAAACTGTTAAAATGGAGCGTGTTAGCAACTTGCGTTATAAGCAGCGAATTGTGATAGAATTTCTCGTTGCAGAGAAGGAAACTGTTGTAAACATTCACAAGCTTCTATGTGATGTGTATGGAAGTTTTGCAGTCGACAGGAGTACAGTCAGTCGCTGGGATCCGAGAATCAAAGAATCAGGAAGTGGAGATACGGAGCTGCTTGATCGGCCGGGCTGTGGACGTCCTGCCACAGCCACCAACGCAGAAATGTTGAAATGCGCTGAGGGCATTATTCTTACTGATAAGCGAATCACTACTCAACAATTGGCCTTACAGCTGTCAGTCAGCATTGGTAGTGCAAATGCAGTTATAAAAACTCTCGGATTTTCTAAGGTTTGCGCAAGATGGGTTCCTCGAAGTCTCACAAATGACCACCGATTGCAAAGGAAAGCAATTTCTTCTGAATTGTTGGAGCGTTTCAATGCTGATGGAGAGAACTTTTTGGCTAAGATCGTTACAGGTGACGACACCTGGGCACATCATTTTGATCCTGAGACAAAAAGACAGTCAATGGAGTGGCATCATCCGCAATAACCACGAAGAAAGAAATTCAAGACAATTCCTTCAGCTGGAAAGGTCATGATCACTGTCTTTTGGGACATTGAAGGTGTGATTCTTGTGGACGTTATGCCAAGAGGAGAGACAATCATTTCGCAAGCTTAAATTAAGACATTGAAAAAACTCAATCAACGTTTTCGCAGAGTTCGGCCCACAAGAATCCAGCAGACCTGCTTCTCCTTCACGACAATGCGCGACCTTACACAAGTCTGGCAACACGGGAAGCAATCACCAAATTGGGTTGGACTGTACTACCTCATCCACCCTATAGTCCCGATTTGGCACCCTCTGATTTTAATCTATTTGGTCTTCTTAAAGATGCACTCCGTGGGACAAGGTTTGAAGATGATGAAGGAGTGATTCATGCAGCAAAGAAATGGCTACATGATCAAGACAAAATCTGGTACGGGCTGGGAATATATGCACTTGTTTCGCGCTGGCATAAAGCCGTACAAGTTGATGGGGATTATGATGAATAATACCGATGTTTACATGACATATCCATGTATATTGTGTATAAATTTCATGCTTTTTGAATAAACAGCTCCTGAGAAAAACGATGTGGTGCATTACTTTCTGAACGCCCCTCGTATCTATTATAATATTTCCAAAAATAATAGATGCTTTAATGTTAAAGTAACTTTTAAAGTCGCGAAGGAATTTATAATTAATAAATTTAGTTAAGTCCTATATATATATATAGATGGGCATTTTAACCATTAGACTCGTGACGTGTTTTCTTAAATACATAATTAAATACGCGAGTGTATATAATAGCCTTAATGGTAAATTTATCGCGCGTTAGAATATTATTTGATTTTTTAGGTATGATTATGTTGTCATGGGTTTTCTATCTTTTTCTATAGAATGATCACCTTAGCAATCCCAGCATAAAGAAATCACACAGATAGTTTCAGACTCGGTTCTTAAACTTCCAGACATATTGATGAAACATTTTTTTTTAAATTTAATCTTGTGGAGGTTCGATGCGACCTAGCTATCATAATTACATGAAAGAAAGCCTACCCAAGAACATTTAAATAAATCATCCATTTAAATTACAATCTGTAAGATAAACTGGAAGATGAACAGTGCCAGTAGCGATATTTTATTTACTGCTCTACTGTGAGAGAGTACCTATTTACCTGACTGGGACTGAGCCTAGTTTTTCCTCACTGGATTAAAAACTTTACCGGACAGTTGCTATCATCACGCATTGAAGGAATTTTACCACCACTTCATTTTCACCCCTGTGTCGAACTGTGTCAGTGCCATCCCATAGACTCCTTTTTATATAATAAAACACAAGAACTCTTAGGCTTCAAGTCAGGCGATAAGTGGGAATATTTGCTATCAGCAAACCTCGCTACATCTGGGGCGGGACATCGAAGTACTAGACAGTTTCACATGTCAAGAGTGTAATTGCTGTTTATATAATTCTATGGATTGTCTGATGCTGCAATCGGTAAGTGTGTGTGAGTATATGAGTGTGGATCCTCACGCGCGTGCATAATGACAGGAACTTTAATTTGTTTCAAACCATTTGTTAACTTGCCTACCGGGTAATACATTTTCAGTATACCCTGCATTGTTCCTTTAAGTGGGATATTTTGTTAACTCTGTTTACCCCCCCCCCCCCTTTCATTTGCTTAGTAAAGGGAAACCCAATTTGGAATAACAGGTTTTTTTCTACCACCCATACCTAATATTGTAACCCCTCTTTTAGAGTAATTAACTTCACTGTTAGGTTACATTACCTATTGTCCTGGTAACTACCTGTCTTGGACTGGGTTTATCTTTGTCTAATAAGCGGGAAGGGCTTAGTCGATACCAATCGTCTTCACCCCCTCCCCACCTTGTTATTTGCATTTTCTGTATTTATGATATTTTTTTCTGTAAACACTTGATTACTGTTGTGATTTGATTTTTAATTGATAAATAAACAACATAAACTTATTTAGTACTGTGTTGGAATACCCAAAGCCCCAAATTTCCCCTATTTGTTTAATATAGTTTGTATTCACGTGCGTCTGTGTGTGTTTGAAGCACCAAATCGGTGTGAGCGCAGAGGTGTGTCTGGAAACTGGCAAATAATTGTTTGACCAGGAGAGTCTGAAGAGAAGATTGAGAGAAACGATTTGTCGTAAATAAGTCTGTCTTTACTCTCCCCAGCACTCTGTGAAGCAACTATTTACTCTCTACATTTTCTATCACTGAGCTTTTCACCACCATTCTCCACTCTAAACGGACCACTATTTCTAATACTCTTTCTCTCAAAATAAATTTACGACAAAACATTTGTTCAAAGCGGCCAAGTATAGTGATCTGGCCGTGGATCTGAGACACGATGGGTTCACTGCAAGGGTCATGGCTGTTGAAGTGGGCGCAAGAGGGCTTGTGGCTGCATCAGTGTATGATCTATTGAAACTGTTGGGGCTGAGGGGACAGTCGAGAACAAGGGCACTGAAGAGGCTTAGTGAAACTGCCGAAAAGGCATCAGGCTGGCTGTGGAACAACCACAATGGGCAATGGAAATCGTGACAATAAACGCTGCGGTACAGAAAACACCAGGAAGTTTTCTAAGTCCACAATACGCTGAGTTTTTGGTGTACTAGTGAAAGGGCTGTGGCTGAGAGGCGACAGTGTCAGAATTTCAGTGGCGAACGCGCAGTAGCGTTGGCTTCGCGATGGTGTCTCAGTGTGTGCGACGGAACGAACGGAATAATTTGTCTTCTCTTTGTTACTTTCACAATTGCCTCCACCGCTGGTGGAGTTGTGGATTAAAGTTGCTACCATAAGTGAAATGGGTTCATTTTCGATATAAGACAACAGGAGGCTTAGACGCTTGGGCGTCATGACCCAAGTGGGCACGCTCCCCTTAGAGTGTAAAGGAGTATATCGGGCCAAAACACTTGTCGGACGGGGGGACTACTTCTGATGATCAGATTGCTTCCTGTTGTATCTCTGTGTAAAGAGTTTCCTATCTTATATATATATATATATATATATATATATATATATATATATATATATATATATATATATATATATATATATATATATATATATATATATATATATATATATATATATATATATATATATATATATATATCCAAATAGAACTTAACTCAACTTGAATAATTAAGTAAGACTGATTGAAAATATTTACAATTTATTGATCCTATACCGTATCTCTTTTCGGTTAGGAAAATGATAACAAAATTCAAACGCAACACCGCTCTGGCGACCGGGTGATTCAGGATCAAACCCGGGCGACGGCATTTGAGGATTTTTCGTCGACCGGGATTTGGACTGGATTAACTCGAGACCTGGCGTGGACATTTGAAGGAGTGTCGTCGACCAGGGATTGGCGGCTCCTGAGCCGACCCAGCTCTAATGGGTACCTCCGAAATCGGAGAGTATCTGCCTGAATGGCGAGGGACACCCGTCTCTGTACAAGAAAAGGGGTACTCACGTAAAATAAATGTCAGGTTAGACATTAATAATAACCTGAGATTTCGCCTCTAGTATTAGCGGGCGTACGAAAAAAAAAAAAAAAAAAAAAAAAAATGCTTTTTACATAATAGAAATAAATAAGTATGGAATTTTCATTTCCACAATAGTTAAATATGATAGTTATATTTCAAATGTCACTTATTTTATTCATATAAATATATAGTTGTTATTTTCACTGGACTGTAAAGGTGGCATAACTTTATTAAAATCCTTCATGAGTCATCACTCGATTGTTTGTTTGATGTGTTTTATTTCTTAACAAATTGAGTCTGGATGGCACATATTATGGAGTTATATGTCCACCTATCTTTTATAATGCGAAGCATCCATTATAGCCAGGATCACACAGTGTCTGGATCTCCAGGCTGGGAAACAACTTGGTGACTCGCTCTAAGTATCTTGAGAACGTTTCGCACCAACAGAGTTCCTCAGAATTGAATGTTTCGGAGACTGTTAGTCATTTCAGGATAAAACCTGGGAAATACAAATAATCGCAATCCTTGTATGGTCCAGCACTATTTTACACACACACACACACGCACACACACACACACACACACACGCACGCACGCACGCACGCACGCACACACACACACACACACACACAATGAACGTTACAAACAATCTCAGCCAATGTGCTAACAGTTGCACAGGACACTTTTCTTCAGTACCACCTACAGCCAGTTCGATGTGATTACATTTTCCTTATAAATCATAAGTTCGATCCATTTGTCCATAATATGCTACCTTACAATGATTTTGTTTAGTACAAACTATTAAGTGACACCTTGATTAACACATGTTAACAATTCCTGACATCCTTTCTTATGTTCCTGAACAGTGTGACGTTCCTTTATGAAATACTTTTTCAAATACATTATTAAACCTACAGTCGTATTTTTGCCATAATTCTCAAATATTCTACACATTTCCCAATGCTGGCTTTCGTCTTTAAAAGTCAACACATGCTGGCTTCAGATGGCACTACACGCGTCCTGTAAGATTTTCCTTAACACACTCACACACTTACGAACACACAAGTGGATTATACACAAGAAAATTACATAATTATATACATATACATATTTCTCTTACCCTCAGGTAATACACAATAGCTGTAACTGGCTGTACTAGGGTATCTAGGTCTGCTACGTAGATACAGCGCCAAAATATTTGACAGCAAGCGTTTGCCGCTTTCGTCTGTGCAGCAAGGTATTTGAAAATGTTGTGGCCTCAATTCAGCCAAGTTCAAGGACTTATATAGTATCGCATCGTACCTCGCGGATGGAAGGGGTAAAAGCGGTGTTGAGAATCTCAAACCAATGCGTCTTTTTGCCTTCTCGTTCAATGTGCAGAAATTTTAATATCTATTATCTTTTTTAATTGTGGACCGTTTTTAACCATTTAAAGTTAGTATCATACTGGTAATTTATCTCTATCGGTCTATCTAAAAAATTTGTTTAGTTAGCAAAGTGCATTTAAATATATGCAGCCTTTAACTAACTATATTGGGGACTACCCTGATGTATAAATGTCAATTAAAACGATTTTTCTCTTAGAATAACATACTATTCGAGGAAGTCTTTACACTTACCTATTAAGTAATATCCCCGTTGTTAAACTGGCTATATCTTTATGTTTAAATATCTTTAGTCTTTAAGAAATTAAATATCTTCGTATTGTCAATTACACAAAATAGGCCTCTATGTTAATCATAAAAGGTTTCCTTATACACACCGGAAAAAGGAGCGTTCTCATTGGCTGTTATATCGGTCCGTTTTATCCTATTATTGTGAGCGGTAAATATGACCGTGGTGTAAGACAGACCAAAACACGACATCCCTCTATTCTACGCAAGCACCCATTTATGAAAATCTGTAGCTTTTTGGTTGTTGTCTTTGTTGTTCTCCATGTCTCAGAGCCATACAATAGGACTGACTTCTGATTTGAGTTGAAGATTCTTATTTTCGTGTTTGATCCGATTTCTCTTGATCTCCATATATTTCCCAATGCAATGAAAGCTCCTCTTGCCTTTTATATTCTTATTTTGGTATCGCTGTCTGTCCCTCCAACTTTGTCTATATTACTGCCAAAATATGTGTACGATTCTACATCTTGTATTGGTGTTTCTTCAAGTTCATCCCTGTTATCATTACCTGCATTTATTCTCATTATCTTTGTCTTTTCCCTGTGTATTTTCAGACCCAGTTGCTGTGACCTCTCATCGAGTGTTTTCAATTTGTCCTGCATCTGATTACGGTTATGGGACAGAAGAGCCAAGTCATCAGCAAAATCTAGATCATCCAACTGCTTAGTCAGAGTCCACTGGATTCCATTTCTGTTGTGTGTTGTCGATGATCTCATAACCCAGTCTAATGCTAGGAAGAAAAAAAATGGAGACAAGAGGCATCCCTGTCGCACTCCTGTTCTTATCCCAAACGGTTCTGTAAGCTGTCCTTCGTGAAGAACTCTGCATGTCATGTCTTCATATGTTTTCTTTATTAAATTAATCATCTTCAGGGGAACTCCATAATGCCTCACCAATTTCCAAAGTGATTCTCTGTCTACACTGTCAAATGCCTTTTCGTAGACCACAAATCCGATGTATAGTGGTGAATTCCATTCCAGATTTTGTTCAACTATTATTCTCAAAGTGGCTATCTGGTCTGTACATGATCTGTTTTGTCTAAAACCTGCTTGTTCATCTCTCAGTTTCTTGTCTATGGATTCTTTTAATCTCTCAAGGATAATCCTGTTTAATACTTTTCCTGGCACTGATAGTAACATTATTCCTCTATAATTTGTGCACTCTTGTAAATTTCCCTTCTTAGGCAACTTAACCAGATATCCTTCCTTCCATTCTGCTGGTATCTCTTCCTTTTCCCAGACTTTACCAAGTAATTTATATAACATCTCTGTAGCCGTGTCAATATCTGCTTTGATGGTCTCTGCTGGAATGCCATCAGGTCCAGACGCTTTTCCATCTCTTAGAAGCTTTATGGCTTTCTTTATTTCTTCCTTCGTTGGTCTTTCACCGTTAATTTGTAGCTCTTCTTCTGCTGGCTGGATGTCCGAGGGGTTTTGTGGAGCTGGTCTATTGAGAAGGTCCTCAAAATATTCTGTCCACCTCTTCATTTGCTCTTGTATATTGCTGAGCAGTTTTCCATTCTTGTCTTTTATGACTTGTTTGCTTGTATTTCCCTGTTAGCTTCTTTGTGCTGCTATACAGTTCTCTCATATTTCCTTTGGCTGCAGCATCTTCTGCTTCTCTTGCAAACTGCTCAATATACTTCCTCTTGTCTCTTTTGATACTTCTTTTTACTTCTTTGTTTGCTTCTGTGTACACTTCTTGAGCCTTGGCTTTGGAACTTACGGTTTTGCTTGTGTTTAAATCTGCTTTCTTGTTTTTTTTCTGTCTTTTATCTTATTGATGGTTTCTGTTGTTATCCTTGCTTTTTGTTGTCGTTCCCTTTTCCCCAGTATTTCTTCACATGTCTCATTCCATACAGTTTTGACCTGCTGCCAATAGTCTTCTGTATTCTCTACCTCTTCCAGCTGTTGGAGCACTTGTAATTTGTTGGATACTGTGACCGCAAATTTGTCTCTTGTTTCTTGATTTATTAGATGTCCTACATTAAATTGTTGTCTATAATTTTGCATTGTTGCATATCTCGAGTTTCATTTTTACTTTGGCTATCAGAAGGTGGTGATCTGATGCCACATCTGCTCCTCTATATACCTTTACATCCTGCAATGATGATCTAAACTTCTTGTTTATGCATATAAGATCAATCTGATTTTCTGTTCTATGGTCTGGTGATATCCATGTTGCCTTGTGTATTCTCTTACGTGGAAACATGCCAGTTGATTTGAAGCACAGAAGTTTGAGAATAGTTCTCCATTTTCATTCATTATTCCTAGCCCATGTTTTCCCATGACTTCTTCAAATCCGGTGTTGACTGTACCTATCTTTGCATTCATATCACCCATCAAAATTGTGATGTCTCTTCTCTTTACTTTATCCATAATTTCCTATAGTCTAGTATAAAATGCTTCTTTCACAGACTCTTCTTTGTCATTAGTTGGTGCATAACATTGGATGACATTTACATGTATTTTCTTTTTAGCTGTTTTAAAAGTAGCTGTTATTATTCTGGGTCCAACAGCTTCCCATTCAACTTCTTTCTCCGTTATTCTAAGGGTAGAATTCCTAAAGCCACCTCTATAGCTCCCATTGATGTTGATCTGATTGCAACTGCTATTGTAGATAAAGCCTGATGCTGAATTCTGTCTAATTTAATCTTGTTGCCGTGTGCAACAGAGTCATATATTATACTTCCATAATCTTTTTTTCCTCTAATAAAAGAGTTATAAAAAGTGAGCATTGTCTTAGTGCTTGCATCCCATCCATTACCTTTCAAATATCTTAATAAGTTAGTCAATCCTCTGCAAGACTCCACTAGATTACCTATGTGTTTATTCCAGTTTAGCTGTTGGTCCAATATCATTCCTAGATATCGAGTGGTTTGCACTGTATTAATGTTTTGCCATTGGATATTTATGTCTATAATTTTATTTTTTACAAACCTACCTTTTCTGAAGATCATTCCCAATGTTTTATTTGTATTCAGCTGAAAACCCCATTTTGTCATCCATTTACATACTTTATTTATTTGCTTCTGTAGATCCTTATATAATTTTGGCAGATGTTTCCCAGTCCTCCATATAGCAACATCATCTGCAAACTGTGACAATTTATTTGTTATATCATTAAATTCTTCACCTAAATCATTTACCATTATTGTAAAAATTGAAGGAGACATTACTGATCCTTGGGGTATTCCATTTTGTTGTTCACACAGTTCTGTTCTATCATTGTTTACCTGAACAGTGAAATATCTATCTTGCAGAAAATTCTCTAAATAATTATATATTTTACCGGTTACTCCTATCTTCTTCATTTTAAAGAGAGCACCCTCTCTCCAGCATTCATCATAAGCCCTAGCTATATCTAAAAATACTACCACAGTTTTTTCTTTCTTTTGAAATTCTGATTTTACTTCATGTTCCAATTTAATTATCTGATCCATAGTGCATCTGTTCTTTCTAAATCCTGACTGAGTTTGTTAACAGGTGTGTCATAAAATAAATGTGGATCTGTTGGGGTTTCCCTGTGCATATCAACGACAGCACAGTCTTACTGTGTCATTCTTGTATGATAGTTAGCTGAAGTTATCAGTTCTTCTTTATGGGCTGAAAGTACGTAGCAAGTCTTTAGGATGTACCACCTTTAGGTCAAAAGACTTGATGGGCGGGTCTAATGCAAAGTAGGCATACAGCGTCACATTTTTTGACGATTTCAAAAAAAAAAAAAATGATTTGCACCTTCCTTTATCTTCTTTCTGTCTCACTAAGATAGTTTTTGTTAGTGCGCTGCTTCATCCCTTATTAGAATCAAATAACATAAATTTGAACAATTATCAGTTCTTCTTTAGCTGAAAAACAGTTTCATGCTATTGAGTTGGACCACACTGTAATTTCCATAAGTAATATTTACTGTAGTATTATGAAGACAAGAAAATATATATACACACACACATATACTGTACACACACACACACACACACACATATATACTCCGTGTATATATATGTGCATTTTCCTATTTTATAATTGCATTTAACAGGTATGAATTGCTTATTGATGTACAGTTGCATATGGGACTGGCAACCTCATCATAATAATAAGCTGCCATATAAACCACCGCTGAAAAGCTGGTGACTGCTTTGTGCGAGTTTCCTCGCAAGGAACCATCAGAAAGCGTAGCCCCATGCTCCATAGAGAACTGAAAGAAGGTGATGATGACATCTTCTTTAATTCTTAGCCGTCGACTGTCAAAGCAGTTAGTGGCCATCACGCCTGGTGGCGTCTTGTAGGGCAGCAATAAACTTCTTCGACTTTGCTCGAAAGGCGGCCAACCTTCATACAGTACCCCAGCTCAGGTTCATTCTTTGCATCTCGGCCTCCACAGTCCTCCGCAAAGTTGTTTTTGGTCGACCTCTTTTTCGCTTTCTTTCGTGGGTCCATAGCATAGCTGCTCTTGTAATGGTTTCAGCGTCTGATCCGAAGACGTGACCAACTCAACTCCAGCGTCTGCCAGCTATGATGGTGTGCATGTCCTGTTGGTTGCTCCGAGTAAGTAGTTCTTGGTTGGTGATGGTATTCGGCCAAAAGATTCGGAGAATTTTCCTTAAGCAGATTGTGTGGAAAGAGGATAATTTCGACATTTCTTTCTCCGTTACTCTCCAGAATTCCGCACCATAGAGAAGCACAGAAAGTACGCAGCTCTCATATAATCTTAATTTGTTGATTGTGCTGTACTTACAGGACTTCCAAATGTTAGTTAGATTTGCAAAGGTTGTTCTCTCCTTATTCATTCTGTTGTTGATGTCGTTGTTTGTTCCTCCGTCAGGTGTTACTTTGCATCATAGGTATGTAAATGTGTTTGTCCGTTCCAGCGTTTTGTTTCTTATTGTTATGGGCTCAGGATTGTCCATATTGAGTGTCATGACCTCTGTCTTTTTTAGGTTGGTGTTCAGACTCATCTGCTGGCTATACGTAAATAGTATATTTGGTTTTTTTTTCCTTGAATGTATTTATATGAATGCGCGAGTAGTGCAATGTAATCTGCATATTCCAGATCTTCCAGTGTTGAAAAACATTGACCATTTTATTCCTCTTGGACCGCCATCTGTTGTCTGGCACATCACCCAGTCTATGGCAGTCAAAAAATAAAGTGATTGTGTCACGAAATTGGACAGGTCAATTTTTCTTCCATTTTCCTCCCTCTCCCCCTTTCTATTATTTCTCATTTTCGCTGCACAGAACTCTGTACTAGAGTCATTGTTTCCATTTGTCACACTTCACTTCGTATGTCCAGACAAGCGTATGGCCCATCCCTAAGAGATTAATTGAATCACTAAAACGTGATTTATACCACATTCACTCCAGTATGAAGTATTTGCTTGAGATTGCATAATCACTTCCGACTCGACTGTTTGTGGCAGGGGATTATAGATAAACGCAATCTTGGAAGACATTTGGAAGAGTGAGCAGGAAGTGTGATATAAGTCAACTTTGACAACGTTTTACGGATATCACAACTCCATATAAGGACGATGGCTGTTTGAATTTTTCAAACGCATGAGTCATTGAGTATATTACATCACTCAGGGCATGTGATGAAAAATCACTACTACATGAGGAAAAATTTTCATAGCATGTACTTTGAATGTATTGGCTGGCATTTGAGGCGCAAATAGACAATCGAGTTGATTGGAAGTTTGTCAGAAAACGCCAGGTGGAAGCGTGGGCCAAGAACCTACGACACAACGTAGAAAAAGTTTGACATACGGCACTGCATTCCAGAAAACGTCAACGTAGACAGCTCGGACCTTGCCACATAAAAGAATAGATTTGGATTCTGCATTTATAGGACTGGATAAAAGGTATTAAGAGCATCTCTGTACTTCAGTAGAAAACTTGCCAATATTAATTCGGAACCCGGAATTCTAAAGGACCACTCACAAGTCACAGAGGGATTCTGAAATAGAAATAATACCCCAGACGTGTGTTCGAGGCATCCGCGATAAGTTGCCAAAACTATTCTACTGAGCAAGAAGTCTAAGATTTCTCAATTATTGAGGTGAGTGTAATATATTTTTTATGATGTGAATTTGACATAGTGGTGTTAAAGATTCATACTAGGCTGGCAACCTCAGCATGTGAAAAGGATACATTCATGAACCACCGCAGCAAGCGCTGGTGATTGCTTCATGCTTGTTCTCGAGGAAGAACCAAAATGGAGAAGAGAATGAGTGATGATTGCATCAGCTTGTGAATAGTTGTATATTATTATTTGGTGAATGTATGTAAATTTAATATGTTCCTTCAGGCACAAGCCACTGACGCAATCCAGTCAAAATCTTTCCTGAAATTAACGGACGTACTGGTGATTTTTCATCACATGCCTTGAGTGATATAATATACGCTCAGGGAGAGTAAAAAATCTGAGAAAACAAGCGGCTGACGGACAGCAGGAAAAGGCGCCTGATTAATATCAGGTAAACAAATATTTATCAGCAGAACTGTTCTTTTACTCCCTCTAAAGTTTGTGGTACCAGTACGACACGACCCAACTATTTGTGGTACGACCCGGAGAGACCATTTGCTGTACTACTTGACTGTAGTTCGAAGCTTGAGATCGACGCCTGAAGATTCTTGCCTTGACGCGGAGAGGTTACTTCCTGAACGGATCTGGAAACGTGCCCCTCACCACAGAGACGAATCTACGGAAAAGCAGCATCGGACACTTCAGCATTTTGGCAAGTCCCAATTTTAACAGGCCAAAAACAACCGAACTTAATTTTGCTAAATTCATCAAGCCTAACAACTTTTCGGTGAAGAAACCTAATTATGTTTTATAATCACCAGTCATATTTATTAACATTTATTTCTAAGTAATTGATCATTAAATTTGTATATGTTGATTTTGGCAAATTCATAGTTGAATTAATCATTACAGAGAGAAAGGCCTACGTATGATCCAGAACCTCTAGTATATATTCATATATAGGAAGGGGAGGATCCCGTTACACGCCCATTGAAGCATATTGAGAATATGGTGTTAGGCCCATATTTTCTTGACCACCGGCACACTAGGGATGATGTGGTCAGCATCACGCCAGCCGCCTTAATCTTCGCAGAATTGCTCTGGTACCTAATTCATGAGGCTATATATATATATATATATATATATATATATATATATATATATATATATATATATATATATATATCGAGCTAGCGCCTTCGATAGATTATCTAACATTTGGAAATTACGATCATTGAATATACATACCAAGCTTCGTCTGTTTAATTCAAATGTTATCTCAGTGTTAACATACGGCTGTGAGAGTTGGAAAATAAACAAATCATTGGAGAACAAGCTGAATACATTCGAAAACAAATGTCTTAGAAAACTCATGAACATCAGTTGGAAAGAATTCAAGACTAATCGACAAATAAGAGAAGACTCTAGGCAGAAATATGTCTCCAACTATATAAGGAAAAGACGATGGTCATATATCGGTCACGTCCTACGAATGCAAAACAACAGAATACCACTACAGGCGCTCACTTGGGTTCCTGAGGGTAAGAGGAAAAAAGGAAGACCAAAAGAAACACTCAGAAGAACAATAATAAGAGAAGGAAGAACGTTGGGCCTAAATAATGTGCAAGAGCTAAGAGGAGTGGCGTCACAACGAACAACCTGGAGAGCACTGGTTTCTGCCTTATGCGCCGTGTTTGGCGCTTAAAGAATTTATTATTATTATTATTAATAAGAGGAATTTCGCTGAATTAAATCAGCTGGAGCTAAATCATACAATATACATCTTTACAAAAGGCGGCGGGTCAGATAAAAATTTAATGTGCTCAGACGCATTCAGCATTGTTCTTGACTTGTGACATATCTTGTGAATACTCAGTCGAGGTAGAAGCATCATTATCCTTCTATCTACAACTCTGCCAAGAGTAATCTTGTGCGAAGGTAGACACCTTTGAAGACCCACATTAGATACTCTAGGTTTTGGCCACTGTTGGACCACTACTGCAGAGAGCAAGGGGAGGCGACCCGTGACAGGTTGATAAAGGGCATCCCTGTCGTACTCCTGTATTCACCACAAAAGCTAGGCTGCTCTACCCAACACTGCATATAAAGTTAGCATAGAGGCTTTTTATGATGGTTACAACGCATATGGGAAATTCCAAAAGCGCTCAGTATTTTCAATAAGCTGTCCCCGTGTATGATGTCAAAAACCTTTTCAAAATCAACAAAGTTAATATGTAACTGTCTCGGCCATTCTGAGCACTGCTGTATAATGTTCCTGAGGGTAAATATATGATATGCATTCTTTCTGAATCCCGCTTGTTCTTTCCTCAGTTAATGATATACTGCTTTTGAAATTCTCTGGATAATTATCCTGCCTAGAATTTTACTGGGAACTGAGAGGAGAGTAATTCCTCTCCAGTTGTTGTAGTCTTGGGAAATTTGTCAATTATTCTTTTAGTCCACTCCATTGGTGTTGTCTCTGTTTTCCAGACTTATGCAAATAATGGTTCTAATAGTCCTGCTGCTTGTTCAGGGTCTGTCTTAAATAACTCAGCATTTAAATTGTCCTGACCAGGAGATTTTCCATTCTTTAACACTTTGATAGCTGTGATGATTTCTTCCCTTCGCGGAATGTCTCTATTTACGTCTAGATCATTTTCAGCCCCAGAAATATTCAGCTGCGTCTCTGGTGGTTTCTTGTTCAGTGTCTCTCTGAAGTGCTCTGCCCATCTTGTTTCCTGCATCTGTGCTGTGGTGATGAGATTTCCTTGCTTATCTCTTACTGACGCATATTGTTTGCACCCCGTTATCCATTTATGGTTTTAGTTATTTTATACACTGTGCTTTGTTCATTTCTCAGTTGTCTTTTCCTGGCTATTGGCAATTTGATATCGTCTCTTTATATCAATCACAAAAGCTTATCTGGTAAGGGCGTCCTTCGGTTTCATGATGTCATACCTTTTCCGTTTAGTTACAACTGGTCCAGATGATGAAATAATGGGATATATATTTCCATGTCAACACTTCTATTTCAAACTAATGTATTTTGTACTATGATTCATTTGCACTCTTTCGCTCTTTTAACGCACTTTCGTCTGCTTTGATGTTCTGTCTGAGATTTCATGCTCATGGACATCGGGACAATTCAGAGGAAGATGAAATGGTGGAGGAAAGCGAAAGGCTCGATGCTTACATCAGGAGACCAAAGATTTACGAAAGATTCGATTTTATATCTCTCTCAGTTTCTGGAACTAGTTTCATTCATAACCCTCCGCTCCCCCAAGAAGCACAGGCCTTCAACAAACACATGCCAAGTCCTCCTGCCACGTGCCATCATCTAAAGTTCTTTCCACGTTCTCCTAATCATTTTCACCTCTGTTTCCAGTTTTCTTCTCCAAGTGCTTCTTAGTCTACCTTTGCCTCTCTTGCCCTGGGGGTTACAGAACAAGGACTGCAATATAATGCTATCAACAGGTTTCCTCAGTGTGTGTGCTATCCATCGCCATCGTCTCCTTCTTATATCTTGTTCCACTGGCATTTGTCTGGTTCTTGTCATCAGTTCCGCATTGGTAACCTTGTCATACCATTTTAATCCTTCTATTCTACGCAAGCACCCATTTATGAAAGTCTGCAGCATTTTGGTTTTTGTTTTTGTTGTTCTCCATGTTTCAGAGCCATACCATAGTACTGATTTGACATTTTAGTTGAAGATTCTTATTTTTGTGTTGGATCCGATTTCTCTTTACCTCCACAGATTTCCCAATGCAATGAAAGCTCCTCTTGCTTTTTGTATTCTTATTTTGATATGTCCCTCCAACTTTGTCTATATTCAATAAATACCCTTTAGTTCCCCAAGGAGCATAGGCCTTCAACAAACACATGCCAAGTCCTCCTGTCCCGTGCCATCCGCTCAAGTTCTTTCCATGTTTTCCTCATCATTTTCACCTCTGTATCCAGTTCTCTTCTCCATGTGTTTTTGGTTTACCTCTGCCTCTCTTTCCCTATGGATTCCAGAACAAGGACTGCCTTGTAATGCTATAAACAGGTTTCCTCAATGTGCGTCCTATCCATCGCCAGCGTCTTCTTCTTAACTCTTGTTCCACTGGCACTTGTCATCAATTCCACATTTGTGACGTTGTCATACCATTTCAGTCCTTCTATTCTACGCAAGCACCCGTTTATAAAAGTCTGTAGCTTTTTGGTTGTTACTTGTGTTGCTCTCCATGTCTCAGAGCCATAAAATAGGACTGACTTCACATTTGAGTTCTTATTTTCGTGTTGGACTTGATTTCTCTTGTTCTCCATATGTTCCCCAATGCAATGAAAGCTCCTCTTGCTTTTTGTATTCTTATTTTGATATCACTGTCTGTCCCTCCAACTTTGTCTATATTACTGCCAAGATATGTCTACGATTCTACATCTTGTAATAGTGTTTCTTCAAGTTCAACCCAGTTATCATTTCCTGCATTTATTCTCATTATTTTTGTCTTTTTCCTGTGTATTTTCAGACCCAATTGCAGTGACTTCTCTTCGAGTGTTTTCATTTTGCCCCGCATCTGATTACGATTATGGGACAGGAGAGCTAAAGTCATCAGCAAAATCTAGATCATCTAACTGTTTAGTCAGATTCCACTGGATTCCATTTATGTTGTGTGTCGTCGATGTTTTCATAACCCAGTCTATCGCTAGTAAGACAAGAAATGGAGACAAAAGGCATCCCTGTCGCACTCCAGTTCTTATCCCAAACGGTTCTGTAAGTTGTCCTTCATGAAGAACTCTGTTTGTCATGTCTTCATAAGTTTTCTTTATTAAATTAATTATCTTCAGGGGAACTCCATAGTGGCTCATCGATTTCCAAGGTGATTCTCTGTCTACTGATCAAGTTTAAAGTTCACACGTATTATTTATTTAAAAAAAAAAAAACAATCAAATTCAAGGCTAAAGTGGTAAGTCTGACATATTATTATCCTTTCACAATTTACTTTCACAGCAAGACGATGGAGCCGTTTGGATGGTCCTCGGTTCGATTCCCGGTAAGCCTATCACCTATATTTATTTTCTGTTGTCGGGTGACCTCCTTTCTGTCCAACGAGTGTCTGTTAATTACCTTTATTTATTTATTTACTTATTTATTCACTACTCGCATCTCAGGTTTCTTTCATTATTTACCATATGTTACGGTATTTTAATTGGCGTTGTCTGCTAGAGGTTAGCAGCATGCGATTTAGGGGTTACAACGTTTAAGGTAATGTAATATATTATTAGACTATTGAACGCTATGACGTTCTCAGCGTTGGTAGGTCACGCACCGTCGCCAAGAGACGGGACCCTTTCTTGAATGACCGTCGAACGGAGAAGACGTGTCTTTATATTCTTATAGTGTCGGGCATGGAATGCCGCACCGTTCTATTGTATTTTATTATGGACATGGGTCAGTCCACTCTGATGATAAGAGATGAATGTTTTTCCAGGTTAGTAAAGTGACTAAGCCTAGGTCGAGATGAATTAACAGTCCGTATCAATTATATTATTACCAGACGCATAATCTCACTGTCGGTCGTGGGACTACCCACCACGCGTACATATAGTTATGTCGTTCTGACTATTATGTTTTCAAGTTACGAGACAAGGACTGATTTGTAAAGGAATCATATATGAAGTATGAACTGAAATTGTTATGTATAATTCTTCATGATGACCATGTGTGAACTGTTCGTGTATTGAATTGATATATTAAATTTGTGTGGACTCAAGGAATGACTTATCAAGTCTCTGAACGTTGGAAGTTGAATATATTATGATGTTGACAAATATTCTATCCCACCTTCGCGTAATTTACCATCAATAGCACGATACCATAACTGACTAAGAAAGACAAGGGATAAATGGAAGTAAATGTAAATAGAAGAGCCAGTATACACAGTCTGCAACAACAATCCTTAAGGACCCCCTCACAGCAACTGGTGGTCGGCTACAGCAATTGACGGCCGCAACACAACTGGCCTTGTAATCACTGAAGGACCCTTGGTAACACTGGTGGGCCATTGTCGGGAACGAACTTTTTTTTTTTTTTTCAAGAGTCACTACGAACTATTTACTTTCAATGAACAATCACGTGATTTCATAAATATGTCGTGGCACACATGACTACGAAGGTTAAATCTGACGTCACAACATCATGCGTACATGCTAACGCTCAAGGGAAAAACTCAGCACACTCCAGTTTTGATGAAAAATTCAAGCTCTCAATGAATCTAAAGATGGAAAAGTCGTTATCTGCCAACGAGGAGCAAGCAGTCCTAGACACTGGTCTAGTCCGTTGGTGAAGATCGCATCGGACGACGGGTTAAAAGCTATAAGGGTAATCTGTGACTGTTGTCATTTAGATAACACAATACTGAGTCCATTTTTTATTTTACAGGCATGTCTAAATATTTTTATATATACGTAAAGTTTGTTTGTCCACTGTATGTCTTTATTGTTTATTAGTGGGAGGTTGATGCGGCGGTTTGGAATGAATAACATGGCTCTGAGGATGCCGATATTCATTCTGAATGTTCCTTAAGGCCGTTAGTTAATTGCTTTTTAACGAAGAACCCATCGACGACCTTCCGATGATTTTCGTTCGTTCGTAATTGCAATTAATTGACCTTGCATGTTAGATGTCCAGTCTAGTTATAATTGGCGTATTTTAGTGCATTTAGTTCCAATTTTTATTCATTTCTGTAATCATGTTTGTAATCTCTATCGTTATTCTGACCTTACTATCATTTGGTTTATAGATTTTGTATAACCGTTGAGGAGTCCATGTATGCGTCATCATTTTTTGCGTACGTAGGTTAATTCTTTATTCAGTTTGCTCTTTGACCTCTCGTTATTTCCGGTTTACTTTGCTTAATTTATAAATGCATTTTATTTGTGAAAATGTCTTTGTCGTTTTGTAATATTGTTCTGTAAGCCTTGGTTAACTTATTGTTTTGTTTATCTTCACCTCATACATCATCCATATAATATTAATATTAACATTTGTTTAAAAATAATCTTGTAATTGAATTTAATTAAATTTTAAGAAAAGTTGGTGATGACTCGGGGACATTGCATAAATTTGCAGTAGTGGTCCAATATCTTGGTGTTGCACTTTATATATTATGACTAAGGCATAATAGCATAATATATACTGATTAATTATTATAAATTTATAACATATTAAGACATATTAATGTGAATTAGTACACTTTCTCAGTACTAGCCTAGGAACTGCCCAACATCACGCAAGAAACCAAGTAAACGAGCAGGAGAAATGAGCATTAGGACCTACAAGCTGAGAGAGCCAGAAATTAAGACCAGATATCAGGGGCTTATTGCTACAGCAGTGAGCAACACAGAAGAACGACCTGATGACTTGGAAACCCTCTGGAATAAATTCAAGGATATCATAAAGACAGCTGCTGCAGAAGCATGCGGTGACGTCCGACTTGGGAACCAGAGAAAGAGGACACCTTGGTGGACAGAGGAAGTCAAAGAGAAAATAAGAGAGAAGAAAATGGCATGGAAACAATACTTAGGAGCTAATACACAACAGGACAAATGGAAAAATATAGAGAATATGTGACACTCAGAACAGAAGCAAAGAATAAAGTGCTAGCAGCAAAACAGAAGTCCTGGGAAGAATTTGGAGAAAAGCTAGAAAAAGATGCACAAGAAAACCAGAAATTGTTCTATAAGACCCTAAAGAACATGAGGAAGGAAAAAACAATGCCCTCTCAAATTTATAAAGGACAAGCAAGGCAAATTGCTTACTGCCCCGAAGGAAGTAATGGAAAGATGGAAAGAATATTTCTCAGAACTCCTGGATGGTGAGCATGGTGAAGCATCAGAAATGATAACCACTAGCACAGAAGAGAAAACCAATGATGGTGAAGATGACATAAAGATGGAAGAACTGAGGGCAGCACTAGATAAAATCAAGATGGGCAAAGCAGCAGGGCATGATGGTATAACACTAGAAATGGTTAAGTACATGGGAGCATCAGGCGACCTATTACTCTTAAAGGTCCTACAGGCAGCATGGTGCAACAAGACCATACCAAAGGATTGGGAGATTGCCATCATAACACCAATTTTCAAAAAGGGTGACAATCGACAATGTGGAAACCATAGAGGCATATCCCTTCTCAGTGTCCCTGGTAAAATCTACTCTAGAATCCTAGAGCAGAGACTCCGACGCCTAGCTGAGCCACAATTGGATGAGGTCCAGTGCGGATTCCGAGCAAACCGAAGTACTCAAGACCTAATCTTCACACTCAGACAGCTGAGTGAAAAGGCCCTTGAGTATAAGAGTGAGATCCATCTTTGTTTCATAGATCTGGAAAAGGCGTTTGACAGGGTCCCCTGGAGCAAACTTTGGGACTGTTTGGCAAGGAAGAATATTCCAGCACCTCTGATTCATGCTATACAGAGCTTCTACAAGTCTTGCAGAAATTATGTGAGGACAGCAAACCATAAGTCAGAAGAGTTCAGGACCACCACTGGTGTAAGACAAGGTGATATCCTATCACCTTACCTCTTCATACTCCTTATGGACGATGTCATCAAGGCATGTAAGGAGAGAACAAGAAAGTATTCAGTGGGGTACTGGAAGATGAGACAGGTCTATATTTCGGAGCTGGCATTTGCTGATGATGTTGCCCTGATTGCTAAATCAGAGGCACATCTCCAATCCAACCTGCAAGTCTGGAAGGAAGAGCTGGAGAAGAGAGGGATGGTCATAAGCAGCTCTAAAACCAAAACCATGGTGATATCACGAGAAGAAAGAAAACATCAGATTAAGTTGGGAGAACAGGTCCTGGAGCAGGTCGACCACTTTAAATATCTCGGAGCTATTATAGACCGAAAGGGAGGTATCAAAGAAGAGTTGGCCACTCGAAAAGCAGCGGCTGGGAGACTTTTTCAGGCCATAAATCGTGGATTCCTCAGCAAGAAAGAGGTTGGTAAGAAAACGAAGATGGCTGTATACCGCTCCACCTATGTCCCATTCTTGACATATGGATGCGAGTCGTGGGCAATGACTACAACCCACAAAAGCCAGATCCAAACCTCAGAAATGAGGTATCTGAGGAAAGTGGTTGAAGTAACAAGAAGAGACATGGTCCGCAACCAGACGATCCGTCAAGGCCTAAAATCCCATCCGCTGCAGACCCAAGTGGAGCAGTCCCAACTGAGATGGTTTGGCCATGTCTGCAGAATGGGAGGGGATCGGCTACCACGACAGGCATGGGAAACGAAGAGCCGGGGATCCAGACCTCCAGGGCGGCCCAGAGTCCGCTGGGAGGACAACATTAGACAATCTTTGAAGGACCGAGGACTAGAATGGAACCGGGCCGGGAGGAAGACAGCTGATAGAATGGTCTGGCGCTCTCTCTTCCAAACCTCTACACCTCACGGTAGAAGGGGAACGACTAAGTAAGTAAGTAAGATTATTCCAATATTAAAGTCAAGATGCGTAACTTAGACTATTTTATTAAAAATGGGAAAGAGTTTAATATGAAGGGACCAGAACTACGTGACTATGCGGAACCACAATTTGCGAAATATAAGGCAGAGATGGAGGAATTTGAAAGAAAAGAGGCGGAAAAGAAAGCAATTGCTAAGGCAGAGATGGAAGAACTTGAAAGAAAAGAGGCGGAAAAGAAAACAATTGCTAAGGCGGAAGAAGAAAGAAAAATAGCAAGAGATGAAATCCTACGGGTTGAAGAAGAGAATAAATTGAGACGACAGGAAATCATATTACAGCAAGAAATGGAATTGCAACGGCTTAGATTGGAAACAGCAAAATGTCAGGCACAAGGTGCTGCAGCAAGCCATAATGATAATATTCAAAATGGATCATCAACTAACCAACATAAGGTCAATTATTACTTCAAGCTACCGCCATTCAAATTACATGTCGATGATTTACCAGCCTGGCTATCGCGCTTTGAGGATATATGCAGGTTCAATAACCTTAATAAAACTGCATGGGCACTTAAACTCAAGGAATTTCTGGATGGCGAACCTGCAAGTGCAGCACAAAATATTGATCCAACATTAGCCACAGACTATGATGCCATTAAGACCTTGTTATTGCGTCGGTTTCACTTGGACGAAGAGGCATGTAGATTACGTTTCAAAAGTCTTTTCCCAGATAATAATAAGGACTTCACAGGTTTTATTGCGAACATACGCAATACTTTTAACAGATGGGTTGAATTGGCAGGTGTCAACAAATCGTATGACAAGTTAGTTGATTTGTTATTAAGGAATAAAGTGTTATCCTCTGTCAGCCCACCGTTCTTTGCCTATCTGCAAGAACGTAAACCAGATACTATTGACGAGTTAGAAAAAATTTCTTTGAATTACTGCACTGCACATCCGAATACTAACATTTCTGGCTCGGTGATAAGAGAACCTCTTCCAGTGGCTTCCAATATGGCATACCATAACAATAACAAACCAAGAACACGCAGTGTAGACAGAAGTAGGTTCAAAGGTGACTATGATATTAATTTTCATAAGGGACGTAATGGTTTTAATAATAACTTTAATAGAGGAAGACCACAACATAGAAATTACTCACCTCAGTCCGGATACAATAATAATCCACGTAATTCAATTCATAATCGGTCAAATAACTATACTAATGGTAACAATTGGAATAACAATAATTATAGCTCGAGACATCGAAATAACAGTTATAATAGGGGACAACGGGATAATTCAAATGATTATTCTCGTAATCGTTCTCATTCTCGTAGATCGACAAATTATAATCATAATACAGGAGCAGCCGTTACTAATGCTACAACCCCTGGGGTTCAGAGCATACATACTGATAATACAATACAGTCTTCTTCTACATGTTATGCAATGAATTATAACGTGGCAAATAGTTGCCCAGAATGTAATCTTGTATTTCAGAAGGCAAAACAGACGGTTCTGAACTGTGGACACATTCTCCCAGAAGTCAGTCTGGCAGTCAATGACGGAACAGGCTTACTGATTTTCAATAGGGGAATTGTTAACGGATCCATCGTCTCAGTTTTAAAAGATTCTGGTTCAACAACCATTGGAGTTCGGCAGTCGTTGTTACATCCTAGCTGTGCAACAGGGGACTATGTCCGTTGTATGACCTTCGGGGGTACTATTGAGTACTACCCCACTGCCATTGTACATGTTAACACACCATTTTTTACAGGTAATGTCAAGGTGTGCATGTTGCAGAACCCAGCAGCTGATCTTACAGTTGGTCACATCCACGGCAGTATTGCACTCTTAAAGAAATTAATGAATGGGAGAAAAAAAATTTGCAATCTGTTAGCAACGCTAACGCTGTTGTTGCGATGGCTACACTTCGTGCCAACAAAATGAATACATGTGGCACAGCAGTTTCCAACGTCACTCTGAGTACTATCCCGGAAACTGATGAGGATGATGGATCTGTGGCACGACATACTAAATATACTCCATGTGCGAAGACCAGTTCATCACAACCCAACAGAATGAAAAGATCATACAGAGGAACATGTACTTTTCCTCGTCAGAATAATACTGAAAATTCTGAAAATAGATGTTGGCAACAGGATCAGATTACAACTGATCCTAAGAAAACTGTTGACGTTGTCAACATTGACAAAAACATTACGAGGAAGAATAATAGGGCGAAGAATAAGGCTGGACTTAAAAGGAACAGTGATAATAAAGTTAACACAAATAATTATGATGGAAGGGTTTTTACTTTGCCCAGCCATGACATGTCTACGACATGTAGGAAACTTAATACCTTTGGTAATGATAGGTGTCATCCTCAGTCCAGTCAGGATGATACGACATCCAATAGAAAGACAGTGTCGGTTTTGAGGAGGAAAGTTAATTCTTTGACAAAGAATACATATCATCATTGTCCACCATTTCGTGACAATATTACTTACATTGGTAAAGGTGCGTATTCTCGCACGGTATTAGTGCAAAATCTGCCGCAGGATACTACCTGGCAGGCACTTAAAAATTTCTTTAATTTTTTACGGTAACACTGTTCGTCACATCTTTGATGACTCAGCACTAGTCAGTCATCATTTCTTTTCTTTATTGGTCATTTATTCTTATATGACTTAGATCTTGTAGGCTTGTCTATTAGGTGACACTTGTGTTGTCTTATCTACGATAACACTTCGTATTCCTGTCTTATTTGTTTTACCATGCCTACAAGAGACAGTAAGTTGTGTATATGTTTCAACTATGCTCAGCCCCATACAGCATAGGTTTATTTGTCATCTATCACGGCTGTCTTGTCCTCATTATTAAAGAAGGACATGCCAGTAAAGGTGACATGGACTGGTGAGTGTAACAAAATATTTCTTAAAATAATTGATGTTTTTTCACATCCACCAATTTTGAGACTACCTGATGCTTCCAAAAAGTTTATTCTCCGTACAGATGCGAGCAATTACGGAATTGGCGCGTGTTTACTCCAATATCATGATGACATCCTTCATCCGTCGTTGTATGTCTCACGGAAACTGAAACCGCCAGAGATCAAATACTCCACTGTCGACCGCGAATGGTTAGCAGTGGTGTGGGCAATAACGAAATTGGAGAAGTTCCTGTTAGGGGCTACATTCGTGGTTCAGACAGACCAAAAGGCCGTAGCATCACTACGACGTGCGAATCATAAAAGTCCAAAGCTCACCAGATTCGCTATTCCCCTTCAGCCTTTTGATTTCTCCATCGAGTACATTACAGGATCAGAGAACGTTTTGGCAGATACTCTCTCTAGAAACCCGGCTGATGTCGATTCATAAACTCTACTTTTCGCATAAACTTACCCACTATGCATAGTACTATCGATACATTTCGCCATGAACCATTGACTACAAACCAAGCATCTGCTTACTATAGACATACATTATACAAAGTTTACGAAATCAATGAACAATGTATTCGTATATACGCCGGAACTTTGATTGATGACCATTCAGGATAGAACTATTTGAAACAAATTCGTTTCGTCCAGTTGAACTAATTTCGGTACGTGATATGAACTTGAACGCTAAGAATATCTATACTTACGCTGAATCAGGACAGTTCAACAAGTTGGTTTCTTTTTTTTTTCTCTTCCAACATTGGAAATTCTCAAGGATCAAGACTACGGATGGATCATCCAATGTTAATTAATTTTAACTTAGCTGTTAAATTAATGGAGAATAAAATGAAATGTGAGAAAAAAAATGATGAAAAGAAATGGCAGAATGAAAAAAATATATATATATATATTTTTTTTTAAACATGAAAAAAATGAATAAAAGAAAAGTATCTCACATAATTCTAAGTAATATTCTTAGATAGACTAATGTATAACATAATTATAGTGTATACTTAATAATTACATTGACACATTACATATTATTATTTAGTTAGTTAACTTAGACATTTATTAACCACCCAACACATATGATTATTGTCAAACACACATAAACAAGTTAAAGCTATACGTTATTTTTTTTTTCTCATAACATTATCTTTCATTTTTTTTGTATTAGATACTTTGACTCTGAATACACACTTAACATAATTAATTAGTTCAATTTTAATTAGTTAGTTAGTTTTGACATGACATTTCATTACGACAGACTTTAAGTTAATTAAGTAACTAGATACCAGCATTACATACTTTCTCTTAGCTACTATAACATTTATGTATAACATTTATGTATAACATGATCGTTAATATATTATATGACGTTTAGTTAGTTGACATGACCGCGACACTGCTCTAGTCAGAGCATCGTAGGTCATATGTCGCATGTTTTTCGTTAAATTTTTGAGATTATTCACTCAGATAGGTTTAAAAAAAATCTATCGAATAGATTTT
The DNA here is from genome assembly GCA_024509875.1 of Oreohelix idahoensis. Taxonomy (NCBI): domain Eukaryota; kingdom Metazoa; phylum Mollusca; class Gastropoda; order Stylommatophora; family Oreohelicidae; genus Oreohelix; species Oreohelix idahoensis. The sequence continues at coordinate 568,708 of JAMPIV010007216.1, read as the reverse complement.
TTTTCCCCAGGTGGACAGGGAATTGTTACGGTATTTTAATTGGCGTTGTCTGCTAGAGGTTAGCAGCATGCGATTTAGGGGTTACAACGTTTAAGGTAATGTAATATATTATTAGACTATTGAACGCTATGACGTTCTCAGCGTTGGTAGGTCACGCACCGTCGCCAAGAGACGGGACCCTTTCTTGAATGACCGTCGAACGGAGAAGACATGTCTTTATATTCTTATAGTGTCGGGCATGGAATGCCGCACCGTTCTATTGTATTTTATTATGGACATGGGTCAGTCCACTCTGATGATAAGAGATGAATGTTTTTCCAGGTTAGTAAAGTGACTAAGCCTAGGTCGAGATGAATTAACAGTCCGTATCAATTATATTATTACCAGACGCATAATCTCACTGTCGGTCGTGGGACTACCCACCACGCGTACATATAGTTATGTCGTTCTGACTATTATGTTTTCAAGTTACGAGGCAAGGACTGATTTGTAAAGGAATCATATATGAAGTATGAACTGAAATTGTTATGTATAATTCTTCATGATGACCATGTGTGAACTGTTCGTGTATAGAATTGATATATTAAATTTGTGTGGACTCAAGGAATGACTTATCAAGTCTCTGAACGTTGGAAGTTGAATATATTATGATGTTGACAAATATTCTATCCCACCTTCGCGTAATTTACCATCAATAGCACGATACCATAACTGACTAAGAAAGACAAGGGATAAATGGAAGTAAATGTAAATAGAAGAGCCAGTATACACAGTCTGCAACAACAATCATTAAGGACCCCCCTCGCAGCAACTGGTGGTCGGCTACAGCAATTGGCGGCCGCAACACAACTGGCCTTGTAATCACTGAAGAACCCTTGGTAACACCATATTATTATTGGTACTAGCAATAACCCGTCAACAACGACGGAAGTAAATAAAAAAACTGTAATATATTTAAAAAATTTTTTTTTCAATATAAAAGTTCTTTGATGACAACAGTTTTTGTGAAAGTGCGTGGATTTGTTTCAAAGAATGTTCCCTGATAATATGTGTTTTTAACAAAAACTTTCAAGTTTTCATGATTTGTTCCTCTGGTTAGGGCGACACAGGGCTGGCCGTGTCCGAAAACAGGTTCAGGAAGGAAAACTTCTACGTGATCAAAAGATTGTCCTTGCGCTTTATTGATCGTCATTGCAAATGCTAAAATCACTGGTAATTTAAGCCGTCGCATCCTAAATAGCAAACTGCGCTCGCTCGGTTCTAAGTCAATGCGAGGAATTAAGACTCGTTCTTCCTTATTACTGCCTGTCGTAATTTTTATCTGAGAGGGTTCTGATGGATATTGGTCCCTTTGGAGTGTAGAGTGATATTGAAGGCTCTGTGAGAATAAGGATTTAGGAGAATGAGGTAGTAGATTCACAAGCGCGGGGAAGAGCAAGGACAGTCTCTTATTACGACAATATCTGTTTCTCACAGACTATTCCTATCTCTCTTCTGAACAAACAATTGTTTGTCAGTTCCAGTCGCTCAGGCGCACTCACCGATTTGGTGATTCTGTCGCACAACGTACATGAATACAGCCTACACAGATGGGAAATGTTTGGAGTTTTGGGCCAGCCGACAACCAACACAAATAAAGATTAATACCTTTATTATCATAAAGCAGTCACAAATAATTATACATTTACAGTCAAAAATCAAAGGTTACAGAATACAGATATGATAAGGGAAGAGGGGGGTTTGAGGAGAAATATCCCATCCACCGTTTCCCGTTTGTGTTTACTAACATACAAGACCCGGTCCAAAAGACAAGAAAGGGGGGGGGGGGGGGGATCAGCGATAGGCAATTTAACCAACCGGTAAATTTATTACTCTGAGGCAAGGGGTTACAGTAAGGGGGGGGGGGGTAGAGGAAAAGCTAGGGTTCTGAAATGTCTCCCTTTAATCAACAAATTTTACGGGAGGGGGGAATGAACACAGTTACACCATCCCGCTAGGAGAAGTCCCGTACAAGGAATATAATGCACCTTAATACTAGGTCGAACTAATTAAAAGGGTAAAGAAAAGATTAAATCTCCTTTCATTAAAAAAACACACTAGGGCTGGCCATCCCACTGACACACACGCAGACTTACCAAAATGGTGAATTCTGGCACTCTAGGAATTATTTATCACAGCAGCTAATACCGTGGAATAATGGACTGGTCTTCTTATTTCTTCCGTGTCAGGCCCCAGATTTAACGAGGTAACAAATAGTCTCAAAAAATCGCCAGACGGTGAAGCGTAAAGGCTACTGTTGGTTTAGATAAAGTTCCTAATTAATGGCACAGGCACTTGGCTAGGCGTGAGGTATGGTGTGGTTCCTAAAATTGGCACAGCTGGTGGAGATAACTTTCTTTTTCCGTACTGTCACAGGTTAAAAACACTGAGGTAAGTTCTTCTTCGGGGGTGGGTAAAATCCACTGAATATACTTGACAGACAGTGCTCAGGTAGATCTATGTTCTTCTTCACAAATAGGGCAGTGAATAAAATATGTTCTGCTTCCAGTTTACTTTACGGACTATATGAACTAGTATTTTAAAAGTGTTTCTTGGGTGGCTTTATTCTCAGTTAAATTCAGAGGAGCGGGGCCCATTACAGGTCGCCACAAGTTTAGCTTTAAAAAAGTTCATATGTTACTGGAGTTATCGAATTGAGTTGGCAGAACTCTGTATATAATTAATAATTGCTGGGATGCAGGTTGAATGATCGTTCTGAATGAAAGATAATCAAAACAAGAAATGCATTACAAATCATATTATAATCTGACACGCGATAAATTACAGTTAGCCTATTTACTTTATTAGCGTCGTCAATTTAACAAATCAGGAAACCTCCCCGTGAGTTAAAAATAATTAAAAACACATCTATCTATACAGAACTAAACTGTATTTACTAGTTATAATTCTCTTTAACGTCTGCAAAATTAATTTACGCGTCAATTGTATTAGGAAATACTTTTAGAAGTAACATTTAGTTTGCACTAGAACTTTGAAAATGGGTTTATTTAATAAGGTTAAATTTACACCACAATCCATTGAAATAAATTGAAATAACTAGACCACTGATCACTCGAAGCTAATGTATAAATTACCGTCTGCGCAGAAAGAATACACTCCAATAGTCAACGAAGGTAGATGAAATCTAGCAGGAATCCGACTAGGCTATATGCTAGTGAAACTAGGATTCTGTCAGAACGAACGATAAAATGCAGTTTTCGGAGTTCTTTATTTATACTATCTCGAATGTAACTTAAATGGGACGTGTTGGATTTTCACACCTTTCTTGAAGTATAGCAAAATCCGAGGTACAACGCCGTTGTGTTAACCGCTGTGTTTCCTCCGTTTTTCCCGGTCTACCGAACTTCTTCGTCTCAGGCTGCTCGCATGAGGGTGCGAAAAATTTCTCGAGAAACTAACTATGTTAGCTGAGAGTTCCCTGATTCTTTAGATCGTATACCGCTCCACGTTGAATTCTGAAGATCAGCCTGTCTTTGATGGTACCGTGATTTAACCTCCCATCAAAGGCCATGCGATCTCAAAAGTTCACAGAAGATAGCAGGCTACCAGCTAATGGAGCATGGTCTGTTTGCACCGTGAAAGAAGTACCATACAGAACTTCATGATGGCGTCTGATGCCATGAATCAGAGCGAGACATTCTCTTTCAACGACACTGTAGTTGCGTTCCGCTTTGTTCAGTTTCCGACTGCCGTAGGCTACTGGGAATAGCATGTTCGGGTCACTGTCCTCGGCTTGCAGCAATGTTGACCCGATGCCGTGACCTGATGCGTCAACTCTCAGTACGAAAGGTTTCTTAAGGTCATGTAACCTTAGGATGGGGTATGCAGACAACTGTCCTTTCAAAGTGCTGTATGCATGTTCGCACTTTTGATTCCACATGACCTTGTCAGGACAACCTTTCTTGGTGAGGTCAGTCAGAGGTGCTGTCAGTCCGTTGAAGTTCTGGATGTATTTCTGATAGTAAGCACATAGTGATAAGAATGACCTGATGTCTTTCTTTGTTCGGGGTCTTTGTGCTGCCACTATTTTCTCCACGTTCTTCTTAATAGGCCAACTACATCCGTGAGAAATAGTATGCCCCAGGAAGTCTAACTGTTCAAACCCGATGAGACATTTGCTAGGTCTGGCTGTGAGACCCGTTTCCTGTAGTCTCATGAGGAGCATAGCAACCGTAGCAATATGTTCTTCGTAGGTTTCCGATGCAATTAATATGTCATCCATAAAATTATGGATGTGGGGACTTTGCAAGGGTTCTAAAAGCTTTCTCATCATCCTGGTAAACACTCCTGATGCGTTATGCAATCCGAACGGCATCACATTAAATGTGTATTGTCCTTCACTAGTGCTGAAAGCTAACAAAGGTTTAATTTCCTCCTTGACTGGTATCTGATAATAACCTTTACTAAGGTCAATCTTGGAGAAAATCTTTGCTTTGCTGAGCTTGGTGAACAACTCAGAAACAGTTTGGAGAGGTTCGGGCTGGAATTCCGTTACAGCGTTTAGCAGCCGGTAATCTATACACAGCCGAACTTCCTTACTGGGCTTCTGCAACAGCACTACACTGGAACTGTAAGGAGATGTAGACTCACTGATAATTCCTGCTTGACGCACCTTGTCTAGTTCTCCGCGAAGTGCATCAGCTTTGGCGTACGGAATGGGGTATACTCTGGTTCGAACAGGGGTCTCGTTTGTTAATTTCATATCAAATTCGATGAGATTTGTTCGACCAGGTACATCCGTTAAGACTGCACTGTACTGTTTTAGTAGAGCCCTGGTTTCTGTTTGTTGTTCTGGTGAGAGATTGTCGCCGAACTTGACATCTTTAAAGGATTCTGTGGGTTGCAATGGGTACTCCATACAACCATCATCATCTTCCTCGTCTTCCGTTGCTATGGCGACAGCCAGGAGATGCTCGGAGGATGGCACTGGTCTTTCCAGATATTTCTTGAGCAGATTTATGTGGAAGATCTTCTCCTTTCCTTTAATGGAGATCTTGTAATTAGTACGTGAGATCTTTTTAAGGACGGTAAACGGCCCTTGCCATCCGATGCGAAGTTTATTGCTTCCGGTTGGAAGTAGCAACAAAACTTTCTCCCCTGGTTGGAGTTCTCTCTCTTTTGCAGCTTTGTTGTATCTTTTAGTATGTTTAGCGCGGGCTTTCTTAAGGTTGGTGTTGGCTAGATCCCATCCTAGCTTTAACCTTTCCTTGAGCTCAGATACATACTTGCTTGCAGAGACGACTGTCTCGTCAGCCTTTTGGTCTGTCAGGGACCGAAGTAAGGCTTCTAGTGGCCCCTTAATAGGTCTGCCAAATAAAAGTGTAGCTGGCGCGAATCTTGTAGACGCTTGGGGTACCTCTCGGTAGGCGAATAAGGCAGCCGATATATATAGGTCACAGTCTTCCGGTTTCTCCTGTCGCAGCTTACGTAACATGGTGGTGAGACTGCCATTAAAACGTTCCATGAGCCCATTTCCGGCCGGATGGTAGGGACTTGTGTGGATATGTTTGGCCCTCAAGATCTTAAAGATCTCCTCCATTAACAGGCTACGGAATTGGGATCCATTGTCCGTCAAAACTTGTTGAGGGAATCCCAACCGTGTAAAGATTTGCACGAGGGCTTCTGCGACATGCTTGGAATCTATGCATGTTAGCGGTACAGCTTCGGCCCACATTGTGCAAGTGTCGACTAAAGTCAGGATGAAACTGTGCTTTATTTTGGTCCTTTCTAGGGGTCCAATGATCCCGGACGAGCCCCAATATATTGTCGTAATTTTTATCTGAGAGGGTTCTGATGGATATTGGTCCCTTTAGCGGACATATGGGACAAAACGCCACTATTCAGCGAATAAAAAACCACTATTGGTGGCCAGGAATGAACTCTGACATTATCAGGTACGTGAAATCCTGCGCCCAGTGCCAACGGGTAGCACCCAAGCACTTGACACCCCCAGTACCCATGGGGCATAAGAGACTGTCCTTGCTCTTCCCCGCGCTTGTGAATCTACTACCTCATTCTCCTAAATCCTTATTCTCACAGAGCCTTCAATATCACTCTACACTCTAAAGGGACCAATATCCATCAGCACCCTCTCAGATAAAAATTACGACAATATCTGTTTCTCACAGACTATTCCTATCTCTCTTCTGAACAAACAATTGTTTGTCAGTTCCAGTCGCTCAGGCGCACTCACCGATTTGGTGATTCTGTCGCACAACGTACATGAATACAGCCTACACAGATGGGAAATGTTTGGAGTTTTGGGCCAGCCGACAACCAACACAAATAAAGATTAATACCTTTATTATCATAAAGCAGTCACAAATAATTATACATTTACAGTCAAAAATCAAAGGTTACAGAATACAAATATGATAAGGGAAGAGGGGGGTTTGAGGAGAAATATCCCATCCACCGTTTCCCGTTTGTGTTTACTAACAGGCAAGACCCGGTCCAAAAGACAAGAAGGGGGGGGGGGGGGTAATCAGAGATAGGCAATTTAACCAACCGGTAAATTTATTACTCTGAGGCAAGGGGTTACAGTAAAGGGGGGGGGTAGAGGAAAAGCTAGGGTTCTCAAATGTCTCCCTTTAATCAACAAATTTGAAGGGAGGGGGGAATGAACACAGTTACACAATCCCGCTAGGAGAAGTCCCGTACAAGGAATATAATGCACCTTAATACTAGGTCGAACTAATTAAAAGGGTAAAGAAAAGATTAAATCTCCTTTCATTCAAAAAAACACACTAGGGCTGGCCATCCCACAGACACACACGCAGACTTACCAAAATGGTGAATTCTGGCAGTCTAGGAATTATTTACCACAGCAGCTAATACCGTGGAATAATGGACTGGTCTTCTTATTTCTTCCGTGTCAGGCCCCAGATTTAACGAGGTAACAAATAGTCTCAAAAAATCGCCAGACGGTGAAGCGTAAAGGCTACTGTTGGTTTAGATAAAGTTCCTAATGAATGGCACAGGCACTTGGCTAGGCGTGAGGTATGGTGTGGTTCCTAAAAATTGGCACAGCTGGTGGAGATAACTTTCTTTTTCCGTACTGTCACAAGTTAAAAACACTGAGGTAAGTTCTTCTTCGGGGGTGGGTAAAATCCACTGAATATACTTGACAGACAGTGTTCAGGTAGATCTATGTTCTTCTTCACAAATAGGGCAGTGAATAAAATATGTTCTGCTTCCAGTTTACTTTACGGACTATATGAACTAGTATTTTAAAAGTGTTTCTTGGGTGGCTTTATTCTCAGTTAAATTCAGAGGAGCGGGGCCCATTACAGGTCGCCACAAGTTTAGCTTTAAAAAAGTTCATATGTTACTGGAGTTATCGAATTGAGTTGGCAGAACTCTGTATATAATTAATAATTGCTGGGATGCAGGTTGAATGATCGTTCTGAATGAAAGATAATCAAAACAAGAAATGCATTACAAATCATTAGTTATAATTCTCTTTAACGTCTGCAAAATTAATTTACGCGTCAATTGTATTAGGAAATACTTTTAGAAGTAACATTTAGTTTGCACTAGAACTTTGAAAATGGGTTTATTTAATAAGGTTAAATTTACACCACAATCCATTGAAATAAATTGAAATAACTAGACCACTGATCACTCGAAGCTAATGTATAAATTACCGTCTGCGCAGAAAGAATACACTCCAATAGTCAACGAAGGTAGATGAAATCTAGCAGGAATCCGACTAGGCTATATGCTAGTGAAACTAGGATTCTGTCAGAACGAACGATAAAATGCAGTTTTCGGAGTTCTTTATTTATACTATCTCGAATGTAACTTAAATGGGACGTGTTGGATTTTCACACCTTTCTTGAAGTATAGCAAAATCCGAGGTACAACGCCGTTGTGTTAACCGCTGTGTTTCCTCCGTTTTCCCCGGTCTACCGATCTTCTTCGTCTCAGGCTGCTCGCATGAGGGGGCGAAAAATTTCTCGAGAAACTAACTATGTTAGCTGAGAGTTCCCTGATTCTTTAGATCGTATACCGCTCCACGTTGAATTCTGAAGATCAGCCTGTCTTTGATGGTACCGCTGTTCTGAGAAGCTTTGGCAACTCCCACCAGGCGGGGCGACAGCCAGGTAAGAAAATGAACTGCTGTTAATTGCTCTAGAAACAGGACTGAGTCTCTGGCCACGTCCTCTTTTGGGCCGGCGTTAAGGAAGAGATTGCTATAAATCGTTCTCAGAGATGGTCGAGGGCGTGATTTAACCTCCCATCAAAGGCCATGCGATCTCAAAAGTTCACAGAAGATAGCAGGCTACATATTAATGATCCAGCGTGTAAAATTCTCGTGGAAATGCTGCATGCGGGTTAAAGTTACAATAGATGATCAGGGGTTCTAAAGTTATGAGAGGCCAATATTCTGTTATAATCCATCGAGTCAGGGAAATTCATTTGTCATACTTAGACGTACGTCACACTGCCAGTGATAATTTCTGCATCAATGGAATTCCGATGCAAGACTTTTATGACCAAACGCGTGCCATTCAATAGTCCGTTTTTTTTAACGTTCAGATTTCTCAATAGCATGATAAATGCAGCAACCTTTAATTTCAGCAGACGCGGTGGCATTCCTGATGGGCACAGCTCGTTAAGGAACTCGGTTGGGAAATCAACTTGTCGTCGTATTGCTGCTTCTTCTAGAGTCTCGCTTGCTCGTTGTGATTGACGCGATCGTCTCTTCCTCTTAGCATCTGCAGCTCGTTTTGCAGCCATCTTATCATTTTGATCCATATTAATAAGTCTGCAATACTTTAAATTAAAATTTTGTCTTGAAGAAACAATCAAAAACTTACATTTAAGGTTATTTTAAACAAAATGATGAGTTAAATCCGTTTCCGGAATGAAACCGTGTTCTACAATCAAAAACTTACATTTTATTCATATATTACTGTCACTCACTTTGTGTTGCACAATTCACCGACTTTTCTTCGTTGAGTGTTACTATTTTCGGGAAAGTACATATAAGGAAAACAATACAATTAATGTATAACTTTCGATCACAGTTGCATCCCTTAGATGTGACCGACGTACAAACGGCGAGAATTATGGAGTTTGATGAAATCGCCAGTATGTATATTATGAAATAAAACGTAATACTTTTTTTAATCTTTTAAAGTACCTTTTCAGTGGCATTAACAAGAAACATTACTTGTGGAAACATTATCTTCTTTGAGCCATAGCCGCCAACCGTCAAAGCAGTCAGTGGCCATCACGCCTGGTGGCGTCTTGTAGGACAGCAACAAATTGATTCCACCCTGTTCGGTCGACGGCCATCCTTCGTACAGTGCCCCAACTCTGGTTCATTCTTTGCATCTCGGTTTCCACAGTTCTCCGCCAGGTTGTTTTTGGTCGGCCTCTCTTTCGCTTTCCTTCCGGGGTCCATAGCATAGCTATTCTTGTAATGGTACCAGTGTCCCTTCTGAGGACGTGGCCAACCCAACTCCAGCGTCTGCCAGCTATGATCGTATGCATTTCCTCCTGGTTACTACGAATAAGCAGTTCTTGGTTTCTGATGGTATTCAGCCAAAAGATTAGGAGAATTTTCCTTAGGCACATTGTGTGGAAGAAGGACAGTTTCGACATTTCCTTCTCTGTTACTCTCCAGCATTCCGCACCATAGAGAAGCACTGAAAGTACACAGCTCTCATACAGTCTTAATTTGGTGTTTGTGCTGTATTCTGAAGACTTCCAAATGTTGTTGAGACTAGCAAAGGCTGTTTTCGCCGGAAACATTATCAGTACGAGGAAATTTAATCATGGAATCAACAACAAAATAAAAAAACACCAAAAAAACAAACAAACAAACAAACAAACAAAAACTCCCGACGTAACTGATAGCCATTTACGGAAATTGTGACGCAGAATAGAAATATTGATACAGTAATCTGACAGCCTTTGCTTTCCCATTTAGTGTCTACCATTGGCTAAGCCAAACCACGCAATCTTCTGTTTGTATGACTCACCTTTGAATCCACACCCTTTTTCTGGGAACATAACAACAGAGTTTTTTACCAACTTTTCGCTACCTGCCAGTCTTAACAGAAGAGCGAATCAGGTTTGTTTACCTGAGTTTCTCATGCGAGCTGATTTGTTAACTATCGGTCATTAGACAGATGCGCGGGGAAATAACGGACTGTTTGAAGAGATACCCGGGCTATAATATTTTCCCGACCACCTTTGATCGTACGTTTCAGGGGGAGGGAAATGTTTGATCTGCGAAAAGGGGCCGTAATCTAAGAGAGGCCCGTGCACGGCCAAGTTTTCTGATGTCGGCCAGCATCGCTGAGTAGAATGAACGAACAAACCTTTGATCCGGGAAACGCAGTTTCCTGATTTCTATGCTATACAGAAGGTGTGAATTTTAACATCTTCTAGTGATAATAACACCATGATCTGTATATATACCGCTCTCGCTCAAATTCAGTTATTAGAGTCGCTCAGAAATTCTTGGATAATCCAAACACGCCAGACTAGAACCATTCTTCGCTAAATGTGTTAAATTGTCTCGTGGGGATTTCATTTTCTGATTTGTGGTAATAGAAATTGTGCTTAAGTGTTAAAATGTGTTAAGTTTACCATTTTAATTAATTGTAATTCCTTAGCGTTTAAAACTAGTGAAATAACATAACTCGTAGATATTTTTTTGCCAGTCGTTCAGTATAATGTAATTTCCAATACCCACTTTCAACAAGAAGATACGGTTTAGCTGATTGAGATTATTACGCGTGTCACAGCATATTTCGACACATATTAGATGATGACGCCACAATTGAGAGTATGTTAAATTGAGTAGGAATGGAACTCTCGAAGCGGACACCTAGCTAGTGAGTTGGAAACGGATGACGTAGGAATAATGATTTTAATTTGAGATGACGTAGAAACTAGAAAACAAAAACTATGATAATTAGCAAAACAAACGATAAACCCACATTAAAGATAAGCGTAAATGGGAAAATCCTGGAACAAGTCAAAAGCTACGTATATCTTGGTCATATAATAACAGAAGATGGCAGATGTAAAACAGAAATCAGGAAGAGAATAGGAATGGCCAAAGCTACATTCAACAACATGAAACATATACTGACATCTAAACAGTTATCTCACAAATTAAAACTGAGAATCATAAAGTGTTATATATATTCTGCATTTCTGTATGGTGCTGAAACATGAACGATGAATAAGCATTTGGAAGAAAGAATTGAGGCTCTTGAAATGTGGATATATAGAAGAATGGGGCGTATCGCATGGAAAGAGATGAAAACAAATAAGGAGGTCCTAGAAAATCTAGGTATGAAAAGAGAACTAATGAGGGGAATCAAGGTTCGGCAGCTAAAATACTTTGGCCACATAAAAAGGCATAACACCTTGCAGAAGACCATAACAGAGGGGAGAGCTGAAGGCAAATGTGCAAGGGGAAGACAGCGCTATAAGTGGGAAGATAACATCAAGAGAGGGACAGGAAAGAGTCTATCAGAGTGCACCACCAAGACAAGAGACAGAAGACGTTGGAGATCCATTACAGCAAACCTTCGTTATGGAGATGGCAACTGATGATGATGATGAGAAACTAGAGATGAAGCCGGCCATCGAACTGAGAGGACGTATATCTGTTTTGGGTCGTCTCTGACTTTACCACCCCTGTAATGTCCTACCATCTATACGATCATTGTGAATAAACGGCATTCAAACAAGAAAGAACTTGTTGTGTTTAAATAACCTGTGACATGAGGGGTAGGCAAAATGGTGCCGTTTTACCAGGATTAAAATTAATGCTGCTGAGAACAAGGGGTACGGTAAAATCCCTTCGTCAAACCTGGTTATATGACAATGTAGGCATGTGTTAACTTTCAACGGTCATACGTTGAAAATTCAGAAGTCGCAAAGACGTGGCTAAAAGACAATCCCTTCGTCAAAACTTGGTTATATGACAATGTGTTAACTTTCAACGGTCATCATCATCATGTGACGTATTCTTTCCAGAACGTTGTCTCCATTACAGCTGCTCTGAACGCATCACGATTCTGGGCAAGTCGACCTGCATCAGCCAAAGACAAGTTCAGACTCTCTGTGATGTCCTGGGTCCACCGTCGTCTAGGTCGACCCCTTCCCCTTTTTCCAGGGACCATGCCTTCCATCACTGTTTTTTCCAGACTATTATGTCTTTTTATATGACCGAAAAATTTCAGCTTCCTTATTGCGATGGTATTTAGGAGCCAATGTTCCTGTACATTTAGTGAGTGCAGTACTTCTCTGTTGGTCTTTTTTTCTGTCCAGGGTATTCTCAACATCCTTCTGTAGCATTTCATTTCGAATGATGTAATCTTTTTTGCAACTGTTTTATTGAGTGTCCAAGTCTCGCAGCCGTATGTTGCTACGGTCATACGTTGAAAATTCAGAAGTCGCAAAGACGTGGCTAAAAGACAATCCCTTCGTCAAAACTTGGTTATATGACAATGTGTTAACTTTCAACGGTCATACGTTGAAAATTCAGAAGTCGCAAAGACGTGGCTAAAAGACAATCCCTTTGTCAAAACTTGGTTATATGACAATGTGTTAACCTTCAACGGTCATACGTTGAAAATTCAGAAGTCGTAAAGACGTGGCTAAAAGACAATCTCTTCGTCAAAACTTGGTTATAGGACAATGTGTTAACATTCAACAGTCATACGTTGAAAATTCAGAAGTCGCAAAGACGTGGCTAAAAGACATTCCCTTCGTCAAAACTTGGTTATATGACAATGTGTTAACCTTCAACGGTCATATGTGGAAAATTTTCATCCTGGAGCCAGAACCACCGAGAACGATTGTTGAAAATGTTCATCGTGGAGCCAGAACCACCGAAAACGATTGTTGAAAATTTTCATCGTGGAGCCAGAACCACCGAGAACGATTGTTGAAAATTTTCATCGTGGAGCCAGAACCACCGAGAACGATTGTTGAAAATTTTCATCGTGGAGCCAGAACCACCGAGAACGATTGTTGAAAATTTTCATCGTGGAGCCAGAAACACCGAGAACGATTGTTGAAAATTTTCATCGTGGAGCCCAAACCACCGAGAACGATTGTTGAAAATTTTCATCATGGAGCCAGAACCACCGAGAACGATTGTTGAAAATTTTCATCGTGGAGCCAGAAACACCGAGAACGATTGTTGAAAATTTTCATCGTGGAGCCCCGAACCACCGAGAACGATTGTTGAAAATTTTCATCGTGCAGCCAGAACCACCGAAAACGATTGTTGAAAATTTTCATCGTGGAGCCAGAACCACCGAGAACGATTGTTGAAATTTTTCATCGTGGAGCCAGAACCACCGAAAACGATTGTTGAAAATTTTCATCGTGGAGCCCGAACCATAGAGAACGATTGTTGAAAATTTTCATCGTGGAGCCAGAACCACCGAGAACGCGAGAACGATTGTTGAAAATTTTCATCGTGGAGCCCGAACCACCGAGAACAAGTGTCGAGAAATTTTCATCGTGCAGACACAAAACCACCGAGAACGATTTACTCAGATTAATTTAGAGTAGTCAGATAGCGGAGTTTAGCTAGAGAATTAACTAAGTAGTTAGGTACACCTACTGGCCCAGTTTTTTTTTATTGTACAGACAGTTACTGGGTATTATATTAGTTAAACCACAAACAGTCACCAACTAGAAAACTCCGCCTGGTTTTTTTTTTTTTTTTTTGTATAGTATTAATAAATTGTTAAAGGCCTGATTGAGAAGAAGGAGAGGTAAGCAATTGGGATGGCGGAAGAACAAAGAATTGACCCCACCACAATGGTCTTATTACAAATGACCAGTGCTTTAGAAAGATGGAACTTGGAGGGCCGACACCATAATGTATTCCAAAATGTAGACATATCGAGTAGAGGCCGGAGGTTGCAAGCGATGGATAGACCGGATAGAGAGGTACGCCTTTACCATAGGAGCAGATGAAAATGAAAAAAAAGACTTGCCTTTCTGACCAGTGATGGTCTGTTAAATGATTTTATAAGAAGGAGATTTGAGGAAGAGCCTCTAGAACCATGGGAGGCCCTCAAGAAAGATTTATTGAATGGTTACGGAGAGATCTTGGACCCCCAATATTCCTGGGGCTTACTTACAAAACTCAGACAAAATATTGGAGAGTCCACACAACTCTTTAGCGATAGACTAAAAAACTTGGCAGAAGAGATTTTTGTGGGAAGAGATATACATCACCCGGACGTTGAAGAACAATTAGTCGGTATATTTATTGATGCCATACAAAGGGATGGAATTAGGTTGCATTTGCTGAGGAAAAGCCCAGAAACTTTAAACGAGGCTGTGAGGTTAGCTATCTCAGAAGAGAACTTATTGAGAAGGTTTCGACTGAGGACGAGTGATCATGTGGAAAGTGGAAGATTAAAGGAACCAAATGGTCAACAACAGAGACCCCTGGACAGAGACAGACCAAGGGTAAGAGATCACCAATGAGCACCTCATAGGTATTGTGAATTTAGCAGAGATGATTAAAATAGAAAGGGCATGATTCAGGTGGCTGATGAGAGGAGATGTTTCTTGTGTAATGTTAGGGGACACATAGCCAAGAACTGTGGGCGGAAGGAAGTGCAAAGTAACTCCGAAAATGAAGAGCTAGAGAGAGAGGAGGCCCCCTTTGGAATGATATGGGGACATAAGGCGCAAAATGGTCCAGGACGAAAAGTGAGATCTGAGAAGAATAGAGAAGAACCGACCAGGTATGAAAGATGGATATACCCTTATCCTAGAGATTTCTCCGTAGAGATGACCAGAGGGCGCATGAACCATAACAGTCATGGAGCACCCGAAAGGGAGAATGGATGGGGCTAAACGACAACAATGAGCCGGGATACAACCCCGAAACCTCCACATAGGAGAGAAGGATATTGGGGAGCAAAAGAAGATTTAGGGCAAGACGCGAGGATAAGGAATGCTCACGAAGTAAGAGGTTCGAATCCAGGCAGAAATGTAGGTTTGCCAAAGGGCGCAGGAAATACTCGAGGACGGTGGATACAGGATAGATACACGGATATAGAACCCCCGAGGAGAAGAGTAGAAGAGGATCATTGGAAATTTAGTCAGAAAAAATTTAGTCGAAAAAATTATTCGACCACTCAGTGCGAGAGGCAGGACTGAGGGGGATCCATCGACAAGGGCCTCAACTTGGAAGTATGGATAAATGTATAAAGAAAAGTTTTGTCAGGGGACCAATAACGACTAATCACCAGAATCAAAACATTAGTAGGAAGAAGCTAGGAAATTATAAAGTAAAACCCATTAGGTTGCCAGATGTACTGACGGTAACAAAGGGAAGTGATAGATGTATAAAAGGGGAACTGGACCCCAGTTCTTGTTTAATACGAATTTGGGATCCAAAATTTCGGGCACTGATAGATGGGAAACAAGTAATCTAACCACCGAATTCTATAAATTTTGTTCGAGGGAAGGTAAAAATAAATCCTTATTATAAAAAAATGAGACGGTTGATGTGTTGGAATTGGAAGGCAGAGATATAGAACAAGAACCAGGAATTACGTTATTGGAAGGAGTTCAGAACTTAGGACAAAATAATGAATCAACCGTAATTCTGATAAATACATCTGGGAAGACTACCAGGGTTTCACGAGGTAGCGTGATGGGAAGAATAAAGTTAAGGAGAGTAAGTAATTCTACGACCGAGAACACAGAACGAGGAAGAGCAGATAAGAGGTGCCAACAGAATTGGAGCCCCCACCAAAAGGCACAAACAGCCGAATTATACAGACAAAAGGAAATTATTCCGGTCGAAGAAAGAACTGTTAGAGAAGGATGGTCCTACAGGGGAAAAACCAAGACAAAAATGATAGCAGAAATTGGTGATTTAGGAACCCAAGGACCAAATCGAGGATGCAGGACAATAAGGAGAATCCATTCAAACAATGCTAAGGACTGGTCAAAGGCGAGAAGGGAAATAGATTATAAAAAAAAATTTTTTTTTGAGGATCAGAAGAAAATGGGTCAGAAGAAGTTGATATCTGAGGAGAGGATTAAGGAATTGCGGACGAAGTTGAAGGCAGAAAAGGTAGATAGAGGGGTGCTAGAGGAGTTTGTCATAAAACATCAAGATATCTTTGCCTTGACTGATTCAGAAGTTACGCAGATGAATACGATGGTCATAGAAATTGAAACGGCGGAGGAACAAGAAGCAATACAGTCCAGACCATATCGTACACCCCTACGAAACAGGATGATAATAGAAAAGGCGATAGAGGGGATGTTGAAGGCGGGACTGATTCAACGATCTCGTTCTGAATGGTCCTCTTCCGTGGTCATCGTCGGAAAGAAGGACGGAACGTACCGATTCTACTGTGACTACCGGGCGTTGAATAAGGTGACGAAGACAATCTCTTACCCTCTGCCGAGGATTGATGATATATTGAGCACGCTTGGTGGTTCTACGTGGTTTACTTCCCTGGATGCGAGGTCGGGATTTTGGAGTATTCCTCTATCAGAAGAAGCAAAAAGGAAAAATACCTTCAGTCCGCATCTGGGCAGCTTCGCGTGGAACGTTATGCCTTTCGGATTGAAAAATAGCCCGGCAACATATATGGGACTGATGGACGAGGTCTTGGTGGGAATGCACGGGTTTGCCATGGCCTACATAGACGATATTTTAATTCATACGGCTAGGTCTAGGGGTGAGCATTTAGAACACGTCGAAAGAGTATTCCATAGATTGAGGGAACATAATATAAAACTAAAATTGGAAAAATGTGTTTTCTTAAAAAAAGAAATCAAATATTTAGGATTCATCATTGACCAGAATGGAGTGAGACCGGATGATGAGAAGGTTGCGGCCATCCGAAACATACCTTCTCCTAGAAATGTCAGAGAAGTTCGTGGAGCTCTGGGGGCCTTCGCCTATTTTAGGAGGCATATGGCAAATTTTTCTGAAATGGCGGAACCTTTGACTAATTTGGCCAGAAAGAGTGTTCGCTTTAGGTGGGATCAAAATTGTCAAAGGGCGTTTGAACAATTAAAATCAGCACTCACTGAAATTCCTTATTTAGTACATCCGGATTTGCATGGTCAAATAGTACTATATACTGATGCATCGGATACAACAATAGGAGCTTGTTTAGTGCAGATAAACAGACCGGGAGAAGAGGATATATTACCATACATAAAGGACGAGAAACCCATTGTGTTTGTGTCACACAAGCTGAGTGGCTCACAGATAAAATGGGGAACCACAGAGAAAGAAGCCTTCGCGATACATTATTCAGTGCAGAAATTAGACTACTATTTAAGAGGAGCAGACTTTATAGTACGCACCGATCATAAGCCGCTGATTACTTGGCTGTTGAAGCAGAAGGAGGGAACGAGGAAGTTACAAACGTGGGCGTTAAACCTACAGGGGTATAATATGAAGATAGAACACATTGCCGGAAGGAAGAACACATGTGCAGATCTGTTATCTAGAGCCAGAATTGAAACTGGAAAGGAAGAGAATCCCGGGGACAAGGAGGAAGAGGAGGAGGAAATAAATGATAAGTTTTTTAGGGTGGAAGCCATAGCAAGGGTAAAAGGTGGAAAACAGAAGAAGACGTCAACACCACCACTAATTGGAAAAGAGGAGGAGGGAATGACGAGGTGGCAAGAAAAATTCGATATGGTGATTGAACAAGAGAAGGATGAGAAAATCAGAGAGTTAAAAGAACGGTTGATAAAGGGTTCCGATGACGTGGATAATTTTTTTTATGGCCTGACGATGGGCAGGTATACTATGCCGGAAGAGATAATGAAAATGGTTGGAGCAAGTACATTCCGAAACAGTTGATTAGGAAAATTTTAGACCAATACCATGATGGTAACGGACATGTTGGGAGAGATAAGACGATGGATGTCATTAAAAGAAGGTACTACTGGCCTGGCATGAACAAGCACATTACCGAATATGTGGGAAATTGTGAACCATGTAGGCTTAGACGGATGAAAGCTATAAAGTGTCCACTACAGGAGATGGATAGACCACATTTTCCTATGCAGAAAATTAGTATCGACTTATCTGGTCCGTACCCAAAGACAAATGCAGGAAACACCATGATATTGCATTTCCTGGACTGTTATAGTGGATGGCCGGAATGTTTCGCAGTAGCAGATGGGACCTCACATACTATTGCCAGGATATTGACCACAGAAATTATCCCACGACATGGTTGTCCTGAAACTGTCCTGACGGACAACGGGAAAGCTTTTTTAGGTAACCCTTTTAAGGACACCCTGGAAAGGCTGCATATAAAGCATATTAAGACTACGATCTACAGGCCGCAGGGAAATGGAATGAATGAAAGGATGCATGGGGTAATTAACGATGTTATTAGCAAGTACTGCCGAGGAAAGGTAGAAAACTGGGACTCGTGTTTGACACAGGCACTAGAAGCTAGTAGGTTCAATGTAAATGAAAGTAGGGGCACGTCACCATTCTATTTGTTATATGGACGGGATCCCACGTTTCCGATGGAGCGAATACTAAGGGACAGAAAACGAGATTATGGAGAGGACTTTACTGAAGTTATCTTACAAGAAAAACATAAAGCACATAGATTTGTACTCGAACACTTACGGAAGGAGTTTGACAGGCAAACACGTTACGCTGACAGAAAAGCAACATTTCAGGAGTTTCGACCAGGGGATAGGGTGTACTATAAGAAACACGTACGTCCAACAAAGTTTGATAATCGTTGGATAAAAGGTTATGTAGTACTAGAGAGAACCTCCATCGCAAATTATAGGATTTGGAATGAGAAATTGAATCACACCACTAAGGCACATGTACAACAATTAAGAAAGGATGATTACAGACCGTGGTTCACTTTTAATAAAACCCCCTTGAAAAGGAGAGCCAGATCCGAAAGGATGACCACCTGGGTATTACCACCAGTTGTCGATGATAGGGAATTGGATCGGGAAAACGAGTTGAGTATAACGAACTATTCGGACATAAATATCGATAGAGTAAGAAGTGAGACTAGAAGGAACAATGTAAAATCAGAATTAAAAACTGTAAAGGAAAATAAGGGAATTGAAGACAGTGATGAGGAAGGTGATAGGAGAGCTCGTGAAGCAGTTACGATGGGGAATAAGGAGTTAAAAGGGGAACAGGAGAATGGAGGCAGGGTACCAGCTGCCCTTGATAAACCACAGGATAGAGAGAATGCAGATGGGAGGGAAGGACTAGCAGATCTAGACGATTATGAGAGTGAGGATGATATTCCGTTGATGGAATATAAGAGGATATTTCTGACCGACGATTGGGAGAGTGAGGATGATATTCTGTTGATGGAATATAAGAGATTTCTGGCGAATAGGGAGGAAAAGAATGAGGACACGAAACCAGAAGGGACCACAGTTCAACAGAGACCACAGGAAGATCCTCAGGACTTAGTGAATCAGACAGAAAAGACTTCAGAGACACAGGAAGCGCTAGGCGTTACAGGTATAAGAGAGAATAATAACAACTCTGATGTATCGTCGGATGATTCATCAGATTATGAAAGACGTCTCACAAGATTGAGAGATGAAAAACAGTCGGAGTTGAGACAAAGAATGGAGAAAACGATTAGAAGTTGTAATATGACAGAATTTGAAGAGATAACTGCATTGGGTGCAGATATCGAGAAGGAGTTTGAAGAATTAGAAGCGAGAAAGAACAGGATGGAGGTAGCTAAAGATATCAGGAAAACAAGTAGGGATCGGTGTAACGACGGAATTAAGAATGAAGAAGGTGAGAGGAACTCAAGAAATAATAGTAGAAGAGAGGACGAGGAAGAGTTAGCAGCACATTGTGCCTATAATGACACAACAATTAGAGAGCGGGAAGGAGAGAAGAGAGCACAGAGAGTTAACGGTGGAGTAGAGGAGACGAAGAAAGCAATAAAAGACGAACTGAGGGGAGCTAAACCCGACACCGTAGTACTAAAGTATGTACAGAAATTTCTGGAGAGAAAGTTTGATACGGACTTGTCAGAAAGAAAAGAAGAAATTCGCAGGCTTGTGGTGAGAGTAATAGAGGAACTTAATTACTGGGAAATCAAAATAGTGTTTAGAGACGTGTTCTCAGATTCGACGTCAAGTTACTCAGACAGTGTACCATCAGATGAAGAAGATAAGTTAGAATTTACAGAGGACGAGGATGCGGAAGAAAATACAAGATGTAGAAATAAAGAGAGTCGTATGAGGAAAGTATGGCGCACGGAAAGGTGCAAAATGGTGGAAAAATTGGAAAAGGGACTGGGAAAAGAGGTGAATGACACGAGTAAGAAAATGATTAAAGAGGATGAACCAAGAATAGAGGTGTTGAAGAAGGTGATAAAAGCCATCATAAAGTTGCCTGATTTTAACTTCTAAAGAATCATGGTATGGAGATTGCTAGAGGAAAGGTATCATACCTACTTTCCAGAAACAAGAGATGAAATAGATATGGTTCTGACGAAAATGATAGATGACGAAAACTAAAGAGACGACAGAGAAGGATAGAGCAAGCAAATCGTGAACGAAGTCAGAAAAGAAATAAAGAAAGAAGTAAATATAGATATTGTTAAACAGATTGCGTTGGAAAGGTATACGGACAGGGGGTCACTGTAGCAAAAATATGGGAGTTTATGAATAAGTGAAGTAGAAGGGGAGATGAGGAGTAGGAAAAAAATAAGTAAATATAGGAAATAATGATAAATAAAGGTAGGTTAAGGCCATGGAAGAATGGCAAGGAAATTATGTGAGAAGAAGAAGAAGCCATATGAGATGGCGAAATTAAAAGTGAGTCGAGAGATCAGACGGTACTGTATGAAGGGCCATGGGAGATGGCGAACACAAGAGAATGGTTCAGATAATCATGAGAAAATTGAGAA
Organism: Oreohelix idahoensis; assembly: GCA_024509875.1. NCBI lineage: Eukaryota > Metazoa > Mollusca > Gastropoda > Stylommatophora > Oreohelicidae > Oreohelix > Oreohelix idahoensis. The sequence goes on along the minus strand of JAMPIV010007216.1, from coordinate 547,727 downwards.
GTCACTGAGTAGTGACGAACTTATGAGCTATAAGATAACAGAGAAAAGAGGTAAATTAAGAAATGATAAAGAAAATTGCTGAATTATTGGAATTCAGAAGAGGCCATTGTATATTAGGAAGCAATGGAGGTAAGGAAGGAAGTGGGAGATTAACAATAAGAACGTGTAAACGTATAGATAGTTCCAGAGAGGGAACGAGGTTAGGAGGTAGAGTGGAGCACAGAGATGCTGCAGCGATTGCTAAAGTCTTGTGAAGACTTGTGAGGAGATAGGCTTCTCCGAAACCCAGAGGGTAAAGTAAAATTATGCGAGGAGCATAGAGAACGAAATGAGATAGAAACCGGGAGCAAAAAGGGAAAGAGAAAGAAGAGATTCTCTGAGGGCTGAATATAGCAGCTATAGGTGCAAGATGGAGGCGATAGCTAGATCTTGCATAGGGGCATAATAGGGTCCAAAACGGACTTATGTGCGAGTTGAGCTAGGGAATAATGTTAATGCACACCTAGCGGAGCGAGGGGTGATAACCTAGACGCAATGGCGGAAGGATAGAAGGTTGACTATAGAAACAAGGAGCAAGACGGGTGTCAGGACCTGTAGGAGTTGTGTTTCTAGGTAGAGATACAATGGGTACACTGAGCACAGAATTAGACGAGTGTCAGTCGAGGGCTGAACTTGTTTAGGTGTCAGCGAGTGGAGGATGATAGGAAAAGGGGTCATATATTTAGTACTTTAACGATTATTTTGAAAATGTTTGACTTTAAATTATATGTTGAAGACATTAGTTGATATTAATCATTAATAGTTCAAATTCACATAGGAAAGGGGAGCTGTATAAAAATGTTGTTGTGTAGATGTTGTTTTTTTTTTTGGTAAGAGGACTTATTGAAAATGTTGCTATAAGCCACATTTTCTCTGAAGAGCCCAGAGGTGAATATGTCACAGCATATTTCGACACATATTAGATGATGACGCCACAATTGAGAGTATGGGAAATTGAGTAAGAATGGAACTCTCGAAGCGGACACCTAGCTAGTGAGTTGGAAACGGATGACGTAGGAATAATGATTTTAATTTGAGATGACGTAGAAACTAGAGATGAAGCCGGCCATCGAACTGAGAGGACGTATATCTGTTTTGGGTCGTCTCTGACTTTACCATCCCTGTAATGTACTACCATCTATACGATCATTGTGAATAAACGGCATTCAAACAAGAAAGAACTTCTTGTGTTTAAATAACCTGTGACACGCGTGACGGAGGAGTGACAGAATATAATTCGCATTATAATTCATTGTGTGAAATTATATAAGTGACTAGTGTTAATGTCATGTGACAAAACGATAGATGCCAACAAATAGCTAGTAGTGACAGGTGATTTCTGTTAAAGTGCGCGTATGGATAAATTAAATAATAATCGACTTTGTGCGCTGTTCATTTTCTCGCGGGAAATAACGGGGGAGGGCGCATACCCTTTTCCCGACATGCCATAGCGGAAAACTTACGGGTGGATAGGATAGTAGCAGTTTTTTCATAAATGTTCCTTTCTTCCTAATATAGCACCTGATCAAAACCAGCGGCCAGCGGTCTTACCATTACCCATTATTATTATTTTGGGTCTTCGATTTTTTGGGCTAGTTTGGTCCTCGTTCTTCATTCAGTGAAGGATTAATGGTGTCTTCTTCGTGTCTACAAGTCCCAAAATCCTTCGTGAACCGGTTGGGCCCAAGAGACAAATAAACATTAAGATTAAATCGTAACTGGATTGTACCTTACCCAGAATTATTTATTCAATTTTTCCAGCCCACTGGGCATACGAAAGAACATATATTCCTGACATTTGACAGCCGTAGCAACGGAGTGATCCAGAAAACTACGCTGTTTCAAAATCGGCACTCGCCCTAAAGCCAGCCGATAGGATTTAACATCATCATCATTTTTACATATTGTAACATTTGCCTTAGCAACCAGATGCTTAGCAATACGAGAATTACTTTTCTCCTTTTGCAACTGTGAACGTCCAGAGCACGTCTTGCTTCAGTAACTATCGCGGTGACACTTGTTTCATCCAGGGAAAATTAAACCACCAAATTTGGCGTCCACCTTGTAATTATTATTCGATATATAGGCTGGACTGGGGCCATATCTGGGCAACCCACCTGACAGTATAGGTTCAGGAACTATTGTAATTTTTTCAAGGGATTCAACACCACGAGTGGGTAAGCGAGATTGTTTGTGGCCACATACGAGAAAGAGAGAGAGAGAGAGAGAGAGAGAGAGAGAGAGAGAGGGGGGATATTTTCCTTTGTTACAATCATTGTACTTACTTGTTTTTTATTTCGCTAAACTTGTGTACTTTACTGAGTACTAATTTAGTGGGGAACTTGTTCTTCATAATCTATTCTGTAACCTAGTGCTTATCTTTGTGCTTTGGATTATTAACTTCTTTTAGGATCCTTTCTCAACAAGGAGAGGGCACTTATTCGGTTATTTTCATATGTCTGTAAACAATGATTTATTGATTTCTCTATATGTTTGATGTTGTAAAAAGTTTAATGATAATAAACAACAAAAAAGAACTTAACTTTTGTGTGTTGGTCAGGCCCATACCCAATTAACTATAGTTTTTCACGTTTTGTGTGTCTTGTTGTCATAATTGTGTGTAGGTGTGTTTAGTTAAACTTATCTTTCTAGAGATAAGGGGTTGAAATATTGTCTTACACTAAAATATAGTCGTATAGATGGGCTGGACTAGAGAAACTATTCAGTCCAGAGACAGATCTTCTCCTTAACTATTCACTCGTGAAATCTATTTCTTACACCTTTATTCTCACATATTTACCACTATCACCTCTGCTTATAACCTTATCTTCTAACCTATCTAAAATTTACGACAGAAATAGATCTCAACGATATCTTACATTTGATTTTGATAGGCCCAAATTTGAGCTTTCGGAACAAGTAAAGAAGAAATCGGCAATATGAAAGGTGAAAATGATGATCATACCAGGACTCGCCTTCGTAACTGCGGGCTTGATTTGGACAATTTTGGTGGGACCTCCTGAACTTAAGATTAGTTCAGATTAGATTTCATCAATATATGCCATTAAAGCTGGTTAGGAAAAACACTGTATCTATATTTATTAACTATATTTTGACATAAAAACGTATTACAGCTAAACTATACTTATAAAGAAATATTTCTTGTTTTCTGTTCCACAAACTATTTCACAATGTTGCCAAAGCTTTTTGCTTCATCACATTCCTTGGTTGATATTGTTGAAGCATCTATGACTTTAAATACATTTGATCAATTTAGTTTGGATAAACTCCTTTCTCCTGACACCACTGTGGGTGGCAGTGTCAAAAATATGCATACTGCAATAACACAAATTTGGAAATCCCGTAACTCTGAGTAGCTCTTGCAAGGAAGTTTAGAGTTTTCGAAGGCTCTCCACGGTATAAAGAAGGAAGAATTGGTGTAAGTACTTCTTTTTCAGATGACCATCTAAATATGTTAACTTTACAGACTTGACAAGATCGTTTTCCTGAACTTTCGAACTATAATCTCCTTTCCCTCCCTCTCTCTATCTCTCTCCACCATAAGATTATTAGAACAAGAGTAAGGGAAGATTATAAGAAGGAATGATGTGATATTTATCAGTTTTTATCTCGGTGAGTGATCGTGAATAGAATCGTTCAATCTGTTCCGAAAGGCGCTTTTTATCAAAAGCTGGAGGTGGCAACCGGAATTCGGGGTCTGCTGTGGGCACAGGGCCCAACTGGGTCACATAGGTTACCTCCTGTTGTAACGTTCTGTACAGAGTTTATGTTCTACACACACATATATATGTATGTATGTATATATATATATATATATATATATATATATATATATATATATATATATATATATATATATATATATATATATATATATATATGTTTATGTTTTACACACACACACAAACACACACATATATATATATACTCGTATATGCTTTGGTTTTAATGATCATCTTCATTGCGAACGGACAACTTCATCAGTGCTCCGATCTCCTCCTTTAGATTGTACAAGGAGGATCACAGCGAACTCCGTAGCCCCGGCGAGGATCCCAGTGTGTGTATAAATATTATTGTGGTGCGTTGGTTTCCTAACTTTTTTTAAAGTTTTACCGGGGCAGCGACCGTATGGCCTACTCTTTAAGATTTCCAACTGCCGAGGGATTTTTAACGTGCCCAATTTGCACACGTGGGACGAATCATATATTCGAACGTTACATTGTCAAGTGACCTACTTCAACACTCTCCCGTGCTTTTTTTCTCTTTCTTCTCAACCGCTCCATAATCGTAGTTTTTTCGTTTTCATCGTTCTAGGTTATCTTGTCGAACATCGTCACGCACCATACAGTACATGACCGCCTGGTCTATTTTGCAGCCACGTCGACAAGTTTGCTTGATTAATTGCTAACCAGAAGGATTAAGAGTTTACATTTAGCGACATTCTTATTGTTAAACGCAGACTATTGTCGGGGAAGGTACTTAACGAACGTTTTTTCGTGAACATGGCCGGCAAAATTTGCCACGAAACCATGTTGTCTCAGTTGTTCAGTCTGGATCTCAGACGTAAATTTGGGATAAATTGCTAATCTTGCAGGCAACAGGACAGAAGAAAACTATGATGAGTATAAACTTATTAGGAATGAATCTAACAGAATAATATTTAAAGCCAAAGAAACTAACTGGAAGGAATTTTGTCAGTCACTTAAACCTAGCACTCAAATTAAAGAAGTATGGAAAAAGCTTAAGGCAATCAAAGGGAACAATAAGAAAACAATAATGCCAACAATCAAACTACCAAAGAGAGCAGAAACAGATAAAGAAAAAGCAAATGCCCTTGCCGAGTATTTCTATAAAGTCAGTGCAAAAAGTAGCCTTGGACTGGAAGAAAATGAGAGAAGAGAAAGACTAAGGATACAGTTTTCAAAAGAACTGCCAGACCAGATAGATGAAACAAACTATTTAGATGCTGATATAACAGAAGAAGAAGTAACTAATGCAATAAAAGATAAATCTAATACTGCCTCGGGGCAAGATATACTTAGTTATGAAATCCTTAAGAAAGTACCCAAAAGAACTATAAACATAATAACTTCCCTTTATAACAAAATCTGGAGCTTAGGGAAGATACCAAAAGCATGGAAAGTAGCTATGATAGTACCCATCCTAAAACCCAATAAGGAAGCCCATGATGTAAGTTCATATAGACCTATCTCCTTAACATCACAACTAGGTAAAATACTGGAAACTGTTGTTAACAAAAGAGTTAAATTCTACCTGGAAAAAAATCAGTTATATAGCCCAAACCAGTCAGGGTTTAGAGCAGACAGAAGTACAGTAGACCAGCTTGTAAGATTAGAACATGAGGTAAAGCTAGGGTTCAAGAGAAAAGAGAAAACCGTAGCAGTTTTTCTAGATGTCGCAAGAGCATATGATGAATGCTGGCGAGACGGAGCTCTTTACAAAATGAAAAAGATTGGCATAACTGGTAAAACCTATAGGTATATAGAAAACTTTTTACAGGACAGGTATTTTGCGGTACAGGTAAACAATGATAAGTCAGATATATATGAACAACAGAATGGGATTCCTCAGGGATCAGTGATTTCACCTACAATTTTCACTATAGCTGTAAATGACTTAGCAGATGAATTTAACGACATTAAGAATGCAGTATCTCAATTTGCAGACGACTGTGCCATTTGGCGATCTGGAAAAAACTTGGACCATGTTTTCAAAAAACTTCAAAATCAAATAGACAAAGTTTCAGAGCGGATGAAAAGTTGGGGCTTCCAAATTAATGTAAACAAAACAGTAGGTATGATTTTCAGCAAAGGAAATTTAAAAAAAAATAACAAAATCAATATAACCATTAAAGGACAGAAAATATGTACCTTCTCAACAAAAAGATTTCTGGGAGTAACTTTAGATAAACAACTAAATTATAATAAACATATAGACAATTTGGTAGAAAGCTGTAGGGGACCACTAAATATACTAAGGATTGTCAAAGGTAATGGATGGGGGGCCAGCAATAAAATAATGCTTATGTTCTACAAGTCTTTCATCAGGGGGAAACTGGATTATGCCAGCATAGTCTATGACTCAGCTGCAGCTTCTAACAAAGCAAAACTGGACAGGATTCAAAATGCAGCCATGAGAACCATTACAGGTGCATTTATATCGACACCAGTAGAAGCGCTTGACATACCTCCCCTTGATCTAAGACGGAAAAAACTGAGAATAAATTATTGGAGTAAAGTAGCCCAAGAAGTGACCCACCCAGCACATAAAGCATTTGTCAAAAATCAACCAAGTGTATGGGATGTCCCCTTAAATAAAGATAGATATCCAACAGGGTGGAGAACGATAGAAGACCTAACGCAGTTCAAAGAACTATCAAACACAATTGAAAATAGTAATAAATACAGAAGCAAAATACCACCCTGGGAACTAAAAACACCAATCATAGACTACTCACTTACTGAAAAGATCAAAAAAACATAGAAGATAAGGAAGCCAAAATGATAAGTAGAGAGTTCATAGATCAACTAACTAAACAAAGTCTGGCCGTATACACTGATGGATCCAAGGGAGATAGTGGACAACTAGGTGCCGGAGTTATAATACCACAATGGGGAATAAAAAAGAGCTACAGTGTAACAGAAGGGGCTTCGATTTTTACCGCAGAGATGGTAGCAATTCTTAAAAGTTTAGAAATAATCGAAGATAACCCTCCAGAAGCTGTTACGATATTTACAGACTCACTATCATCACTACAAGCACTAGAACACCCAGGTAAATGTAGCCGGCCAGACATAAAGGAGGAAATTCTAGCAATTAATACATCACTAGGACACAGAGGATGTAGTGTGAGGCTAGTATGGGTTCCAGCACACATAGGTATTGCTGGCAACGAGTTGGCAGACCAGAACGCCAAGAAAGGAAGAACAAGTAAAAACAATATAAAAGCAGGACTAGGAAGGTCGGAGATCAAGAGCCAAGTGAAGATAACTATAAATGAGGAATGGAAGACAACATGGAAGAAAAGTAGAAAAGGCAGACACGCGTTCAAACTGCTGAAAGAACCAACAAGGACGTGCCAGGTCAGAGAAGAGTTAAAGATACCATCAAACAAAAAACTGTGGCGTCTCCGTCTCGGTGCAGCATACTTTATGATAGAGGAACCACACTACCAAGAATGTCAGGAAGAGAATGACGTAGACCACTACCTGATCCACTGTAAAAAGTATGAACAACAAAGGCTTGAATTAAAAACCTACTATAGAAATCACAATATAGACTTAACAGGTGATAAGGTTTTAAGTATAGATGCCCCAAGAGATGCCAAATCAATACTTAAAAGATATATACATAAAACAAAGGAAAACATATAAGGTTAGTACTCCAGGAAAAACATCCAACTAAATAGAAATTAAGCAACAAGAACTAACAAAGCATTAACAAAAAACTAACTACTCATAGGACAAGGAAAGACAACAAGGGTAAAAAAAAAAAAGGACAATAACTCAAAATGAACAAATACTAATACAAATTAAAACCAAGCGTAAAGGACAATAGTTATCTATAAACAATACCAAAAAAAATAAAAATAAAATTGACAAATACTAATATAAATAAAAATCAGTAACTGCAAAAGACAACAGTTATTTAAATTGAATACAAAATTAGTAAATAAAATGACACTAAATACCCCAATTATAACCAACTTTCAGGTTGAACAGGGTAGACCAAGATGGAACAAGAAGAGGCAACAATGATATGATGTTGAGTGCCCGATCTCCACCCATCAACTCATCAAAACAACAACAACAACAACATGACCAGCTGGGAAAGCTTGTAGAAACTGGGAGCTCGGAAGATAATATTCTTGTTAAAGATTGAGAAACGAGGAATGATATAACACTTCCGGCAGATTGACTTCGTTGTGATAATCAACTATGAGAAAGTAAAATCTTGGAGGAGATTATCAACGATAAGTCTGTGACGTGGTGAATTAGGTAGACATGACAGGCGACACGGAAGTGGAAAGACCTTTTATGGTCATGAAGAATAGTCAGATGAGTTTGAAAATGGTCTGTAAGGGGAATATCTTATGTGTCATGCAGTAATGTTCTACATGAAAGTGGAGGAAAGTCCTACCGAAATCAGACGCTTATTTGCAGTTGGTTGGCATTTACATGCTAAAATAAGTTATTTCTGATTGGAGCTTCCCTCAACGGAGAAACATGTGCGTGGGAGCAAAATTCCGTTTAAAACCTACCACATTGTAAAACTGTTTCACTGCATTTCCATCTCGTCAATGAAAAATCTCAGACAGCCAGAATAACGATGTGACAGAATTGACCGTTCTCTTTTCCTCACGTTCATGGTTCTCTTCATCATTATTGATCTACCTCTCATTTTGTGTACTGAGTTCTTGGCGCCACTCATTGTTTACAATTTCTTCCTGTAATCCATGCCATGTTCGGGTTTAATTTTACCATCCCTTGTGAGATTAGACACAGGTATTTATATGAAGATAACGACAGTGAGTGGGAACGCCCGGATTAGTGCGTAAACAAAGCGGAGATGGACACAGTCAATTGTCTTATTGCTAACACGGCTAATGTTATCTCAAATTTCTGTCTGAGAGGAAACCTGAACCCAGGTTTGGTGTGATGGATCATCTCAACAAAATAAAATCTTGAAAGAGACTTTCAGTGAAATATCTATGAAGTCGTGAGTGTAAACATGATGGATATCAACGGATGAGAAACTACCTTATATGGGAAGTGACTTGAACAAAAAATCATATTTATGTGTCACCGAGGAATTTTTCAAGAGAGGTATATCCCATACCCCTATCAAAATACGCAAGTTGCAAGGTGCATGCATTTGAGATGTTAAAATGTACAACATGTCATGTAGTAGCAATGTGGATGCGGTGGCCGAATGTCCCTTATAATCTAGCACCTTCAGAGTCTTAAGACTGATAAATTCAACTCATCAAGAAGGCAGTCAGACAAGACAGAATAAGGAATAGAATCAGGATTCTACTTTAAAGAACCGGACAACATGTTTGAGCGTCTTGTGAACTTACACAACAAGAAAACTCTACCTTCATTAACATGGAAAGCCCAGAATCCTATGAACCTGAACACTAAGTCATAGTGGGATTCTATTGTAAACTAATACCCCAGACCACGCGTAAGAGGCATCTTAAGCAAGTTGCCGAAACTATTTCTCTGAGCCAGAAGCCTGTATGCCCAAAGATATGTGTTGTGAGTTGTACATTTTATAATTCTGTATTCTGCATTATTAACATGTGAAAATTGCTAGTGGATGTCCATTTCATACGAGGAGTGTGGTTTACTAATGCTACCTCAGCATATAGAATGATCGTTTCATGAACCACCACTGCAAGAGCTGGTGACTGTGTGGGTTCCTTATAGAGAACCAAAAGCAGAGGTAGTCTCAAGTTCCATATGGAGCAGGGAGTTGATGATGACAGAAATAATGTACATAATTATTATATTAATCTTTTCAATCAGTGCATATGTGTATGTAAACATGTTTTATATAAATGCAGTGGCTGTTTTCCGCTCACTGGGATTAGCATTAATACTCAGAGAGGGTAAAGTTTTGAGGCAGATGAGATGGTGGAATGAAAGGGGGGAACACCTAATTTTGTGCCAAGAAACCCAATAATCAGGAGGGTATATTTTTCTCTCTTATTTCATGATGCTAGCCGGTGGAACCAATTGGTGGTACTAGTCTGTGGAACAAGTATGGGGAATAAGTGGCATTCATTCAAAGCTAGACACCAATAGCAGACGGCTGTTAACAGACGCTGGACCATCTTCGTAATTAACCCACGAAACCACGAGTGACGTGTTGCGGCCACCAAACATGACCCGTGACGAGAAGAACGAGTCTACAACCTACAAAGAACAAGCATTGACTGGAGCAGAAACCAACCGACATCTTACTGGCAGCTAAGTACACACTTAAAGCTGGCAAATGAACTTTTTATGAAAATTTTTAAAACCATATCCAGCTCATCACCAGTGATGAATCTTTAACGAAATAGTCCTGTAGGACCCCACCCTTATTCATTTTACACTGTTAACTATAATTGGGAGCCGCGCTGGTGTAATGGCTACGACGTTGTACTGGCGACCAGGTGTTCATTGTTCAAACCCGGCCGTCGGCGTTTGAAGAAATGTTTACGACCGGAAATTTGACGGAATAATCTGAACGGCTCCTGCACATAAATCCCGTGTGGATGGGAAGGAGCGAAGCTCCTGACCGGGTTGGAAGGAAAGTCCACTGACCCCTCAGCCTCGCAATGACATGTCATTGGGCCGAAAGAGCCGGAAAGCTCGAGTGCCGCTGGTTATAGAAAAAAAAAACTATAATTGATTATTAAATTTGTTATCTGTATATATACACATTTATAGTTGATTTAGTTATTTTGAGTGAACTGCACCCGTACGTCTCAGTCATTTTAAATATATATATATATAACTGTGACAGAATAACCTCGAACGTCACATTAACCTGTGCCGTTCTATAATTCATTCTGTGCTCTTCACTTTAGTTTTTCCCACACCTGACAGTATTAGGTATTTTCAATTCATTGTATTTTCCCTTCTCTCAACTCTTGTCATGTCGGGACTTCAGCGACCATCTTTTGCTGATTAGCGTAATAAATCCCTTTCGTTTTAACCAATATTGACACCTGGGATCGGCAGAGAGAAATGTGGTTTACTAATGTGTAACACTGTAACGGGCTATTCTGGCCTCCTTAAATGTTGACGCCTATTTCGTTTGATCGTAGTAGGTTTCCGGGACATAATTGTGGAAGGCTCCTACTGGTCAACATAAACGTTAGAGTTCAGAATGTCCACCATAAAGGTTGTAGGTCGCTATACTTTGGCCATCATGAAGGTAACAGTCATCAGACACAATACAGGACAACGTAGATGTAACTCAACGCCACACAAGCTATCATAACTATTATAGACCCTGGTTGGCCGCCACAATGCTGGCATTCATTCTCTTAACTTGAGAGTGTTGAAGTGTTGCAGTAATGAAGTGTGGGTAGACATCGATGTGTGCGAATGGGTGTATGAAAGTTCATAGAAAACAGGCATCTACAGGACATTACACTTTTGCACCACAATGTAGGAATTCATGGAGTTTTATAACACCTCTGACGTTTCAAAGACTACAAGGTACGACGACATCAATATAAATAGTCATTTGACAACTCGGGACATAGTACACATGACAACAGTTCATTAGCTTGTATCAACAGTTCATCAGTAAGCTGACATCAATCTATTTCTCTTTCTTCAGCTACAGCACAATACCCCGTATTGGGAACGGGTCTTCAAATATGTGAGTTTAAACTAACTCTCTTCTGACCCCAGCAAGTCAGGTATATTCTCGGGTCTACAGCAGGCCGCACAATATGGCGGGCCCTAAATACAATGGCTTCTGTGGTATTCCTTTAGCAAACAAGATGAGTCAAACCTTGTTCAAGGTGGTATCGCCGGAATAGCGGGATACACCAAATATAAAGTTCTTCGGGCATACACTGACCCGATGCATATAATGTTAGCATACCTCGTGAGCTCCAATTCTAGTATTCTTAAATGGACTCTTTCCCGCACAGGGAAAAGTCACTAAGATGGCTACAAAATATCATACATGATTCTGGCGATAGAGGTAAATGACTTAAGGATAATTTACCTTAACATCCCTTCAGAATAAACACCACAAAACTCACTCGCCTCCTAGGCATATAGAATACAATATGGGGAAACAATCTTTAGACATCTTGGTCGAACACACAGAGGACTTCCCCAAAAAAATGTCTTGACCCTTTGAAAACTACAGCTCGACCCTTAACAAACAGTCTCTCTTAAATCGCGCCACAAACCAGCGCATGCGTGGTGAGACGCAAGACCCCTTGAGCTACGCTCAGGTGGGCGGTCTGAAAAACATATCAGGAAAAGCTGACATCGGTTTCTAAAATTAGACCGCTGGGTTAACAGACAAGTAGGATAACAACCACTGTTAACTTCAACCCCAGTAAAAAATGAGTAACTCCCCTTTGATCAAGAATCTAACAAATAATGTCTCCAAACTTAAACAGGTACATTTAACATACTATAGACTCAGCAAAACTGACCGCAACAAACACATTTTCCTACCAGACCAGACAGTGCAGGAGAGCGACCGGATTTCATCAGAACTAGCAAAATCCTAACTCAAAGAAGGTCAGGAAAGATGCAAAGTTTACATGACCTGGATCCTATTAGCTAGAGTATTTGATTTCTTTAAATTCCTATGAGACTCCCGAGAATTGAAGCACCATTCTTCAATTCACATCTCTGACAAGAGTGATCTTGAGCTAAAGGTAGATATCTTTGAAGACCCTCAGTAGATCCTCTGAAGTTTGGCCACCGTTGAACTGCAGAGCAAGGAGAGAAATCCCGTGACACACGAATAGAATCAGGATTCCAGTATAGGATCGGACTGTGTGCTAGAGGATCTTCTATAATTAGAAATGATATAACCTTAACTATAGTACTAGAAGTCACGTGAACCCGGAACCTGCCTACATCATGAATAGTTGGACGTATACTCATTAACCCTATCCTCATGAAAGATGGCAGCTTAAAAATGTTGCCCGCCAATATTTGGACGTTTTATGTGAAAAAAGTCTGTAATTCGCCCTATATCGGGGTAAGTTGTAATATGCACATTTTATCATTGTGTAGGAGCCGCGCTAGCGTAGTGGTTACAACACCGCTCTGGCGACCGGGTGATTCAGGATCAAACCCGGGCGACGGCATTTGAGGATTTTTCGTCGACCGGGAATTGGACTGAATTAACTCGAGACCTGGCGAGTACATTTGAAGGAGTGTCGTCGACCAGGGATTGGCGGCTCCTGAGCCGACCCAGCTCTAATGGGTACCTCCGAAATCGGCGAGTATCTGCCTGAATGGCGAGGGACACCTGTCTCTGTACAAGAAAAGGGATACTCACGTAAAATCAATGTCAGGTTAGACATTAACAATAACCTGAGATTTCGCCTCGAGTATTAGCGGGCGTACGAAAAAAAAAAAAAAAAAAAAAAAAAAAAAAAATCATTGTGTATTTTATATTTACTTACTTACTTAGTCGTTCCCCTTCTGCCGTGAGGTGTAGGGGTGTATTTTATATTTTACATATATAAATGTCTTGTAGGTGTATAGTTGCAAATGAGGATGGCAACCTTATTGCGTAAAATGACTTGTCTCATGAACCACCACTAGTCACTTGTCACTGCTCACAAGGAACCAATAGCAGAGGTGGTCACATGCTCCAGAGAGAACAGGGAGTGGATGATGATATCATGGTGTATATACTTATTTTATTAACACTTTAGAAAGTTTATATATATATATATATATATATATATATATCTATATCTATATATATATATATATATATATATATATATATATATATATATATATACTGTCCAAAAGCACTTTCGTTTGACTCTTCTTCTTCTTCCGTCCTTAGCCACCGACCGTCAAAGCAGTCAGTGGCCATTACGCCTAGTGGCGTCTTAGGGCAACAGCAGATAGGTTTTCTTTGCCATTGTTTCCCATCACACCTATTGGCGTCTTTAGGGCAACGGCAAATCAATCCATTTGCTGTTGTTTCCGTAATCGAAGTGACTGGCAAACGGGTGATCAGCCCGTTTGACTCACTGGGTCTATATTTAATGCTCAGGGAGGGTAAACAGTCTGAGGAAGATGAAGTTGTAGATGGAAGCCGAGGTCGCCTGATGTTCATATCAGGAGACCCAACACTTAAAACCAGGCATTTATTTGCTCTTAGTTTGTGGAACAAGATGCCAGCAGTCGACTGTACACGCGTACATCTGACGGGTCTTCAAGACGCTTGCCTGGATAACCTAAGTAGTTACCCCGGCCTTTTCGCAAGGGACGTGCTACTGCCATCAGATTTGATTATTGCAAAGAATAAACCAGCCCAAAGCACCTGTGGGAACCAACATTGACAAAAGCAGACGCCAACCGACCCCACACTGTCAGCTAAATAGCATTCATGCACAGTTAACAGAAATTTCCAATGTTTCCTCTTATCCACCAGAATTTAATATCATCCGATGATGGCAAATATCACCGCTTTATTTTTATAAACAATTTTATTTATTTTAATACTGTTAACTCACAATTTATTATTAAACGTGTTATATGTAAATATAAATCTATAGCCCATTTAATCATTTTTGAAGGAGTTTGCTCCCTTATGACTGTTATTTCTGAAATACACAACGATACAGAGCTAATCACTTAATAATTGCTGAATCACCTTCACATGGGAGCTCAGAAATATGTGTCAATACCTTTCCTCACAGAAATAAGTTCATGACAACTTAAATGATCTCAGTTGTTATGCTTGGTTTTCTTTAAAATCCTGTGAGACTCCCTGAAGTAGAAGCATCATTCTTCAATTTATATCTCCGCCAAGAGTTGATACCTTTGAAGACCCTTATTTTTATACTCTAAGATCGATGATATTAGGAAAATGCTCCTTCCTCCGAGGCCAGATAAGTGGAACACCTTGTACGGAGAAACAAAACAACTTGCAAAAAATTGCAGACATCACTACATGGCATTGGGCCGAAGAGCGAGAGCCCAAGCGTCGCTGGATCAATAACAACAACATACTCTGAGTTTGGCCATTGTTGGACCGTTACTGCAGAGCAAGGGAGACAATACAGTCTCAACACGGAAACTCTGAAAGGCCAGGCATCCGATCTTACTACCCAGGAGACCATGGAAGAGTATTACATAACTGGATTCTGAAAAAAATTTCTATCTATTATTCATCAATTCCCTGGTAGCGAACCCGGTACCTTTAGAATTGAGGCGGACGCCATACCTCTTACACATACGTCTGTGTAATATAAACATACATCGACATTTTAATGCGCTCTTCTGTGTCATTTTTTCTGTTTGAAGTCCCTCGGAATAGGACCGGGACCCAAAGACGCAGCAATAGAGAATGCAGTCAGCGACCCATAGCTTGACTGCTTGCGTCAGGGTCAGCGAACCAGAGCTGACCAAGACCCTACTCCACCTCCACGTGGTGGTCCTGGAAACAGGCTGCATTACTGCAGTCTGGCTGAGAGAGTAGGGATCAAAGAGGGAAGGCAAACCCGGTCCCAAAAAATGCCGTGCTGAAGTCGGATGTGCCGGCCGAAAGGCGCAGATATCGCAGCTCCGCTGTAAACAGACACAACGCAGCCAACGTCCTTTTCAGGACGAACGAGGAAGAGGAAGAAGAAGAAGGAATAGGACCCATTATTGTATTGGAAAAAAACTGAATTAAGGACACACTTCAAAGCTTTCTGGAAAAACCACGTGAATGTATGTGATCGAAAATTAATACTCAATAGATGAATAAGTTGGATATTAAGAGAGTCACCAACTTTTCACTCTGAAAATACGCCGTTAACCGTTTTGGTAGAGAACCAGCACTTATTCTTTAGCAATATATATGGCGCTGGTTAGAGTCTAACAATGTTGACACATAATTTCATCAACAATATAAATTTACTTTTCTTCCTGTCGATCACTTTGTCCAAGGCCATTTGAAGGTTGTATTCTCAGCTGGTTTGCCTTAATTCTGACGAAGTGTTCATCCCATTTTATACTGTTTGTCTTCGTAATTAATGCATTGTGCTTTCCCTACCAACTTCCTTTTTAATATGTTGTTTACAATGACTTTAACCACCTCTCTAAGTCATTCACCTAACATAGTTTGATTATCCCTGTCTTTGTTCTAACCAATACATGTTCGCAAATAATTGACAGTAAAATGGTATATATATATATCAGCTGTCGCTTTGCCTCCATAAAGACAACCAAGTGAAATAATTTTACTAATACTTACCTAGTAACAGAAGCTTGAGTTCTTTCCTCGCATTGCTTTTGTCCTTTCTAAGCTGTTTTTCGATCTCCTGATTAATCCGTTTTTGTTCCTTCAAATCGTCTGATAGACAGCAAGCCATTTTTCTGACTAGTAAGCACAATTTTATATCATACTACATATACACATATTCCAAGAGTACTTTTTATGTATACTTCGTCTGCTTACAGAGAAAAGATGTTAGGGCAGAATGGGACAGTGATACAACCCTGATATACTAACCGTACTTTTCTCTCAAACACATATAAAGAGTGCGTGGAAAACCCAGCTTGTAAGCAAGGAATGGAGAAAGGCGAACGGAGTCTACATCCCGAAGGAGCAAAATTCCACAGACATCAGTCAGTTCAGGCCAATCTCACTACTCAATGTGGAAGGGAAGATATTCTTCTCAGTGATGGCGAAAAGACTCACTACATACCTCCTGGCAAATGGGTACATTGACACTACCATTCAGAAAGGAGGTATCCCAGGTACACCAGGATGTCTAGAGCATGCCACAATGATATGGGAAGCAATCCAAAAGGCAAAGTCTGACAGAACAAACCTCCATGTAATCTGGTTGGATTTAGCGAATGCGTATGGATCCGTTCCACACCAGATGTTGTGGCAGGCCCTAGAAATGTATCATGTTCCACAAGAGATTGCAGCAATGCTGAAGCTGTATTTCGCAGGGTTTGCTGTCAGATTTTCAACCAGAGAGTACACAACAAAGTGGATTGGCCTTGAAGTTGGAATTGCGATGGGATGTACCATCTCTCCGATACTATTCGTGATGGCTATGCAGGTAATCCTCAATGCGGCTGAAGGAATGGCTATGGGTCCAAAGCTCGGTGGAATGTGTCTCATGCCACCGCTCAAAGCATTCATGGATGACACAACAATTCTGACATCAGATGAACATCAGGCCCGGAGGATGTTAGCACGCCTGGATGAACTAGTCAGCTGGTGCAGAATGAGCTTCAAACCCAAGAAGTCGAGAAGCCTATCAGTCAGGAAAGGGAAGATAGCAGAGGTCATATTCACGGTTTCCAACCAAAGAATCCCTACTGTCATTGAGGAACCTGTTAAAAGTCTTGGCAGGGTGTACGATGCCTCATTAAAAGACTCAAAGGCAGTGCAACAGACAATAGAAATGGCAGACAGAGGGCTACAGATCATAGACCAAAGCAGACTCCTGGGGAAGTTCAAACTGTGGTGCCTCCAGTTCATGTTGATACCAAAGTTGCTGTGGCCACTGCTTGTATATGAAATAAGCACACATACAGTGGAAGCCATAGAGAAGAAGGTCAACAAGTTCATGAGAAAATGGCTAGGAGTACCACCAGGTCTGTCAGATGTAGCACTGTACTGCAAAAAGTCAAAACTTCTGCTTCCTTTCAAGTCAGTTGTTGAAGAGTACAAAGTTGGAAAGGCAAGGCTTGCAATGATGCTACGCGAGTCAGCTGATGACGTGGTTAAGTCCATTCAGCCCACACTGAAAACGGGAAGGAAGTGGAGAGTGGAAGAAGCTGTTGATGCTGCCCAAGAGTCACTCAAACTGAGGGAGGTAATCGGATACACACAAACGAATAGACGGGGATTTGGTCATGGAGACATCCGCTGGTGGTCCAAGGCATCAAGCAGGGAGCGCAGAGACATGGTAGTTCAGGAGATACGAGAAGCTGAGAATGATAAGAGGTTGCAAAAAGCAGTGCAGCAGGTCCAACAAGGCCAATGGACTACATGGGAAGGAGCCCTGCAGAGGTCCTTGACATGGAATGATATATGGCATATGGCACCTCTTAGGCTCAGCTTCGTTGTCAGATCACTGTATGACCTGCTGCCGTCGGCCACCAACCTTGTGAAATGGGGAAAGTCGGATGATGAGCAGTGCCCCCTGTGCCAGGGGAGGCAGACACTTGAACACGTGCTCTCAGCGTGTAAGGTGTCATTAGGGCAAGGGCGATACACTTGGCGCCATAACAAAGTGCTAAATGAGCTTATTGCGACAATAGATCTGGCAAGAATGAAGGCGAATAGCAAAGTCCGGCCAGACACCGCAAACACATACTTTCTGAGGGCAGGAAAGTCAGCACACCCCAAACCGAATAAACCTGGTAGCAGTTTACCATCTCTTCTTGATTGTGCAAATGATTGGGAGATGGCGGTAGACCTACCTGGACGAGGGGCATATCCAGAGAGTATCAGAAAATCGCGGAGACGGCCGGATATAGTGCTTCATTCTGCAGCAACGCTTCAGGTCATACTGATTGAACTGACAGTGCCATTTGAATCCAGATTAGATGAGCAACATTCGTTCAAAGCGGCCAAGTATAGTGATCTGGCCGCGGATCTGAGACACAATGGGTTCACTGCAAGGGTCATGGCTGTTGAAGTGGGCGCAAGAGGGCTTGTGGCTGCATCAGTGTATGATCTATTGAAACTGTTGGGGCTGAGGGGACAGTCGAGAACAAGGGCCCTGAAGAGGCTTAGTGAAACTGCCGAAAAGGCATCAGGCTGGCTGTGGAACAACCGCAATGGGGAATGGAGATCGTAACAATAAACGCTGCGGTACAGAAAACACCAGGAATTTTTCTAAGTCCACAATACGCTGAGGTTTGTGGTGGACTAGTGAACGGGCTGCGACTCAGGGGCGACAAGCGGTGTATACTATAAGGGGTGTCAGTATCAAAAGTCCAGTGGGGAACGCGCAGTGGCGACTCGTTGACTTCGCTCTGGTGTCTCAGTGTGTGCGACGGAACGAACGGAATAATTTGTCTTCTCCTTGTTACTTTCACAATTGCCTCCACGGCTGGTAGAGTTGTGGAATTTAAAGTTGCTACCATAAGTGAAATGGGTTCATTTTCGATGCAAGACAACAGGAAGCTGAGACGCTTGGGAGTCATGACCCAAGTGGGCCCGCCCCCCTTAGAGTGTAAAGGAGTATATAGGGCCGAAACACTTGTCGGACGGGGGGACTACTTCTGATGATCGGATTGCTTCCTGTTGTATCGCTCTGTAAAGAGTTTCCTATCATCATAAGCACAATTTTATATCATACTACATATACACATATTCCAAGAGTACTTTTTATGTATACTTCGTCTGCTTACAGAGAAAAGATGTTAGGGCAGAATGGGACAGTGATACAACCCTGATATACTAACCGTACTTTTCTCTCAAACACATATAAATTTTGGCTACTAGTTTGTCGCACTAGCAGATTTCTCCTCATTAGTAATTTTATTAGTTAAGAAGGCATCATTACAGTGTGCTGATTTAATTAATGCTAACGTTTGTAAGGTTAATCTATTGTTCGAAAATATAGCGATTTGGCTTAAACTTATTGCTCCACGAATATAAAAGTTTAGTGACAGATGATTGCACATTATTATGAATACTGAATCTTCAGAGAAAAAAGTATTTAAACTACAGCTGCATAGCTTTATAGAAAGTGTTATTTCAGTCTAGCTGGGGTGTGTTTTTTAAATCTCAAATTTAAATGACTCTACATTGAAACCAGTAATATACCTGCATGTGGTCAGATATTGAACTAAGGCCTTATTAGCTTTTATTTAATAGACACTTGCAAAGTGAAAATAACAATGAAAACTATTTTCTTGAAATAGTTTCTTGATCTCATAAGTTACTCGCGAACCAGAAAATGAAAGAAATACGTAGAATAAAATTGAGTATTACAATTGCCCTCAAAAGTCTGCAGGCAGTCCTATTTGTATAAACAGTAACACCATATGAAGCGTTGTTCGATTCCCATAAACAATCACCTACAGAATTATTTTAGAAATGGAAATAGACAGCGTTGTTGCCAACACCGGCTACACAGCGATAAGCTTTGCTCCCTCAGCCCTATGAGGGTGTGGCTGTTTTCACAGTTTGTAGGGCGTGTCCGTGTCAAGGTTTACAGTAAAGTATTAATGAAAGTAACAGACCGCAGTTGCACAGCAGCTCATACAAAACACGCGAAACTCACGATCTGTCAAGCTATTACACGGTCCCTATATCGAACCACTAAAGAAAAAACACACACAAACACGAAAGTAAACCACTTTTATACAGAGTACTTCTCCAAGAAAAAGAAAAACAGTGTTCTGTTGCGAAAATGTTTTGCTCACATTCTTCTTGTGAAGGAAACTTAACCAGCTCCAAACCTACATGTACATCGTGTGTATTTCGTAGATCAATATTTAGTTCTAACCTTATTACCGCCATAGTATAAACAGATTTTTTTTGTTTTAGTCCTTGTTTTTGTCTTGCTTAAAATTTATGTTGTGCACGTACTACAAACTGACGCCATCTGCAATATGATACTGTACTGCAATAAAGTTTACGTGAACCACAGAGAGGCTGTCACTTGCATATATTACAGAATTAGTCAATAACATGACGGAATCATGCTGAGCGCGAAGCCAGTCTGCTCTTAAAGCATACAGGTAGACGACTTTAATATTTTCGATCTACAGGAGAAAATGCATCTCACTGAGAACTCTTTACAAAAAAGGAAAAAGTGCAAACCTGAAGGGAATATCGTTATGTGGAAATGAATGTACTATGCGTCATCTGCTCTATTCATATTTTGTTGTTACGATTTCATTCTGACCAGAGAACATCTGACGGTATTGCTTTATCAATAGTTAGTTCACAGACATGCTGCTTTTTGTATTATAATTCTGCCAGCTACGGGGACTTCATATTATTGGGTGCTGTCAAGCCCATACTATAATGAACGCCTAACAGTTTTAAAATCAAAAGTAGAGACTAATGTGATGAGGTAAAGAAAAGCTTGATCAATAAAAACAATTATCCATATATACCTTGTATAGTTTCCCAATTCTTTCTGTCATTCTATCAGTTCGTAATTGTCCAGAAAATAGTAAATTACCCTATTCTCACTGTCACCACCTAATGAATATACAATTGCAGCGAAATTGTATAAATATATATCTTCGTACACAAGTGTTTAGCGATGAACCAATACCCACATGTAATGTCTACGGCCGTTTATTTCCTCCAACAAGTCATTTTCTGCACCAAGAATAAGGAGGATTTAGATATGAATAGAGAAATCAGAACAAAACGTCCGGGCCAGATAAAGATCTATAATACTTCCGTTCAAATAGTATCTGAAGATTCAAGTGACGTTATGAACTTTTTTTTTTTTTTTTTAGTTTAATGATGAAAAATATCTCGTTCAACCCCCGACGGGTTATAATTAGGATATATATTGTTTTCAGTTCCAAGTAATATGAACATCTGCCGATATGGGAATGTGGCATCACACCTGTCAAATCATTGTAAATAAGGCTAATCATAATTACCAATTATGCTTGTATGTTTAAAAAAACCCCCAAACAAACAGAAACGAGATAAAACCTAACAAAAGCAAATAAAAACATCAAACAAAAATAATATCAAGAGGGAGGGGTGTAAAGGCCTGGTGTTTCCAGTTATATAACTGACTTTAATAAATATTTAATTGACTTTCACCTGTCAAAGGTCATATGTATTGTAAGAACAACTTCAGACCTTCACCTCCCCAATTACTATATATTAACTTTTGTTCTTGTTAAATACTGTTTGACTACTGTTATGAGTAAATTTCATAACATGCATGTCGATATCAATACAGTTCGACATGTACTTTATTTATTTACGACCGTTGACCCTGGTTACAGGAAGTGACGTCCTTACTTTTATTGGCCGAAGTGACAGACGCCACTTTTTGCCGTCTGCTGAATTGAGCGTTCCTTTTAGAGATTCGCTGTGTGTCTTTTCAAGGTGTTGGACGAATGTGTTCTCGGCTCCTGAGTGTTAGAAGATTTCTTGGTCATATTCCTATGTATTCCATCTCTGGATCATCCATACACCTCCGTGCGATTATGCCAGTTATTATGTAAGAGGAATGATGTTTGACCTGATGAACGTGAGTTGAATTATAATAAAATTGTATGAAAATGTCCTCGACATTGTTTCAGTTACAAGACTGTACCGCGACGCTAGAGACTGTCCAGTTGATGCCATAACCTAATGAGCATATCATCTATGATTTATTTGGAGCTACGAGATGTATAATAAATGTGTAATTGAATCGTCCAACATGGCCTTTGGAATATTATTTATTTTGAGGATTACGGCTTTGGGCGGGGACTGAAAAGGACATACCCCTTGTAGCAAAATATGCGAGAATAAACGCTCAATTCAGTACGATTTAGGCATAAAACGATAATAAATACATTAGCCCGCATGTGTCTGACGGTTGGCATCTTCGAAGCCAGCAACGCTGCTTTTTGCACAGTGCTAAGCCTATAGAACGATTTCACGGAAAAAGTCTGACACGCTTTAGTTTCGTTTTCGAGAAACACTACTAATAGTTAATTTTTGCCCAATCTGCTGCATACACTTTGTAGTCTAGCCTTACAATTAACTATTGGCGGAAGCATACCGCAATATAGCTATCTGAAGTAACACTTTCTGTCAACTTTGTAGCAAAATCAGTATTAATCCTTACATTTTTTGGTAGTATTACACGATACAATGCTAACTAGTAACGCAAATTCTTAAACCCGCCCCGTCTACCCCCCGCTTCGCTGACACAGTCTGCAACGCGTATATTCACACTGCGGAAAAGCCAGCCAAGGCATAACCACGCAGACAGTTTTATTTCCTCCTAGTGGTAGCATTTCTGATGTAACTAAAACAAGTAGTTATTTGAAAAATACATGCTCGCAAGATGAAGGAGAGAAAAGATGGCGGACTTGTGTAAAATTTTATTTGACGATCGACGATGACAAAAATTGGAAATTTTAAACCATTCTGAAGTTCCCCATAAGAATTATATGGTAGTATGACGTAGAGTTAGCTGAGTAAGAATGTATTTTAAATAATATGATAGTCCCAGTATTAGAGAAGTTATTGAAGAAATACTAATATCTAAGAACACACGACCAGACACACTGGCGTTCCTGCTCATGTTTTTGGTAACGTTAGGGGGACGCGAGCTGGAAAAAGAGGCAGGGAGGTACATTCAAATTCGCTTGGGGTGAACAGGGTATGAATGGGAAAGGGGAACGGTAGGAGAAATGTAATCCTAACGTGATATCTTTTGTATTGGGCATGACTAGAGCAGACTGGCCAATCGATCACCAGTTATTCAAAATTATTTTGGGTTTTTCATTCAAACTGCATTTGAATTCAAGTAGTAGAACGTTTCGATTGGCTAGTGCTGGTAAATATTAGCAAAAGGCTTTGACTATTCATTGCCAGTAGAACTAAAATTTGTATACAGATACGCTGAAAAACAGCTGTGTTAATTTTAAACTTAAATAAAGAATAAATTCACAGTCTGTGCAGTTCGGAGGAAGCTGAGGCCATTTCTTCACCAAATCAGTGTCATTTGTTTATATATTTCTTGATTGTGGTAAGGATATTTTATGATAATTTAATATGTTTGGTCCAACTACAAAGTTAGATACTGCTATTGGGGAAAAAGTGAAGGACATGTCGGAAGCAGACATTGTTGAGTCCACTCATTAAACGGTATCTGACTGATGTATGTTGTTATGATTATGTTGACATATTATTGTATTAAAATAGTTTAGCAAGCCTCTGTGTTCAATGAACACTGTTTAACATGCCTGAAGCAAATATAAGTGAAAAGAAAAGAAGAGAAGATCATATCACAGGAAATGTGGTTACTCCACATTATTGTATGGAGGAAAAGTATGTGAACGTACAGTGGCGTATCTACTATAAGGACTTGAGGTGTGGTCACAACCAGGTGGGAGTCCTGTACAATTCGGGGCGAGTGCCCTTGTACGGCACGCGAGGCTGACCCCATACCCACGTAGGGAATTAAGTGTTAGAATAAATGATCAGAGATAAAAGGCCAGGGTGTCCTTTTGTTGCAGAGGGTTTATGTTCCTGTTGCCGGCTGGTGACAGGAAACCTGCTGAGTGCTTATAAACGCCAACCAGTCTCCAACCAGACTTATATGCTGTTGAATATCCAGTAGGAGCTTTGGCGAGTGTTGAACTTGAAATTTCTGCACCTACCCATTGAATTATCTTACAACAAGGACTCCCAGGTGAAGAGTTAAACATCTGGGGCATCTCTGACATTTTCTTGTGTTTCAAAATATTACACAGGAATTTTATGGGGGTAGGATGAACTACAGCCCTCATATACAGTGACTCTCCCGTTAGATAAATAAAGTGACTAGTTTAATATTTCATACAGGAAGGATATTTATAAATACATAATAACTTTTAGTTATTGGGCAGATTGTCCCAACATTTTTAATTGTTCTTTTCTGTAAACTATCTTGTCCTTATTTTCAAAGACCTGTCCACAAGCTATGAATGGACAGGCAAAATAAATTGTAAATAATTGTTCAAAGAAAAACTTAACTGCTAGTTATTAACTTCTTTTATAGAAACTTAAAGTGTTTGATTGTTGTGTACCATCATTCATTTCTCCCCTCGACACTAGGTACACGATACACCATACACTAGAGCCAGCAGATTGACCGTGTGAGACCTAGGGAGGTAGCGTTAGGTTCTCTGCACAGAATTCATCATCATCATCTATAGAATCAGAGACCTACATTTGCTTGACCTCACACGGTTATAGCAGACACCTTTTCATTCTTTTAGGATACCATCATAACCTCCCCAGCAAACTCAACTTTGCTACATAAATTGGTAGGCTTGTCTGGGCATCTGAATTTCTCTTAGTACTACATTCATTGGGGTCTGGGGTTTAGCTTTAACAACAGTCTAAATTTCCCAGGGAATCCCCATATAGTATTACCCAAGATTTGGGAAGTGAAGAAAGTGTCAGAGCCCAGATTTAATTAAATAAATTTATAATTAGTTAGAGATTTTGTTAGAACATTTTGTACTTATTAGAATGGCAGATCTGGCCAAGTTTCGCTCTGCGACTGTACAGACTGCTAAAGAGATGGGCATGGATGGACCAGAGTTGGTTCAATATGTAACTTCAGAAATGGATAAATTTATTGCCCGGGAAGATAAAAGATTAGAGAAAGAAGCAGAAAGAAAGTTAGAGGCTGAAAAAGAAATTAAGAGGCTGCAGATTGAGGCTGACAAGGAGACTAGGGCATTGGAGGCTGAGACTAAGAAGTTACAGATAGAGGCAGAAAAAGAAAAAAAACGACTGCAAAGGGAGGCAGAAGAAAAAAGATTGACTGCCGAAAGGGAGGCAGAAGAAAAACGACTGCAGAGGGAAGCAGAAGAGAAAAGATTACAGAGGGAGCATGAGATACGACTAAGGGAGTTAGAATTTCAAGGCCATGCTCATGAAAATGGTGCTAGCCCCTTTGCCTCAGATGCCACTGCTAGTCAGGGAGCCTCAACCTCAGCTATGGGTTTTCATGTAGACCATTTTGTTGAGAAAGACGATGACATAGAAGGATATTTAAGCAGGTTTGAACTTTTAGCTACTACTTATGGGTTAGAAAGAGAAAGATGGGGGGTAAAGTTGTCTCAGGGACTTCGGGGAACAGCTTATGAAGTGTTTTCTAAAATGAGCAGGGATCACCAAGACAACTATGGCATGTTGAAGCAAGCTCTTTTGTTAAGATATGAAAAGAAAGAGAGTTTTATAGAAAGAAATTTAGGAATGCCAGGCTACTGTCGGGTGAGACCTATCACCAGTTCTCCGCCCAATTTGAAACGTATATGGAGAAATGGGCTACTTTGGGGAAAACCCAAGATCTCAAAGAGATGATACTCATTGAACAGATGAGAGAGTCCATGGCTCCAGACATGAGAAAGTTTCTCATGGAACAAGGCGCAGAGAGGCTGGGTGAGATAATAAATGTCGCTGAGAGGTATCAGGCAGCCCAGGCAGAGGTAGCTGGCACGAAGAATAAACAAATAGATCAGAGTAAGGCCCCACAAAACCATAACAAATTCGATAATAGAAATAAGCAGAACTTCGATAGGCCTCGAAATGAATTTAAGAATAGACCCTCACAATTCAATGATAGAAGAAATGATGAAAGAAAACCTTTTAACCAAGGAAAGAGGTATTGTAAAAATTGTCGGATGGACAACCATAACACTGAAAATTGTGGAAGGAGACCTGTAGTAATGGCCACGCTTCAGGTCAGGTCGACTCCTAAAAAAGAGGAGGAACCACCAAAAACAATGTCTCGTAAACAGTGGAGAAAGGCACAGGCTGAAGATAGGTCACTGAAGCCGTGTTTTAAAAAACTCCAAAAACTCCATACCCCTCCATGGAAAGGAGACTTCTATTTGGATGATGGACTGCTTTGCAGGGCGGATAAAGCAGGATTATCCGGGTGTGGACAGGTAGTAGTGCCATGGAAATATAGGGCACAAATTATGAGACAAACACATGTTCTAAATGGTGAACACCAGAACATGGGTACCACATGCCAAAGAACATCTGTTGGATATTTCTGGCCCGGAGAAGTTGATGACATAAGAAAATTTGTCGAGGACTGCGAACAGTGCAGCGAGAAAAATTCCACAGGGTGGAAAAATAAGAACCAAATGCAAAAGAAGCATTATGGCAAACCGGGACCAGAAAATAAAGAGGGAACACCCACACGTGGGAAAAGGAATCAGGACCTAGACACGCCACGGGGCAAACTTAGGTCTGGAAAGAAAAATAATTGTAATAAAGTGGACGAAGGGGAATGGGAACCCCCGTTTCACAGACAGTCTTCGCTCAAATGTTTTACAATGGCTACTATGCAGCGAGTACAAAGAACTGTTATACCCCAGAATAAGCCGACGATCCCTCGGTCTGACTTATGTAAACGGGAGGAAGAAAAAAGAGAGCGAAGTTCTCTCAATTTGAATTTGAACCTGAGGGGAGACAACCCCAGGAAACAAATTGGTAGTGGTAGATTCTTGTGCGGTGACACAAGAAAGAAATGTCCGCAAAACAAAGCTTCCAATGTAAAGGACCTGACAGGTGCCATGAATACTATGTCAGAAAAATTAAAAGTCCACATGTAACTTTGCTAAGGACCTGGACAGATGAGAAGGCAGAGGAGACTGTTACCTCATCATACCAATATGTGAACGAACTGACCACTCGTTTAAAAACCAGTTGGAAACTGGCAAATGAAAATTTGAGACAAGCCAGGAAAAAGCATGCTGCTTATTATAATAAAAAAGCGAAGGATCGAGAACTTGCTGTAGGGGAGAAGGTACTTCTTCTATTGCCAGGCAGCAACAATAAACTTCAGATCGGATGGCAAGGGCCATATACAGTTTTGGAAAAGGTATCCAGAACAAATTATAAGATAGACAAAAAGGGAAAGGAGAAAGTCTATCATGTGAACCTTTTGAAGAAATATCTGGACATACAAATCCAGGAGGGATCACATTTAATGGCCTTGTCTATCGCAACCGAGATGAAGAATGAACCTCTCTCCTCGGTTGAATATCCACTGAAAACCAGTGAAACGTTTGCACAGGTGAAAATCAGTAATCACCTGACAAAAGGACAGAAGGAGAAGGTTCAACAGGTCCTTGAGAAACATACAGATGTGTTAACTGATAAACCAGGACACACAAATTTGTTGTCATATGATATGAAACTACTAGACCCAGCACCCATCTATATGAGGCCTTATTCTATTCCGTTCGCTAAGGAAAAAGCTTTGAAAGAGGAGATTGATTATTTGTTAAAAGAAGGGATTATTTCTCACAGTGAGTCTCCTTACAGTTCCTGTGTGGTGTTGTTGCGGAAACCATCAGGAGAACATAGACTGTGCATAGATTATGTAGTGAAATCTGTGTGAACAAACGCTAAATTCCACAGCACGTTCAATTTGCATACCGAAGTAAGGGCCTAAACGATTTGCCGCGGTTTAACATTAATACCATGACGGGCGTTCGAAAGACCCCCTTTTTCTCGACCCGCGTTCTGGACATATATTCACACGCTGGTTTTGGCAGACGATACACACACACACGCAAGTTGTTAAAATTTTGCGACGTAGCGTAGTGTTCGTTCTACATAAGGTAGTTTGAAAATAAAAGGAAAAAAATTAAGGTTAACGTCCGATTTTTTTGAATGTGTAATACTAAATAGGGGATGAGACGGAGTATCGGAAGGAGTGTCACGGTTCGTGTTTACATATTTGAATAGGAGGGAAGGAGTCCTTATTCTTGAATATTTGAGGTCAGTTTTTTTTTTTAAAGGAACGCTATTCACTAAACAGTCTCTGATTTGCTGTAGTATAATAGACAAACGGTTGTATAAAACCAATTAGTAGTTGGTATTCGGGGCCACTTGTTAACTAAAATTTATACACTAAAGAAGTTGTTATAGACAAGGCAAGAGTACTGTCTTGGTTGCTAATTCTGCACAAGCAGCGATTTGGATTATGCCATATACCGCAATATTCAACTGTTTAGTGTGTAGATTTCTTTGATTGCGGTAAATATTGAAACCTTTATATTAACATTTATATTGTCATTTTTATCATTATTATGTATGCATTATTGAATTTGTATGAACCTTAAAGGGGAAACATTTATCTGGAGGGAAGCTAACATTAAACTCTGTGTTGTTTCACAGCGTTGTTAGGAACTGTATTAACCTGGTATAGAAAAGCCAGACAGGCTTTCGGCCATATGGGGAGAAAAGAAAATTAAATATTTATGATGAAAAGAAAAATGTTGTGTTATGACATAAGACCAGGAAGATCACTGGCCGTCTTCTTCAGCAAGTCACCGTGATTGTACATGACTTGATAGTATTAATGTAAAATGTTTCCTTTATCAAGGAAAATGTCAAACGGTGGTTTGAAAGTTATTTATCCAGAAGGGGGGGTACCAACCAAATTGAGAACGTTAACTAATTGTTTAGTTACCATACTGATGTCTGATGATATTGCCATGTTAGAATAATGAAAGAGAGAGATTATTAGATGCTGAGTGGGACACATTTGTATTGTTCCAGAGTTTCATCTACGAGTGAAAGTGAGCCCAGGTGACCTAACACCTGTCCTTAAAGTATGCAGTGAGGCCTAACTACTGAGTGCCTACACAGTGATTCACCTATAGAAGCAGAAGCGTGTCTTGGCAGTGGAGGCTGGCGTTTTATACATACTTCAACCAGCCTGGTTCCAGAGACCTCAGATAAGACTTGTCTGGGAAATTGATATCACAAACACTCCACTCTCTCAGTTTTCACTAGAGTATCAGACAGTGAGGAACAAAAACGTTCAATATTCTTGTACCCTTTTCTAGGAGCAAGAGATACTTGACATTTTCCCAGTTTGAGACATATAAATAATTGTGGGCTAACACCGACTCAATGACAGTTGTAAAATAATTAGTTGTAAATAATTTCATTATCATGTTGAGTTGATTATTCCTGTGTCAGAAGCATAACTAGATACAGGAAAATAAATTATAAAAAAATAAGTTACCTTCCAAACTTTACTCAGTGACTTGTTTAATCATTGTTTATTAGTAATAGGTGTAGTTGTTGTCTTGTTCATACTTTTCATCACATTGCATATACCCTAGACACTTGCTAGACAACATACACACACCAATACACTTCAGTAGGGGAAGATATAATCGGGTGAGGTCGTGGTGGAAGCAGACAAGTACCCTGTAAACTTATTTATATTTAATAAACCTCAGGGACTTGCATAGCTGACCTCACACCAGATACCATTAATATAATATTGAAACCAATAAGAACAATCAATTCGCCACATTAATTGGGGCGCTCTTCCGGGATTTAAAGGTTCTTAGTACCCTACATTAAGTGAGTCACTAGTCCCAGTATTTGTAAAATCTTATAGTAAAAATAATCTGAGAGTGGTTTGAGATATCATTGCCCTTTGTCTTGTGTTTAGAGTTGGTTAATTAGTTAAGGTAGTGGATAGTATTTCATATTGTTAACTATAACATGGCGGATATGGCCAAATACAGATCTGCTGCTGTGCAGACTGCAAAGGAAATGAATTTAGATGGGCAGGCTCTGATTCAGTATGTGACATCAGAGTGCGATAAGTATATGGAAAGGGAAGATAAGAGATTAGCTGAGGAGAAGAGAATTATGTTAGAGGATGCTAGGGAGCTTAAGAAATTAGAGGCTGATAGGGAGGCTGAGATCAAGAGGCTGCAGTTGGAGGAGAAGAAGCTTGAGGCTGAGGCCAGGAAAGAAGAAAAGAGGTTGGAGGCTGCCAAGGAGGAGAAGAGATTACAGATGGAGGCTGAGAAAGAAGAGAAACGGTTACAAAGGGAACATGAGTTGCGACTAAGGGAGATGGAGTTACAAGGCCATGCTCCTGATAATGGAAGTAGCTCATCCACCTCCGACTCTGCTGCAAGCCAAGTTGCCTCAACATCAGCCATGGGGTTTCATTTGGACCCCTTTGTAGAAAAAGAGGATGATATTGAATCATTCCTCTCTAGATTTGAGGCATTAGCTACTATGTATGGGCTAGAGAAAGAGAGATGGAGTATGAAGGTATCTCAGGGGCTTAGGGGAACCTCTTATGAGGTCTTCGCCAAACTGAGCAAGGAGGATCAAGATGACTACGACATTCTTAAGCAAGCTCTTCTAGTTAGATATGAGAAAAACAGTGATTTTTACAGAAAGAAGTTTACGGATGCCAAACTGTTGACTGGAGAGACTTACCACCAGTTCTCTGCACGCCTGGAGACATACCTGGAGAAATGGACTGCTCTGGGGAAAACCCAAGATTTAAAGGAAATGATTATGACTGAGCAGTTAAGAGAGTCCATGGCTCCAGACCTGAGAAAATTTCTCACGGAACAGGGTGCTGAGAGGCTGGGGGAGATCTTAATTGTGGCTGAGAGATATCAGGCAGCCCAGTCTGAGATAGCAAGTTTAAAGAAGAAGCCTATAGACCATAATAAAGCCCCACAAAACCATAATCAACCTAAATTTGAGCACAGAGATAAATTTAACAAGGGTAAGACCTATTATGATAAAGCCAAGTTTGACCAACGAGATAGAAACTCGCAATTCAATGATAAGAAAAATTTTCCTCAGGGAAATAAATGGTGTAAGTGGTGCGAGAAAAATAATCATGACACCACAATGTGTACTCGAAAACCTCCTAACTTTGCTGCAATGAAAACGGGGAGAAAGGGACAAAAGGTTAAACCTATTGGACAGCAGGAACCTTACCACCCCCCAGTGTGTGAGGATGTTGTATGTAATGGTGTCATCATTAGGTGCCTTTACGATACAGGTTTAGATTATGACTCAGTCGTGAGCTCTCACCTGGTGCGAGCAGATCAATACACCACAGAAACAGTGGAGATCCAAGCCGCCACCAAGGACGTAGCAACCATGACACTTCCCATTGCTAGAATCTGTGTAAAAACTCGCTATGTGGAAGGAGTAATCAAGGCAGCCGTGATAAACGAACCCATCTATCCTCTGATATTGGGGTGTCGTTATGTATTCTTGGGGAATCCCAGGAAACCTGTGATCATGGCAACATTGCAGACCAGGTCACAGTCACGAAAGGAGGAGGATGAACCCATAAATACTCATCCAGAGGAGATGAGGAAGGCACAGGCGAAAGATAGGTCACTCAACCCGTGCTTTAAGAAATTACCTAAGTGCCATACACCTCCTACGAAAGGAGACTACTATATGAAGAATAAACTGTTGTATAGGAAGGCCGGAACTGGATCCAATGGTCATGGCCAGCTGGTTCTTCCTACTTCATATAGGAATAAAGTGTTGGAACTAGGGCACGCGATTCCTTTCAGTGGTCATATGGGGATCAGTGCAACAGGACAGCGTATAGCTTGTCATTACTTCTGGCCAGGGATAACTGAAGATATAAAAAGATATGTGAAATCCTGTCCAGAGTGTCAAAGGGTAGCTCCAAAGCATTGGACTGCTCCTGCAACTCTAGGGGAGATGCCCATAGTGGGAACCCCTTTTGAGAGGGTTGCAGTGGATATTGTGGGACCTCTCACTCGAACCAAGAGGAGGAACAGTTATATTCTCACTCTGGTGGACACTTGTTCGATGTGGGGAGAGGCTGTAGCCCTGTCATCTATAGATTCAAAGCATGTGGCAGAGGCATTACTCACCATATTCACAAGGTTAGGTTTCCCGCACCAAATCTTGACTGATAACGGCTCTCAGTTCAAGGGGAAACTAACGGAAGAAGTTTTCAGGCTCTTCCAGGCCAAGCACTTTCATTGTAGCCCGTACCATCCCCAAGGGAACGGCCAGGTGGACAGGTTCAATGGGACTCTCATTTCTATCCTGAGAAAGCTGGCACATGAGAAACCTGATACATGGGACCAATTTTTGCCCGCTGCGTTGTTTGCGTATCGGGAAGTTCCACATAATTCAACCGGGATAGCACCCGCAACCCTGTTATTTGGGAGGCCAATAAAAGGTCCATTGGAAGCCTTGTTAAGGACATGGACTGATGAGAAGGCAGAGGAAACTGTTACCTCATCTTATAACTATGTGAACGAACTGACCACTCGTCTTAAAACTGGATGGAAACTGGCAAATGACAATCTCAGACATTCCAGGAAGAAAAATGCTGCTTACTTTAACAAGAAAGCTAAGGATAGAGAGCTTAATGCGGGAGAGAAGGTGCTCCTTCTTCTACCCGGCAGCAGTAACAAGTTACAAATTGGATGGCAAGGGCCATACACGGTTCTAGAAAAGATATCTAGAACTAATTATAAAATCGACAAAAAAGGTAAGGAGAAAATTTATCATGTGAATCTCCTAAAGAAATACCTGGAAAGAGAGATCCAGGATGAGACACATCTCATGACCTTGTCGATAGCCACAGGAATGAAAAAGGAACCACTCGCCTCTCACGAGTATCCCTTAAAAATAGAGGATAGGTATCCACCTTCCCACCAACAGTTTTCACCAAAAATATTTAGATTCGAAACTCTGAGAAGGGCATCCAGAGAAAATAGAAACTCAGACCAGTCAACCCAGGCACAGTTTGAAGCCGCAGTTAGGGAACTGGCTGAAATTAATATTGAAGATAATCCGCCAGATTTGAACCCGAAACAAAATGTTAGAAGAAAAGTGGGGAGTGGACGAGTGAGCAATTCGGAAAATGCTCACAGCGCTTCACAATATGGCTATTAATTTAGCATGAAAAGGGCACTGGTGACATTGGTAGTCACCCGACCCTACACCGTCCAAGGGGAAGCATTGGTTGGACCCTGGATGGAGATCACCCACACATATTATAGCAAAGATAAGGGAGAATTGATTTCTGATGCAGAAACTCATTTCCCTACATATTATCTTATTTCACCAAATTGTCGGTAGGCGGAGAATATAGTTGGTGAATATGGCCTCCATTTGAGTGGCACAGTATAGAATATTATTAGAAGGGTGTTTCCACATTCAATCAAGCCTGAGATCAGATCAATTGTTGGCTGTGAACATTTCGGAGGAGCAGAGTGCCTCCATTGTTGCCTTTTTGAATTGAGGATAGTCCGAGTGTTTATTAAGGCTGATCAGGAAATTATTGGATCCCCTACACAACTCAGATATCACCATATAGATCAACTCCTCATAACGTACAATTTGAGGAACATCTAATATTCTCGGGACATGTCGTTGAGCACACTCAGAGAAGAGAAATGGTGAATACTGATTGCTAAACAGCATTAAGACAAGCAGTAACACTTGCAGCTGTTCAGTAACATAACTGAAATAGATTCTTGGATTGCAGAGGTCTGAGGCAGCTTTCTTGAGTTGTGCTTACTTTGAATGATCCCACTGCAGAAATCCATGAAAACACAAGGGCAGGAAAAGCCTAGGGAATAGTACTTTGTTTACGCTAATTGTCTCACAGATAATAACTTGCAGTGAATGCATGTTTTAGGAAAGGAGGTGTGTAGTGAAATCTGTGTGAACAAACGCTAAATTCCACAGCACGTTCAATTTGCATACCGAAGTAAGGGCCTAAACGATTTGCCGCGGTTTAACATTAATACCATGACGGGCGTTCGAAAGACCCCCTTTTTCTCGACCCGCGTTCTGGACATATATTCACACGCTGGTTTTGGCAGACGATACACACACACACGCAAGTTGTTAAAATTTTGCGACGTAGCGTAGTGTTCGTTCTACATAAGGTAGTTTGAAAATAAAAGGAAAAAAATTAAGGTTAACGTCCGATTTTTTTGAATGTGTAATACTAAATAGGGGATGAGACGGAGTATCGGAAGGAGTGTCACGGTTCGTGTTTACATATTTGAATAGGAGGGAAGGAGTCCTTATTTTTGAATATTTGAGGTCAGTTTTTTTTTTTTAAAGGAACGCTATTCACTAAACAGTCTCTGATTTGCTGTAGTATAATAGACAAACGGTTGTATAAAACCAATTAGTAGTTGGTATTCGGGGCCACTTGTTAACTAAAATTTATACACTAAAGAAGTTGTTATAGACAAGGCAAGAGTACTGTCTTGGTTGCTAATTCTGCACAAGCAGCGATTTGGATTATGCCATATACCGCAATATTCAACTGTTTAGTGTGTAGATTTCTTTGATTGCGGTAAATATTGAAACCTTTATATTAACATTTATATTGTCATTTTTATCATTATTATGTATGCATTATTGAATTTGTATGAACCTTAAAGGGGAAACATTTATCTGGAGGGAAGCTAACATTAAACTCTGTGTTGTTTCACAGCGTTGTTAGGAACTGTATTAACCTGGTATAGAAAAGCCAGACAGGCTTTCGGCCATATGGGGAGAAAAGAAAATTAAATATTTATGATGAAAAGAAAAATGTTGTGTTATGACATAAGACCAGGAAGATCACTGGCCGTCTTCTTCAGCAAGTCACCGTGATTGTACATGACTTGATAGTATTAATGTAAAATGTTTCCTTTATCAAGGAAAATGTCAAACGGTGGTTTGAAAGTTATTTATCCAGAAGGGGGTACCAACCAAATTGAGAACGTTAACTAATTGTTTAGTTACCATACTGATGTCTGATGATATTGCCATGTTAGAATAATGAAAGAGAGAGATTATTAGATGCTGAGTGGGACACATTTGTATTGTTCCAGAGTTTCATCTACGAGTGAAAGTGAGCCCAGGTGACCTAACACCTGTCCTTAAAGTATGCAGTGAGGCCTAACTACTGAGTGCCTACACAGTGATTCACCTATAGAAGCAGAAGCGTGTCTTGGCAGTGGAGGCTGGCGTTTTATACATACTTCAACCAGCCTGGTTCCAGAGACCTCAGATAAGACTTGTCTGGGAAATTGATATCACAAACACTCCACTCTCTCAGTTTTCACTAGAGTATCAGACAGTGAGGAACAAAAACGTTCAATAAACTTGTACCCTTTTCTAGGAGCAAGAGATACTTGACATTTTCCCAGTTTGAGACATATAAATAATTGTGGGCTAACACCGACTCAATGACAGTTGTAAAATAATTAGTTGTAAATAATTTCATTATCATGTTGAGTTGATTATTCCTGTGTCAGAAGCATAACTAGATACAGGAAAATAAATTATAAAAAAAATAAGTTACCTTCCAAACTTTACTCAGTGACTTGTTTAATCATTGTTTATTAGTAATAGGTGTAGTTGTTGTCTTGTTCATACTTTTCATCACATTGCATATACCCTAGACACTTGCTAGACAACATACACACACCAATACACTTCAGTAGGGGAAGATATAATCGGGTGAGGTCGTGGTGGAAGCAGACAAGTACCCTGTAAACTTATTTATATTTAATAAACCTCAGGGACTTGCATAGCTGACCTCACACCAGATACCATTAATATAATATTGAAACCAATAAGAACAATCAATTCACCACAGATTACAGGAAACTGAATGCTGTCACAGAAGGTCAGGTGGATCCATTACCTAATATTACTCAACTTTTTGCCAGCCTGAACAAGGCAAAATATTTTTCTAAGGTGGATCTTAGCAAAGGCAATTACCAGATTCCAGTAAAGCCTGAGGTTCGACCTTATTTGGCCTTTAGCACCTCGGAAGGTCATTATGAGTTCAACATGTTACCATTTGGTTTGAAAAATGCCCCGAGTGTGTTTTCTAGGATGATGCGAAAATTGCTGGATCCCCTGAAAAATCCATGTATTTCGAATGTTATGGATGATATCCTCATTGCTACGGAAACATTTGAGGAACACGTTACCTCTTTGAATATGCTGTTTGATAGACTCAGAGAGGCTAACTTAACCGCTAGGCCAACCAAATGCTGTATTGGTTGTAAAGAGTTGGAATTCTTGGGACATACAGTACATCAGGGTAGCATGACCCCTGATCCCAAGAATCTGGAAAAACTAAAAAGAGCACCTAGACCACAATCAAAAAAAGATGTGCGATCTTTCGTGTCTTTGTGTGGTTTTTACCAAAAGTATATCAAACATTTTAACTCTATATGTGCTCCTTTGACCGATTTAACTCGCAAAGGTCAACCTGATACTATAATTTGGTCAGCACAGTGTGAATTGGCTTACCAGGAGTTAAAAGAGAAGCTTACAAGCAGGCCAGTGTTGCAATTGCCTGACTTGACTAAAGAATTTATTGTGAGAAGTGACGCAAGCAATGTAGGCCTGGGCGCTACATTATTGCAAAGGTCCTCCTCACAAGATGGGGAATTGAACCCAGTCGCTTATGCTAGCCGCAAGTTGAACAAGGCGGAAAAAAATTACTCAATCAGTGAAAAAGAATGTCTCGCTTTAATATGGGCTATAAAGAAATTCCAGATTTATTTATATGGCAGGACATTTGTGGTCCAAACGGATCATTCTCCGCTCGTGTTCTTGTCACTGGCCAAGCATGAAAATTCTAGATTATTGAGATGGTCTCTCTTGTTGCAACCATACTCATTTTTAATAGAATACATTCCCGGCCCTTTGAACGTTGGCGCAGACTTTTTGAGCAGACATCCTTATGATGAAGATCAGAAAAGCAAGTAAGACTTCATGGAGCTAAGTTATCTCGCATATTATAACCTGCAAATGAATGCATGTTTTAGGATGGGAGGTGTGTAGCAAAATATGCGAGAATAAACGCTTAATTCAGTACGATTTAGGCATAAAACGATAATAAATACATTAGCCCGCATGTGTCTGACGGTTGGCATCTTCGAAGCCAGCAACGCTGCTTTTTGCACAGTGCTAAGCCTATAGAACGATTTCACGGAAAAAGTCTGACACGCTTTAGTTTCGTTTTCGAGAAACACTACTAATAGTTAATTTTTGCCCAATCTGCTGCATACACTTTGTAGTCTAGCCTTACAATTAACTATTGGCGGAAGCATACCGCAATATAGCTATCTGAAGTAACACTTTCTGTCAACTTTGTAGCAAAATCAGTATTAATCCTTACATTTTTTGGTAGTATTACACGATACAATGCTAACTAGTAACGCAAATTCTTAAACCCGCCCCGTCTACCCCCCGCTTCGCTGACACAGTCTGCAACGCGTATATTCACACTGCGGAAAAGCCAGCCAAGGCATAACCACGCAGACAGTTTTATTTCCTCCTAGTGGTAGCATTTCTGATGTAACTAAAACAAGTAGTTATTTGAAAAATACATGCTCGCAAGATGAAGGAGAGAAAAGATGGCGGACTTGTGTAAAATTTTATTTGACGATCGACGATGACAAAAATTGGAAATTTTAAACCATTCTGAAGTTCCCCATAAGAATTATATGGTAGTATGACGTAGAGTTAGCTGAGTAAGAATGTATTTTAAATAATATGATAGTCCCAGTATTAGAGAAGTTATTGAAGAAATACTAATATCTAAGAACACACGACCAGACACACTGGCGTTCCTGCTCATGTTTTTGGTAACGTTAGGGGGACGCGAGCTGGAAAAAGAGGCAGGGAGGTACATTCAAATTCGCTTGGGGTGAACAGAGTATGAATGGGAAAGGGGAACGGTAGGAGAAATGTAATCCTACCGTGATATCTTTTGTATTGGGCATGACCACCAGTTATTCAAAATTATTTTGGGATTTTCATTCAAACTGCATTTGAATTCAAGTAGTAGAACGTTTCGATTGGCTAGTGCTGGTAAATATTAGCAAAAGGCTTTGACTATTCATTGCCAATTGAACTAAAATTTGTATACAGATACGCTGAAAAACAGCTGTGTTAATTTTAAACTTAAATAAAGAATAAATTCACAGTCTGTGCAGTTCGGAGGAAGCTGAGGCCATTTCTTCACCAAATCAGCGTCATTTGTTTATATATTTCTTGATTGTGGTAAGGATATTTTATGATAATTTAATATGTTTGGTCCAATTACAAAGTTAGATACTGCTATTGGGGAAAAAGTGAAGGACATGTCGGAAGCAGACATTGTTGAGTCCACTCATTAAACGGTATCTGACTGATGTATGTTGTTATGATTATGTTGACATATTATTGTATTAAAATAGTTTAGCAAGCCTCTGTGTTCAATGAACACTGTTTAACATGCCTGAAGCAAATATAAGTGAAAAGAAAAGAAGAGAAGATCATATCACAGGAAATGTGGTTACTCCACATTATTGTATGGAGGAAAAGTATGTGAACGTACAGTGGCGTATCTACTATAAGGACTTGAGGTGTGGTCACAACCAGGTGGGAGTCCTGTACAATTCGGGGCGAGTGCCCTTGTACGGCACGCGAGGCTGACCCCATACCCACGTAGGGAATTAAGTGTTAGAATAAATGATCAGAGATAAAAGGCCAGGGTGTCCTTTTGTTGCAGAGGGTTTATGTTCCTGTTGCCGGCTGGTGACAGGAAACCTGCTGAGTGCTTATAAACGCCAACCAGTCTCCAACCAGACTTATATGCTGTTGAATATCCAGTAGGAGCTTTGGCGAGTGTTGAACTTGAAATTTCTGCACCTACCCATTGAATTATCTTACAACAAGGACTCCCAGGTGAGGAGTAAAACATCTGTGGCATCTCTGACATTTTCTTGTGTTTCAAAATATTACACAGGAATTTTATGGGGGTAGGATGAACTACAGCCCTCATATACAGTGATTCTCCCGTTAGATAAATAAAGTGACTAGTTTAATATTTCATACAGGAAGGACATTTATAAATACATAATAACTTTTAGTTATTGGGCAGATTGTCCCAACATTTTTAATTGTTCTTTTCTGTAAACTATCTTGTCCTTATTTTCAAAGACCTGTCCACAAGCTATGAATGGACAGGCAAAATAAATTGTAAATAATTGTTCAAAGAAAAACTTAACTGCTAGTTATTAACTTCTTTTATAGAAACTTAAAGTGTTTGATTGTTGTGTACCATCATTCATTTCTCCCCTAGACACTAGGTACACCATACACCATACACTAGAGCCAGAAGATTGACCGTGTGAGACCTAGGGAGGTAGCGTTAGGTTTTCTGCACAGAATTCATCATCATCATCTATAGAGTCAGAGACCTACATTTGCTTGACCTCACACGGTTATAGCAGACACCTTTTCATTCTTTTAGGATACCATCATAACCTCCCCAGCAAACTCAACTTTGCTACACCCCTATCGGGGCTTGATCTGAAGCAGTGTCCGACTCATTATATAATAATCAAATAATATATCTAAAGAACTACGAGCCCAAAGAAAAACCCCGTAACGAACGAACGAACGAACGAACGAAATCTTTATTTCATCAGGGTAAAGAAATAGGCATAATTGCCTTTTTACATTTCTGCCCCACAATACAATTTTCAGCGTTTTAAAACAACTACATTATACAGTTTCCTAGGTCTGTCTATTCCCGACACCTCTTCTATATTTATAACTCAATTTGATGCCCGCAAATAATCTAATATTGGGATTCTCATTTGTTCATACCTCTTACTTTTAGCAAGAAATTCCGCCAAGAAGTTAAAGACCGTATCCTGGGAAGCGACAGAAGAGGTGACATATATTTCGTCCTCATATCCGAAGAAGACGTTTTGTGCACTTTGGGTCCTGATGATGTACAGTATCACCACATTAAACAGCTCAATGACATGAGCATTAAGAATGTGGTGAGTAATTTTAACACCAGCATACTAAATACTGAGGTGCCGGAAGACTGCCTACATAGTTACCTACGGACTCTTCCTAAACCTGGTAAAGACCCCACACTTCTCAGCAGCTATAGAATTATCACAATGCAGAATGTCTACGGTAACCTACTAGAAAAGATAGTAGCACGGAAAATAATGAATCACCTCGAAAATGCACAAATCCTACCTGATACTCTCGGAACCTATCGGCCCATTAAAGTAACATAGGGTGAAGCTGGAACTTTTGCTTATAAAGTGTACGAGGGGTTCCAGGGTAAACGAGAAACGGTTGCTGTGGTAATTGACCTAGAGGATGCTTATAACAGTGTGAACTTTGCAACATTAATGAACTGTGTAATGGCTTGCGGTGTTAACCCTTGGCAAACGAGATTGATAGCAGCTGCCTTAACTGAGAGATCAGTGGTATTTCGCTTGGGAACATGGACATCACACCCAATGCCAATTTGCCCGGGACTACCCCACGGTTCTCCACTATCACCGGTGCTGTTTAATATCTATACAGCAAAAGTAGCCACCATTCAACTAACTGGGTTGGAACGAACACTGACGTTTGCTGGTGGCATAATCATTTACAGAACTGACTCTGACCATATCCTTCCATTTTATATTATCAGCGTGAGTCAGCGTGTGTATGCCTTCTGAAGGTCACTGGTAATTATTACAACAAAACAGTCATAATTGAAACTTTGAATATATTAATGAATAAGACCAGTTTGACGACCATAAGATTTAATTCGGATTCACTCTTCCTTGATGAATCACAAACGATACTTAAACATAGTTCATAACAACAGCACATTGTATCCTCTCGCAAAGAGTTCATATTTCCTGACGTTGCATGTCCGGCAACTTATAATTCTGATTAACGGTCAGTTCTATTCAGCCAACACTACTGGGCATAATTCTTGCATTTAAAGCATAATTAAACGTTGCTACTAGTTCCATTAGACACTCCGTCTAATATAATAATTCTCCTTTGGCATTCCAAGCCAGACTAAGTTAAGCCTCCACATACGAACTGCGTTTAGAATCATCACGACTTACGTTATCCATAATATCAATCACTGCGGCTAATATTTGCCGTCTTACAATCTAGACTCAAAAGTCCTTATACTTTATGTATAATTTAAATATTTTCTTTAGCTACACGCTATCACACTTTGTATAGGTATACCATACCTTGAAGACCCATTTGCTAGTGGTCATGCCACATATTTTAAACATTACCATTTGGCTTCAACGCCACACATTGATTCTATACATATTCCAGTGGCCATGCCACATATTCCAGTGGTTATACCACACATTCCATAAACACTGCCGTTAGGGTCAAAGCCCACAAGTCGAATGACGTTACCATGTATAACGCGAAATGCCTAGATATCCGCGATCCATGTCATTAATACATATTCAGCTGAGGTATTCCATGGTGCAATCATTTGAATCGAGCTCAAACCCAAATGCTTGCAAAACATGTAACAATCCTCAACAACTGGCTCCAAAGTCAAACTCAACAAGGCCTGTGTGATATGATGCTCCTTGAACAACTCCATAGTGAAAACAGACTTTCCAGATATTAGTCTCAATGGACAGAAAATTGAAAGGCACGAAAAGCTTAAATGCCTTGGAGTTACATTCGATCGCGGGCTATCGTATAAGTACCGTGTTGAGCACATCGCACAGAAATGTAGGAGAAGTCTAGCAGCCCTGAAAATAATGGCTTCGGCGGGTCTGGAGCAGAGATTATTATTTCTTCTTTATCATCAGCAAGTCATATCGGTCATTGAGTATAGGCTGGGAATACTCACGCTGCCATTAACACAATGGGAACGACTAGAACGCATTCAAAATGAAGGGATGCGTATAGTCTTGGGATGTACGTGAGATACCCCCATTGTGACAATGAGTTACCTGCGTGGAGTGCTGTCAATTAAATCCAGATATGCGTTGGCCGAGGCAAAAGCCTATATGCGAGTTACCACAGACAAACGTCACCTCCTGCACATAAACATAGCTGAATTAAGGGAAAAAGAATAAAGAGATGGATGGCGCAGGCAAAGACAACGAACAAACAGGTGACCACAGTTGAAAATATATTCAAAGTGGAAGAGTGGAGTATGTCAGATGAT
Source organism: Oreohelix idahoensis (assembly GCA_024509875.1). Lineage (NCBI taxonomy): Eukaryota > Metazoa > Mollusca > Gastropoda > Stylommatophora > Oreohelicidae > Oreohelix > Oreohelix idahoensis. The sequence continues at coordinate 505,429 of JAMPIV010007216.1, read as the reverse complement.
AACTGGATTAACTACCAGCAGGTCATCATCAGCCTTGGCAGAGAGTGTAGACCTTGAGGCAATGGGAAAGCATAACTGGAAATTAATCAACTGATACATGATCATGCCGGGGATAAGGATGCTATTGTGTATACGGATGGGTCTGTGATCCGTGGTGAGAAATCAGGTTGGGGCTTCTCTGCTACGGCAAAGGGCAGATTCGTCGACGAACACAGCGGGACTTACAAGATAACAACTTTCAGCATGAAAATGGAGGTAGAGGAAGTTACTGCAGCCTTAAGGTGGATATTTGAAACTTCATTAACAAAAGCAGTCATTGTGTCAGACTCTCATTCCATGCTTCGAAAGGTTCAAAATGGTTGGCTACGCATGAATGGAAAACATTCACAGAAGCTTCGAGTCTGCAGGAGCTGGTGTGGATCTACTGTCCTGGTCATGCAGTGGTATGCGGGAATGAGAGCGCTGACAGACTAGCATTAAGAATACCCATAGTGGGGACACTGGACATTGATAAGGGAGAGATACCGAGAACAATTAATGATCGCCTGTTAGAGAATGACACTGCAGTAGATGTGTCATCAAGGTTAAGACTGTTGGAATTTGGCATCAAACGTCAGGCTAGCAGAGATTGACGTATGAGAGGATGCATCCGTTTTATATACAACTAGCAAGCTACAGGAACCGTAAGTATTCATAGTCTTCTTTATACTTCATCTCACCCTCTTAGTTGTAAAAATTCCATTCCCTTTTTTCAACTTCTACTCTTGCGTCGGTTATGTCAGGATGACAATGATTTTCATGAGCGAGCTCAAGAGATGCTCTAGTTTTTTTGCCGACGTCTTTATCCTGAACGTGTTTTATCTGATGCTCTTAATCGTATCACACACGTCATTCGTCAGATGACACTCACCACTAAACCTTCTACTAAATCTGACAGACTCAAACATGTTTTAACTTTCCATCCCCACAGTTTGGCGGTGAAAAGAATTCTATTTGTCATCTACCTATTCTCAACTCTGATCCTGTTACCAGTGAGTTGTTCCGTGATTCCCCCTGGAAGCATATCGTAGGGATAAGAATTTCAAGGACAATCTTGTACACAGCCGTTTCCATCTAGCCCTCCATATTTTGGTACACAGTTTGGCGATTTCGTGAAAAGAATTCTATATTATTAGAGAGTCATTCTACATGTGAATCTTATTCTCAGACTCTCATTTTATCAGAGGAACCCTGTCCTTTACCAGTGAGTTGTTCCGTGATTCCCCCTGGAAGCATATCGTAGGGATAAGAATTTCAAGGACAATCTTGTACACAGCCGTTTGATGAATACTAGCCCTCCATATTTTGGTACACAGTCTTGTCACCGCCCCAGATTTCGTACATGTGCGCATGTGCTCCAGACTCAGACTGTTTCATTTCTGAAGGGCAATTTTATTATTAGAGAGTCATTTACATGTGAATCTAGGAATCTTATTTATGCCATTATCTGTAAAAGATGCAACATTACCTATATTGGTGAACAGGCAGACGTTTGGCAGATTTATTTCGTGAGCACTTAAATAACATTTATCACAGGGAACCTAAACCTGTGGCCCTTCATTTTAATAGCCCAGACCATTCCGGTTCCCTTGATGCCCTGGTGACTGGTTTAAGAGCCTGATTTTTCGATGACCGTACTCCCTTTTCTCTAGTGAATCGTCTCATTTTCGAAATGGGCTGTCTTTCTCCTCATGGTTTAAATGAGCAGCATCGTTTTGCTTAACTCTGTTATTTATTGGCTTTCCACAGTTTTAGACTTCTTTATTTCATCCATCTCTTTTTCATGATCTTTCTTTTGTAAGTGTTTCGTTTCCTGTCCCATTTGTGCACTTTTATGACGTCACGTTTTTTTTGGAATTCCTGTCGCCATTGTATTTACCGCTTCTCCGTATCTTTGGCCGATAGTGTCATTTCAGCTCTTGAGTTTTGTTATTCCATTTTCTGCTTTTGATTTTCGTTGATTGTTGTATTAATTGTCATTATATTTTTTCGGTTTTTGTATTTTCCTTGCTTTATTATTGCTCTTCACCTATGTTGTTCTATTTCATATATATAATTATATACACATTACGTGTTATATAGCGTCTATAGTATATTGCTTTAACCTGTCTATATTTCTTGTCCTTGTTGTTTATTTGTAACTGTGGCTGACGAAGGGTGAAACCCGAAACGTCCCGTGTTTCTTGTGTACCGTTAATTTGTAAAACTGATCTAATACCTTTTTATTTTTTTATTTATATTTATTTTCTTCTTGGAGCCTTGAATATCTTATATGCATGTCTTCCTTTGAGATTTTTATCCCACTCTGATTTCGATTCATAAGTTATTAATTATTGTTAACTCATTCTAACCCGCGAGCCATATGGTGCGCCAGACTGGCCTTTACTTTTACCCATTGGCACATCCTGCGCCAGCGTGATATATGCCGCATTTGAGCGGAAAATTATAGAATATCTGGCGATAAGCCAGTTTAAAATCATTTCATTACATCCAGCACACGTGTGTGAACGTTTGTGAGCGAAAAAAAAATCCTGAAGCTGAAATTGTGTGCTTTACATCCGTTGCTAGAGTTGCTTTGGATCTAGCCGCAGGCCGCATGGTACTCCCGCTTTATAAGATTCCGAAAATGAAAAACAAAATTAGAAAATAAGTGGCCATAGAATGTTCATATCATGTAAACACTTCCTGTGGATATTGTATTTTGAACTGGTGGCGAAATAATTATATTGGTGCTTAGTGTTTGCATACTTTTATCAATTAATTACGTCATAGAGTTATTTGTTTACATGTAGTGTAGTCACATACATAACATTCATAAACTCTTAACGAATCAACCTCAATATATAATTTCGAAATGAATTTTAGCGATATCGGTAGCGATAATAACCTATTTTCGATTCCGATAAGGACGTTGAACAAACGTGATATTTTTAAGTAATCAATTAACTAATTTGCATGGAACAGGAATTTGTAAGTCAGATTCCAGTTCAGCAATATGTGACTTCACAAAAAAATGTATATAAATTACAATTTTCATTTGTTTTTTATCAAACTTCTTGAATTAGTTGTCAACTGCATATACGTTTCAATTCCTGGTGTTTTACTAGGATTAAGTACAGCTGAAATATTTAAGTGTATGTGCATAATTTTTATTCATTTTTTATTTTATTTTTTATTGTTTCTACACGTCACAAGGTATAACTGTTAATGTTCCGTGAGTGGTGGAAGAAGATAATGTTGATGTTACGCTGAGGAAGGCAATCAGCTTGTGGTCGGGCTTACGGATGGCCGACAAGTGTGTAGATATGTATCTCTGCATACGCGAATGTTAAGGGTTCTTTCATCTAGACAGACTGAAATCACACACCACAGCAAAACGTAGGAGTCAGGGAATATTGGAACTCCTGGTAACGTTATACAATTTAATACAACAAACTCACGTGAACATCATGGGACGACATTTCATAACAAGTCATGGAGTATCAGCAGTTCACAATATACTCATACAGCATCAGGTATAAGATATCCATAGAACATTCACTTCAATAAACAGTACATAGCAAGCCGTTATATCCAAGGCTTTGAATAGCAGATACAATATCTCTCAATCTTCACTTCAATAAACAGTACATAGCAAGCCGTTATATCCAAGGCTTTGAATAGCAATTATCAAATATTCCCTTTCATAAAAATCTCTGGTACACACTAGCGAAATGGATAACGTCCATTCCGAAGCTCTGCCAGAAACGTACTGTCCCGAGATTTCCATCTCAGTACAACTCAGTAAAAAATAACACCTGCGCGTACTAACCGCGAGAGACTACCGCTGAGCTTAACCGTCTCTTCCTCCCCTCCCCCCTCCCCCCCACAAAAAAAACTCTCGCTAGGAACATTCGGACAGTTTCTTTATCATATTTTTAAAAAAAAACTAGCAACTAGACAGTTGAGCTATGTTCAAAAATTACTGAGCAAAAGCCCCCAACTAAAAAACTCATCTCATCACTAAAAGCGTGCTTACTAGCGTGTGTACAAAAATCCGACCCGTACATACAAGTCTTTAACACATAACTCTCATTAATAAAAAATATGACTTAACAATAACAAACAATTATAACATCACATAAGAACTCAACATTATTTCACAATATTTTGCAGCCAATTTCCTAAAGAGAAATTATACCTATAATACATATATCTACTAAATTAATATATGTGTCTACTGCCTGTTTTTAAAACATCACTTGCAGAAAAAAATTTCTGCATATTGGGTCCTGGGTAAAACCGAAAAAATGCCTGGGTTAGAGTGAGTAAAGCTCTCAATCTCTGATTTACTCATCCCTACATTTATTATATTTTCATCAGATCTACCTTTCTTGGCTTCTTTATCTGAATTTTCATTTCCTACTATGCCAACATGTGAAGATATCCAAGCGGTTAAGACTGAACATCCTCTGGAATATAAGTATGTAGTAGCCAGAAATATCTCCTCTGCTATTTCAGGTCTTCTGCATTCTAATAAGTTTATTAGTGCTTAATTTGTTGAAAGAGAGTCAGTTAAAATAATTGTTATTTTCCTGGGAGGGTTATTAGAGAATATTTATAGTGCTTTTAGTATTGCCACCTTCTCTGTGTCACAAGATGGATTTAGGGCGAACTCTTCTCGATCTCTCACTATGGCAGTAATCAGTTACATTTGTTGTACTGACTATTTACGTGCTTTTCCAGGGTAGGCACCTCTTTCTTTCTCTGCTAAGTAGCAGATGTTCTGTATTTTCATTCTTACACTCCTTTCAGTAATAATTCGTCTTGTCTGTTTACCTGCCCATCCCTGCTGAGATAGTAAGGTGATGCAATATTGAAACGGCAGTCATGTTGGTAAATTCTCGTGTACCAAACCTTGGCCGCGACAGATTAACACTAAAATCGCCCCAGCGTATTTGTTTAATCTCTGATAAGGCCAGGGTGCGTCTTCACCAAGGTGGTAAAAAGACGGGTTTTTGGGTGCTCAAGCGACAGATAACGAGATTACTCCTCTGTGAGACACCTTATAGACAGACATAAATGACATAATCGTTTCCTGTCCGACTTTCACGAAGACATTACTTTATATGAAAGTAATAAGTTGTTACATCTGACACACATTGTCGTATGAGGTTACATATGTGTTGGTGAGTTTGCTGCCAGGCAATCGGATGTTTTATTACCATATATAGGGAAAGGTGACCTCTGCATCATGCACATAATTTTTCCATGTCGGAAAAAATTGAACGACCCCCAAGAACACGTGTAAGAGGCCGATTCAAGTGCCTTTATTCATCTGAGCAAAAAGTCTGTGAGCCAGGATTGGATTGTTGGTGGTACCAGTTGAGGGTACTATCTCTGGAACATCATCATCTGGAACAAGAAGGGAAAATTGGCCTGAGCTTTACGACGAGGGACAAACTTTGTAGACACTCCCTGACATTTCTGGGAACGTGCTGTGCCCTAACAACCTTGACCAGTGACGAGCGTGATCAGTCTACCAAGAACCAAACCATCAGCGAGAGCAGAATCTACAAATGGCAGATAAGGTAAACGTTAAAGCTGCCATGTGAACTCCTTTATAATCTTTCATCCCATCACAACAGTGATGACAACATTCTGTTAAATCATTATTCGAATTTTCTAAAACCTTGTTAAAACTAAATGATTATTAAATGTGGTATTTGTAATTATACAAATTTAACTTCGATTTAATTATTTTGAGTGTACTGCATGCTTGTCTCAGTCAATTTACTAAATACACTCTAAACAGAGCTATACCTTAATAATAAGAATTACACTTAGTAAATCAGGGTGGGGGCTTGACGAGCTGAAATTAATAATTGCTTAATCCTTCATAAAAGGCGGCGGACCGATATAAAGTTAACAATTGCCATGCCAATGCAGCATTGTTCTTGACTTCGGAAATATCTTATGAACACTCCCTTGAGATAGAAGCATCATTATCCTTCTATCTACCACTCTGCCAAGAGTAATCTTGTGCGAAGGTAGACACCTTTGAAGGCCCATATTAGATGTTCTTGAGTTTTGGCTACTGTTGGACCACTACTGCAAAGCAGGGGAGGCAATCTGTGACAATTGGGCGACTCGTTCTGGGTTTGAACTCGGACTGACAAGTTTGTTAAAACAACTTGCAGACCACGTCCCAGATTATAGAACATGTCTAGTAATCCCTTAGACTTGACTGGCATAAATTTCAGATTTACTGAAAGAATATTGTCAAGAGTGTATTTATAGTAAAACTGAGCATACGGTGCATTCATAAATAACACGTGTACTTGGGGTCGTTAATTTTAACTTTAATTCCCTCTCTGACTCCGTGTGTCCAGTTTCTCAGATATTCCGGGTTTCCTTATTTAAAATGATAGAGATTTCCTGGGCTGTTTTTGTAAGTCCGTCAAGATTCTCCAATGAAAGGTGTCCGGTCTGATAAAATGGAATTCTGAATTCTAGGCTTCACCCTGGCAAGGTCTGGTTGTGTCGTCTTGGCAAGCGATCTTTACAGAAATTTGACTGACTGAAGCGTCAGGTTATATTCACTGTCCTCCCCCGCTCTGTTTGTTATGAAGCTAGGCAAAAGCTCCAATCATTTTAAACATGCTGGTTGGGGAGGGGGGGGGGGGGGGGGGGGTTCCAAAATTATCCTGACATGGAAATTTTTAAAACTTAATGCAGAGGTCAAGTCTTCCGTATATGGTAGAAAAATATCCGATGCCCTGGCAGGCGAACTCACCAACACATCTGTAAACTCATAAGACAAATGTGTATCAGATGTAACAAATTATTACTTTATCAGAAAGTAATCTATTCGCAGACGATTAATCGTTATCTGTCCCGCACTCTGGCCTTTATCAGCGATTTAAGCAAACACGCTGGCGACTGTAGGGCTAATCTGTAGCGGCCAAGCTTTGGTACACAAGAATTACCAACTTGCCTGACGTTCAATATTACCTCTTCCGCTTCTTGAAAATGTGATGTGTTTATCATCAACATGGAGTGTCAAATGTTTGAACAAACACACTCTCTGCTACATAGCAAACAGAAAGAAAAGGGTGCGACCATGGAAAATCACGCAAATAAAATCAGTACACAAATGTAACTGATTACTGCCGTAGTGAAAGAGAGATCGGAAAGAGGTCGCCCCAAAAATCCATCTCGTGACAAATGTCATTCCTAGATATCGAGGGGTTTGCACTGTATTGATATTTTGCCCTTGGATATTTATGTCTATAATTTAATTTTAAAAAACCTACCTTTACTGAAGATCATCCCTATTGTTTTATTTGTATTCAGCTGAAATCCCCATTTTGTCATCCATTTCATTTGCATACTTTATTTATTTGCTTTTGTAGATCCTTATAACATTTTGTCAGATTTTTCCCAGGTCTATATATAGCAACATCATCTGCAAACTGTGACAATTTATTTTTCACATCATTACATTCTTCACCTAAATCATTTACCATTATTGTAAAAATTGAAGGGAAGTTAATGATCCTTGGGGTATTCCATTTTGTTGTTCTTACGGTTCTGATCTATCATTGTTTACATGAACAGTGAAATATCTGTCTTGTAGGAAATTCTCCAAATAATTACATATTTTACCTGTTACTCCTATCTTCTTCATTTTAAAGGGAGCACCTTCTCTTCAACATTCATCATAAGCCCTAGCTATGTCTAAAAATACTACACATAAAGAAGGGAAACCCGAGGCCTGTAAACAGTAAATAAATATTACACACACATAAAGGTATGTTTTCAGGCACTCAAACTAGAAATAGTCAAAGAAACCAGGAAATATGTAATTAAAGGAATACATCTGACAGTGCCAGAGGAAGAAATAATAAATAGACTACGAACAGAAAATCCAAAATGTAGGTTTCTGAAACTGGAAAGGAAATCATAGAAATTAGGAACAACTGTATTAATAGTTACATTAGAAGGACGGGAAATCCCATCACATTTCTTCAGTGGCAGTTCATAAATTAAAACAGAAGCTTACATTCCAGCAGTCATTCAATGCTCAAACTGCCAGAAATTTGGCTACATCAAAAGAACATGTAGAAGAAGTAAGCCTAAGTGTCGATATTGTGCAAGGGATCACACCTATGATCACTGTAAATTAGTAGACGATGATAAAGATTACAGAACAAGAAATATAAATAGAAAATGTGCAAATTGTCTATGAAACCACAGTGCACGTTTCCTAGAATGTCCACATTACCAACAAACAAAACTAGCTATAATAAAATCAGTCAATACTAACACGCCATTTAAAGTAGTACTACAAGAACATCAATCATCAATCACTACATCTACAACTTCATCACCAAGAGAAACCACAGTCAAAACCAAAAATGCTGAGATAACCCAAAACACAAATAAAATCCAAAAATTACTGATAAAAGATAGTAATCCACCAGAAGAAAGAGAAATAACCAAATCATCGGTAACGGAAGATATAGCGAGAAAGGTAAACAACAAATCTTGAAAACTATGAAAAACATTCAGCATGAAGTAGCTAAAGATGTGGCTAAATTAGCAGAACTCAAAGAGGAGAATGAAGATTTACTGAAAAGGGTTGAGTCAGAAAGACAACTCATAAGGAGTGAACAAAAACGAACAGATAAAATCCAACAAGAAGAAATGTGGAAAGGAAAAATGACAGATTGTCAAAAACGAATTGATTCTGTATCAAACATTGTGAAAGCCTTTGAACTTCAAAGTGATCTACAAACTCACTTAAATAGAGAAACCAAAAATCTAGGGGACTTTGTTATTAACAAAAAAAAAAAATAGTATACACTTATCAGAGTAAAAGAGTAAAACACTATTTTAAAATAAACTTAGAAATTAAATAATGGCAGTACAGAACATTATAATAATACACTGGAATTGCATATATATATATATATGACAGTGCGAAGACGATGTATGAAGAAGAATAAGAATTCATGTGTAATGTTGTCGTCACTCTCTCTGGCCTACTTTCACACACGTTCCGCAGTCACACAAAAACTCTCTTGATGACAGGGGTCCCACTTTTATTAATGAAACCCTATCAGGTAGTATATGAATCATACAGAAAACAGTGTTGTCCACAAGTTTACTTTTGTAGGTAAGTCCTATACAACACCATATATATTCTCTACGTAACACCATATAACCCAGCACAGACTGCTGGACTCTCTGAAATACAATGAAACAAAATAAACTAGCATCGTACTAATGAACAAACATCATCTACGTAATAATCCATACATATGTGTGAAAATATGCAAGTATATGCTCTTATATGTGTGTGTGTGTATGTCATGTGTGGTGTTACACATGTGTGAAAATATGCTAGTAGATGCGCTTAAATGACCATGTGTGTGTGTGTTGATGCAGGTCTGTGTAGTGTAATCATACAATAAACATATCTCAGTCAACAATAATGCCTTCATACTCCTACTAAAATACTAACTACATCATCACGCGAGAGAAAACTTAATTGAAGCACTTCTATCTATGATGAAATATTATACACAACTCACTGGTCTAAATAACCACATTTGATCAGTATCTTAGAGGCCTAGCTGCTCTAAAGAACAAGCAGATATAAATATATACTGAAGCACATTAAAAACGCACCACTATTATATACTCATGGAAAAAAGTAAGTGTGCAGCACTCAACAGGACACTGTGCGCGTGTTCTTGAGTCAACTCAAATGCAAGTTGGCATACATTTCTATGTGAGTGTTGTTCACTTACCCGTGCAATTACAATTGGATCGCACTATTCATGGGGAGATAATCACGGTGCAAGATAAATCACGTGGAAAGTGCCGTAGGGGAGAATTTATCACAGATAAAAGGAAGGTAAGTGTGTAGCTCTAATCACAAGCATGTGAAAACGTAATCGTTGAAAAAGAGAGTACCAAGAGTCCAACAGAAACATCTTTTTTGACAATGCCAAGATTGAACCAACAACAGCGAGCAATAGCTGCTGGAGCGACTATATTAGCTGTATCACAACATTTCAATGTTCACAGGAACACTATATCACGCATTCAAGCTCGTTTCCACCAAACTGGATCCACTGCTGATCGCCATAGAAGTGGCCGACCACAAGTTACCACCCCTGCACAAGACCGTTACATACGCCTTATGCACTTGCGTAACAGGTTTATTCAGGCAACATGGACTGCCAGGAACAATCCAGGTTTAAGACCTGTTTCCCCGGACCTTTCTCCCATCGAGCACCTGTGGGACGAACTGGAGCGTAGGCTGCGAAGAAGACAAAATCCTCCTGAAAACCACCACCAGTTAGCACAAGCGTTGCAAGAAGAATGGAATAACATCCCCCAACAACAGATCCAACGTGTCATTGGCTCGATGAGAAGGCGCTGTCAAGCAGTGATAACAGCTCAAGGTGGACATACACGGTACTGAAATCAAGATTTCATTTTTTCGTGGGGATTCCACACTGACTTTAGTTTTTATCTTTCTTTCATGACACTTTCACTAAAATCAAAGTGATCACTTGGTCTTTTATTCAATATTCAACCACATTGTGTGCCAACTTTTATTTCATTTCGTCCATGAAATCACGCACAGTGCCCTATAAAGTGTTGCACACTTACTTTGTTCCATGAGTATATGTACTGATGCCGAGAAGCTGGAAAAAAAAGTGTGGGAATAGATTTTCCCCGTGTTTGTCATGAGGTAGAGAGCGAATGGCTGCTGGAATGGAAAGTGCATGATTCAACCCACGGGTTTGTGTACAGACTACATGAAAACAATGAAAGTTACACGTGCAACACGATTCCCAACAGCTATGACCCTGAAAATGTGTACGCGTTATGGCAGTATACTCGGTATAAAAAGGTCGTTGAGACAAAACACCAAGTACATGTGCTTGAAATGCCACGACTATCTGAAAACGACCGCCAACGAGCCATTGGTATGTTGGAGACCGGAATGAGCTCGCGGGCCATTGCCAGAAGGATGAATTGCCACCACAGCACTATTGTACGTCTCAATGAACGTTACGGAACCACTGGCAGTGCCCGGGATAGACTTCGGAGTGGCCAACCACGAGTTACTACCCCTGCGCAAGATCGTCATATTGTGCTGAGTCACCTAAGAAATCGTTCTCTCCCGGCAAGTCAAACAGCAAGAGCAATAGTGGGTAGACGTGGGAATGACAGTCATACAACGACTCAGAGATAAAGGCCTTACTGCAAGATGACCTTATGTTGGGCCAAACTTGACTCACAGACATCGTCAGCAGCGCCTGCAATGGGCAGAGCAACATGTCAGATGAACTAGACTGCAGTGGAATGCTGTCCTATTTGTTATGGCTGGTTTTGCTCTGACAGTGGGTTAACTTTTGTACTGTCCTTACACAAATCTGTTCTTAATAAAACAGTGTTCATTATTTCTGGCCATGTCTTGAGTTTGTTCTTATATTATTATGACTTGGTTTATGTCGAGCAATCGTGCTGAACTAAAGGTTGCGAATGCGGAGTCAAGACTGTCCAAACTTCAATAATAGTAGATATTTGACAAGTCCATAGGTGGTTCGAGTCCACATGAAATACGTTTTATTTGACAGTATTCAATCCACGAGACATGATATGAATTAAGCATACATTAAGTTCAAGCATATACATAAACAGCGTCTCCTGTCCTTATTCCATTAATCGTCACAACGTCTGGATATTTACTCGCGATTTCGTATGTCGGTAATCCGGTACTGAATACCCAAAGTTGATCGATCTTTATAATCTGGATACTAATAATTATAATAATATACTCCCTGCGACTATTCTGGTACTGAAGAATTAGTCATTCATAAAAATGAGACGTTATACGTATCCATCCAATTCGGCGGACCCTAGCGCCACATAATCTTGAAAACCTTTACACCATTACTATTATACACGGGAGCGTGGAAATTCGCGTTTCGCTAGGACAGAATATAAATTACAAAGGGTACACTTATAGTGTCGTCACGTGTTAACATAACAACGCAACACGTCATCATAAAACTAAGCAATTCAATCGGTTCGCGTTCAATTACCGTGAAGCGCGAACCCTAATATTTATTAATAGTATTTCAAACCCTTCAATGCGTAAACTTAAAAAGAGCTCACTATAAAAGTGGCTAACATCATTACCCCTACCGTAACATTCCCCTGACCGACGGGGGTTAAAAAAATCTATTCTATAGATTTTTTTCTTCAAAATATTAAAAAAATTATCGACATACGACTCACGATGCTTTTGTAAAGTATTGTCGAAGGTCGTAGTCAAATATAGTATTTGTCATAAAATACATTACAATATAATAGGTCAACTACAGAAATGTCAACTGTCAGCTAACCTACAAAATAATTATGTATGTAACTAAACTTATGTTATAACTAATCAATGTGTATTGTGTTAATCAACATTATGATCTAAAACTAATTAACTATAAACTAAATGTAATGTGAGAAGGACGTTATAGAATAAAATCTAATTAAATAAATGAAAGTATCGTGTCATTGTTACTAACATTCCAAAAAAAAAAAAAGACAAATTTATGAAGAGATAGTGATAAGAAATTAGTATATTAGAATAGAATATGTGTGTGTAAGATAAATCACATAACTAAATATAACTAACTTAATCTATAAATTCATAAAGAAGAAATGCATATTATTATATATCATTATTAATCAATAGTTACTTTACTACAGTAGCTACATTAATTAATTGTGTGATACTTGTCAATTTCGATCCATAAGCCGTGCGAAATCTATCCACGTATGTAATGTTCGTTTACGTATACTTCATGTAGCTGTAGATGATCTTGAGTTCAAATGACAGTACTTGAAAGTATGTATAAGTATGTTCGATCCTATTTCAATCTTAATTTTGATAGAATAAAGTTTGAATTTCACTCGAGCCATCTATGCGAACGAATTTGATGTCGTCATGCGACTATTTGAAAAGTACCATTGTTTTTTCTGAAAGTTGCAATAGTGGTTTGATTTCATTCGTTTGAGTCATGATCAATCACGTAAGTCCAGTAAATTCGAAATTCAATAATGAAATGTTCCACTGTCTGTGAACGACTCAATTTCTTTGCATAATGTAAGTTGTAAGTTTGACATAACTTGTATAATGCTGAATAACTTCTAGTATCGACAGAGTTCCAGTTCTTTGAGTACTTAATTTTCTTCATTTAACGATGACGGATGTCGAGATAGAGAATCTGCCACGACATTCTCGTGTCCTGGGATGGCTTCTATAGTAAATTGAAAAGGTTGGAGTAGAATTGAAAATCTCGCCAACTTGGCATTCTTGTGATTTGCTCTTCTAAGTGAAGCGACCGCCCGCTGATCTGTTTGTATAATAAACGGGGCGCCAAGTAGAAACTTCTCTAACTTCTTTATCGCCCAGATAACGGCGAGGAGTTCCTTGTCTATCACCGAGTATTTCATTTCAGCATCGGTGAGCTTTCTTGATATGAAAAGAGTTGGGTGAAGTACGCCGTTATGCTCTTGTAATAGGCTACCTCCCAATCCGTAATTACTTGCATCTGTTCGAAGAATGAAAATTTTTTTAACATCTGGCAACCTTAAAATAGGTGGCCTGGAGAAGATTGTCAAAATGTTATTAAATGTTCTGTCACAATCTGTTGTCCATGTAATTTTATTTGGTTTGTCTTTTCGCAATAGTGAAGACAAGACAGCAGTGATGGACGACAAATTGGGTATAAATCTGCTATAATACTGGACAAGACCCAGTTTACTTCTAACTTGTTTCTTATTTTGTGGGACTGCTAATTTTAAAATTTTTGATACATTGGGGGGAATGGTTTTGATACATCCAGCCCCTATAATATGTCCAAGAAAAGTTATTTCGTGGAAAGCTATTTGCATCTTACTTGGTCTAGCAGTTAAGTTGTGAGATCTTAAAATGTCTAATATTGAAGTTAATCCTAACACATGTTCATCAAATGAAGGACTAAATAGACAAATATCATCAATATATGTGATAATGTCAGATATGCCAGCTAAAATTTTTCGCATCATGCGAATGAACGTAACAGGTGCGTTCATTAGCCCAAAAGGCATGCCATTCCACTGGTAAAGACCTTGTCGAGTCGAGAATGCTGTATAATATTTGGCTTTGTTACCAACAGATCACTGTGGACAATGAAGATAGAGATGTATATATATAGGAAGATATTTATTTGTTTGTATACTTGTTATGTTTGGAAATATCTGGGAATCATTATTTTGAGTCTAAGATTAGAACTCTAGTCAAAGGGCGAATACTCATTTTTTGCTTCGAGTGAAAGTAAATATATAGTCGCCCCACTTGAATATAGTTGAAAGGTTAACATTAGCGCATGCCCAATGAGACGATGAGTCGTCGTTGGCGCTTCCGTGATGACGGACGGATCTTGAAGGCTGTCGGACATATGAGAGTCCGAAGTTTTTGGTCATTGTGATTGATTCTTGTGAAGAGAGGAGTTTTCTCTCAGTATACTATGATGGTCGATACTTCTCCCAGAATATATATGTTAGTGTGCTAGTTACTAGTATTTCCTGAACTTAAGGTAAAGAAGAAACATTTTCTAAAACTTTACCTAGGCCTAACGACGCCATAGATGTTATATCATCTATCTATATATTTGATGGATCGTATGTAGACGATTCCTGTACTAGCAGCACTATGAGTGGACATATGTAACATTCCTTATGGGTATGGAAAACCCAAAAAACATTAGATGAGCAAATGAACGGAACTTTCATTTATAGTGAGGATATCTTTTGGATGAACACCGCTCACTGGGACTGGCGCCATTTTGAATCCCACTGTTGGTCTGTTTGAATTGTCAATCGGAGAACGGAGATACCTTATTACCTGATGTCGATACTAAGACCTACATTGTATTGAAGTCTACCCTTTGTTATTTGAGATTGTCAACCTTAAAAGAAAGACCCTGTTGAAGCTAAAGCCTAAAAGACTTAGCCTGAAAGACGTAGTCAGCAGAGGGTCTGTAAGGGAGCATTGTGATGACCATTATTATTGTTAACTCAAACTGATGCGACTAGTCAGTGGAGGTATGAGACGATAGACTATCATAACTATATATTTGCTCCTATCGTCCGATTATATTTACAGGCTATGAGATTGCCAAATTGCTGTTGCCACCCATTTGTCAAGTATCCAATGATTTGTTGTGTCAACCTGTTCCAATGACTGTCAACCGTGCTGTCAGAGTGTGTATCATTAAACTGTCTAAAACGTCTACAGTAGTTCCAGTTATCATTGACTTCCAGCCGTGAGGGTATGAGTGCATTATTACCAACTTGTCAACTCTACAGAACCATTTATGCATTCGCGTGTTGACACTCATACTAACACTCATTGTCAACAATACATTCTTGTCGGGGCCTCATTACGTTCCGGGACAAGGTGACCTATATGACCAACACTGTGCCGGGTTTGAGTTGACCACTTAATCTCATCAAGCCCTTATTAACGTGGTGACCTAAAAAAGAGTTTATCAGGCTTGTTCTGTTAAGGGAATTTGACAATATCCCTTGGTTAAATCAATTTTTGTGAAATATGTTGCTGTAGATAGACGAGTAAGTAAATCGTCAATAAGAGGGTGAGGTTCACTGTCTGCGACAGTCTGTGCATTAAGTTTTCTGTAATCGACACAAAGACGTATATTATTGTCTTTTTTTTCTAACAATAACTAACGGTGATGAAAACGGTGTGTTACTGTTTTCTATTATTCGTAATGCTAACATTTTATTAAGTTCCTGTGATGTTTTATCTTGATAGTGAATAGGAACTGAGTAAGGACGTAGTTTTATAGGTGTGTCGTTCTTCAGTATGATGTCGTGAGAAATGACTGATGTACGACCCGGTATCTCAGTCAAGACATCAGAATAAGTTTCTAAGAGTTTACAGATTGTAGTATTTTCTTGAGATGTTAATGAAGAAGAAACAGTTACATCTCTCCAAGACTCAGAAGATTGTAATGCAGATATAGGAAAAGACATTTGGATTTCAGGAAATGATGATTCCTCTTCCTGAATCACCGAAAGATTAGAATATTGGCAAGAACCAATTGATTGATTGTCTAAGTCTTGAAAAATAGATTGTAGATGTTGAGGACGAGTGAAGAACTCCTTCAGCATGTTTATGTGGTAAATTCTTTTCTGACCTTTAATGTCCAGTATGTAGTCGACGTCAGAAATTCTGTCTACAACTTTATATGGACCATTCCAAGCGATTAACAGTTTATTATCCTTTCGTGGAAGTAGCACTAAAGCTTCGTCACCAGGAAATAACTGGCATAATCGTCTATTTTTATTTTGGAACTGTCTAGCTTTCTCCTTTGCAGCTTCTGAGAACGCTGTTGCCCTTTGACAAGTCAACTGCGCCGTTGCTCATAGGATGGTACACACTACTGAGACTTCTTTCTATCTTAAGAGTTCTCATAACTTCGTTCATTGTGTCAGACACAAATTGGGGCCCATGATCCGAAAGTAATTTATTTGGGAACCCAATTCTGGAAAATATTAGAAACAAAGCATCAGCTGACATAGATGTAGTTATATTTTTAAGAGGTATGGCCTCTGGCCATCGTGTACATAAGTCAATACACGTTAATATATATCTGTGACCTCTTGCAGTTGGTAGAAGTGGAACAATAATGTCCATTGCCATTTTATCGAAAGGCCGCACCGATATATCGCATGCCTGAATGGGAGCATTATGGAACGCTCCACGAGACTTGACTTCCTGGCAAATTACACAGGAACGTACATACGAAGATACGTCTCGTGATATTCCCGGCCAGAAATATGACGACAACACTCGAGAACGCGTGCGAGTGTAGCCCATATGACCCGCGCATTGGGAGTCATGTGCATGTCGTAATATGTATGTCCGTAATGAAGAAGGTACCATGACCTGTTGTTTTAATTTATTCTGGTCCATACTATTTCTAAGTAAGATCCCTTTCTTAATAATGAACCAATGTTTAATCTTATTTTTTACAGCAATATCATCATACTTGTTTACCAATGTAAAAAATTTCTTTAAAGAATTATCTTCTCTTTTTTTGAGAGCAAACGACTCTCTG
This sequence comes from Oreohelix idahoensis, assembly GCA_024509875.1. Taxonomy (NCBI): domain Eukaryota; kingdom Metazoa; phylum Mollusca; class Gastropoda; order Stylommatophora; family Oreohelicidae; genus Oreohelix; species Oreohelix idahoensis. The sequence goes on along the minus strand of JAMPIV010007216.1, from coordinate 488,201 downwards.
TCAATTACCGATTTAGGTTCGTTGTCAGTACCATCATCCAACTTGATAATTATAGTATCTTCTTTTCCTAATTCCTGAGCTTGAGCCCGTGTTGTTACCGCATTGGCTGTAGCCAAGTTTAGTCTTTCCCATTCTGAGATTTCCTCAGGTGTGCAGTCCTTGCTGCCGTGGAAACGTCCGATTGTGAGATCAGCAATTGGACTCTGAAGTAGGCATACTTGAACTTTACCTGAAAAGAATGGGGTGTTAATGTCAATTATTGCTGTGGGATAATATTCAATGGTCCCACCAAAAGTTATGCAACATACGAACTCATTAGTAGCATAGCGAGGATGTATTAGTGATTGCCGGATGCCAATAGTGGTTGATCCAGAATCCCTCAACACTGAAACTATGTTTCCATGGACCAATCCTTTATTAAAAATCAGTGTCCCTGTTCCATCATTTGCAATGAGACTAATTGCAGGAACGGTCTGTGTAACTCTCATTGGCATAAGGCTGGGTTTCTGAAAAATAGCATGGCATTGTGGACAAACATTTGCCACATTATTATCAACAACACAACATGACGAAGATGAATGCTTTGGAATATCACTATTATGAACAATTGGAGTTGCATTGTTAGTCAATGCTGCCCCTGCAGTATGGTCAAATCTTTGTTGATTTCTTGAGGTAGAACGTTGTCTGTAATGACTAACTGAATGATTATTATTATTATTACCCCTGCCATTATAACTCTTATTTCTTGGTCTGTAGTTGTTATCATTATTATTATGCCACTTGTTATATTTTTATTGGCATTACCATTAAATGGTTTATTCCAATTTGATTTGTTTTGATAACTGCTGTTATATCTAAACTGAGGTGACTGGTTTCTAAACTGCTGCCTACCTCGGTTGAAATTCACATTATTGTGATAATTATTTTGTCCTTGATAATCATTGTAATTATTTCTTCTATTTGAAAAATTTCTGTCAAGGCTCTGAGCTCTTGATCTGTCATAACCATGATATGCCATATTGGAGGCAACTGGTAATGGTTCTCTTAATTGTGAATTGGATATGCCAACATTAGGATGGGCAGTACAGTAATTTATTACTACCTTTTCAAGCTCCTCAATAGTAGGTGGTTTGCGTTCCTGTAAGAAGGAAAAGAATGGTGGACTTACAGAGGATAGAACCTTATCCCTAAAGAGCAAATCGACCAACTTATCGTAGGATTTATCTACGCCAGCAAGTTCGACCCATCTATTGAATGTATTGCGTATATTCGCAATGAAACCTGTAAAATCTTTATTTGATTCGGGCAGAAGAGTTTTAAACTTTAGTCTACATCCCTCCTCATCTAAATGAAATCGACGTAGTAATAAAGCCTTAATGGCATCATAATCACCAGCCATTGTTGGATCAACATTCTGAGCTGCACTTGCGGGTTCACCGTCTAAAAATTCCCTAAGTTTTAGTGCCCATGCAGACTTATCTAATTTATTGAACTTACACACCTGCTCAAAACGTAGCAACCATGCTGCTAAATCATCAAAATTCAACTTGAATGGTGGTAACTTGAAGTGATAATTGCTTTTAGTTTGGTTAGGTGAAGAGAAATCCTGAGAATTATCACCATGGCTAGTACTAGCATTTTGTGCCTGTAATTTAGCTGTTTCCAACTTGATGAGTGCCAGTTCTTTTTCTTGTTGCATTTTAATTTCTTCTTGCTTCCTTTTATTTTCCTCTATTTCTCTTATTCTGTTTTCTTTTTCAATCTCTTCCCTTTCCTGTTTTGCTATTCTTCTTGCTTCCTTGGCTTCAAGTTCTTCTTGTTCTCTTTTTAATTCTGCCTTGCGTTCAGCTTCTTCACGCTTTGCAATAGCCTTCTGTTCTTCTTCTTTTCTTTTCCTATTTGCTTCCTCTTGTCTAGCAATAGCTAGCTGCTTCTCCGCAAAATCCTTAAGTTCTGGTCCTTTGTAGCCAAAATCTTTCCCCATCTTAACAAATTGGTCAAGAGTAGCCATATTCATTCAGTAATATGCTTACTCAGTCAAATATTTAATTATATGTAAATGCAACAGAAGATAATTACTTAATATAACCAACTATAATCTTATCTTACTATTAGTTGTAAGTGCAACAACTAATTTTACTCAATATTTTATATCATTATTAACTACTCATAAGAAGACACCAATTTGTTATGACCCTTATTTATTTATGATGATGAATTTATTTCATGCATCTAATATTTTCACTTATCACTTATGGGTATTCTCCATCCATAAATATTAATCAAGTATGTATTTCCATTAATAGTATATTGTTCCACTTTATTTAGTATATCACTTATTCATAGTGTGATTAGATAAACAATTATCAAATAAAAATTACTCTTATTTAAATATTTTGTACTAATATTATAACCTCATGCCCTATGCAGCATGTGTAAAGAGAAGTGCCTTGGACCACCAGTGCAAATTGATGACATCATCTAAGTCCTCAAGTAATTTTGTCAAAATTAATTAAATTACTTTATTATCTTATTAATAATCAATTTATAACATTATTATTATATCATTAATTTATGAAATGAATAACTAGAAGACGAATAGTAAACCAAAGCTTTACAAACAGTAGCACGCCACAAAAATGACAATTTCAAGACATAAAATGATACTATAAAATGAGCAAAAAAATCGGAAGTACTCAAATAAAGTCAAGGTTGAACAAAGGGTAGATTAAACATGTACACTAAAAATGGTGACGTAACAATGGACTCATAGAACCGTTACAATACATATCGGAACTAAATTATAGACAGATCAGAATAAACAGGATAGTTTACAAACAAGTTACAAAATGAAAAAAATTGAAACTTATTACAGAAAAATACACCAGATATTACATAACTCTACAACTAACAAATAATATTGAATTTATGCAATTACAAGCAGAGTGCGCCCATAGTTAATTGTTTATGGGATCTCTTGTACAGAAATTGCAACAATTCAATAATCCCTAAGAACAATCAGAATATCTGTGGTCTGCTGACGCTGACATAACAGTTATTCTGATCCCCTGCCAACCAACCCGCTTACATACATAACAAACAGACAAATAATGACAAATGGAACATATAACAATTAATTGCAGATCAACATGCCCAAATAAAATCAAATGGACTACTATTAGCCTTATGAACCGACAAAGGTTTCAACGGTTACTTATCTTTTTGTGCCCAGTGATATTCTTCGGTTAATGCTAGTATGCACCAACGACCAAATAGGTACGGTGAGCTAAACTTCATAGTTTGACGGGGTTTCTTCTTGATGTATTCCTTGCATCGAAGCTGGTTGCAGGATATTAGGTTCGACCTTCATTAGAACTGCCAAAGGCTGCCATTTACTTTGATCGAAAGGGTGATGACGTAGATGTGATCTCTATTCGTCATGCGCAATATGTCATAAAGTTGCGTGAGCGCATTGTAATTGTAAACAGTCTTGTTGTGATGAAACTTGTCACTCTAGATCTAACCTGATAAAGAAAAAAATTGTTTCGTATCCCCAAGCTGCGCCGCCACTTTGTTATGGCTGGTTTTGCTCTGACAGTGGGTTAACCTTTGTACTGTCCTTACACAAATCTGTTCTTAATAAAACAGTGTTCATTATTTCTGGCCATGTCTTGAGTTTGTTCTTATATTATTATGACTTGGTTTATGTCGAGCAATCGTGCTGAACTAAAGGTTGCGAATGTGGAGTCAAGACTGTCCAAATTTCATTAATGGTAGATATTACAAGTCCATACGTGGTTCGAGTCCACATGAAATACGTTTTATATGACAGTATTCAATCCGCGAAACATGATATGAATTAGGCATACATAAAGTTCATGCATATATATAAACAGCGTCTCCTGTCCTTATTCCATTAATCGTCACAACGTCTGGATATTTACTCGCGATTCCGTATGTCGGTAATCCGGTACTGAATACCCAAAGTTGATCGATCTTTATAATCTGGATACTAATAATTATAATAATATACTCCCTGCGACTATTCTGGTACTGAAGAATTAGTCATTCATAAAAATGAGACGTTATACGTATCCATCCAATTCGGCGGACCCTAGCGCCACATAATCTTGAAAACCTTTACACCATTACTATTATACACGGGAGCGTTGAAATTCGCGTCTCGCTAGAAGAGAATATAAATTACAAAGGGTACACTTATAATGTCGTCACGTGTTAACATAACAACGCAACACGTCATCATAAAACTAAGCAATTCAATCGGTTCGCGTTCAATTACAGTGAAGCGCGAACCCTAATATTTATTAATAGTATTTCAAACCCTTTAATGCGTAAACTTAAAAAGAGCTTACTATAAAAGTGGCTAACATCATTACCCCTACCGTAACACTATTCACAGACGACAGCAGATTCAACATATCCTTTGCTGATGGACGTATGCGGATTTGGCGACGGTGTGGAGAGCGCTTTGCAGATTGCTGTGTTCGTCAGCACAACCGATTTGGAGGTGGCAGTATTCACATTTGGGGAGGATTCAGTTTTCACCATCGCTTGCCTCTTCACGCCTTACGTGGAAATGTTAATGCTGTGACATATCGAGATGAGGTTCTGGATGCATTGGTTACTCCTGCGTTCACAAATTATCCAGACTTGCAGCTTCTCCAGCAGGATAACGCACGTGCGCACACCGCATGCATTACGCAGCAATATCTACAGCAGCAGAACATTGTGACGATTGATTGGCCTGCCCTATCACCAGACATGTCCCCAATAGAACATCTGTGGGACGAGCTTGGACGCAGAGTCTACAGGCAAGGTTCTCCAGCTAATCTGCAACAGCTCGAAGCTGCTCTTACACGTGAATGGGACTTGATTCCCCGGAATTTCCTTCAGAGACTTGTGCGTTCCTTGCGGAGCCGCTGCCAAGCTTGTTTGCAAGCACACGGTGGACATACTAGATACTGAGGATAGTGTGAATACATTTTTTTATTGGTTGCATTTTTGGTTTTCTCCCTTGCCTGCACAGAATGCAATGAATTTCATAACAATCAAATGTACAAATTAATGACCAGCATGGATTCATAGGAAAATGAATAAAGATTTCAAATATGTAAACTTGTAAACACTTATATTTACATTTCACACTCTGTTCCTGGATTATACAGTTGGTGCGTTTTTAATGTGCTTCAGTATATATATATATACTCTATTCTTACAGCTTTATACTAAACTTAATAGGCATGTTAATGTTATCTCAGTGTTAACATACGGCTGTGAGAGTTGGAAAATAACAAAATCATTGGAGAACAAGCTGAATACATTCGAGAACAAATGTCTTAGAAAACTCATGAACATCAGTTGGAAAGAATTCAAGACTAATCGACAAATAAGAGAAGACTCTAAGCAGAAATATGTCTCCAACTATATAAGGAAAAGACGATGGTCATATATCGGTCACGTCCTACGAATGCAAAACAACAGAATACCACTACAGGTGCTCACTTGGGTTCCTGAGGGTAAGAGGAAAAAAGGAAGACCAAAAGAAACACTCAGAAGAACAATAATAAGAGAAGGAAGAACGTTGGGCCTAAATAATGTGCAAGAGCTAAGAGGAGTGGCGTCACAACGAACAACCTGGAGAGCACTGGATCCGCCTTATGCGCCGTGTTTGGCGCTTAAAGAATTTATTATTATTAATAGGCATAGGCTACTCACGGAGCTAGAGGGTACGCTAATCTTTCTCTCACAATAATCACTGATGTAAAATTAACCACACTTACGGCTCACAAGAATGCAATATAACTATTACTTAACACTACACAAATAATAATAATAATGGTAATAAGTACACACTTGTATACAGCACAATGCGACACTAGAATTCCTATTATAAATGCACTTAATACTTTACACATTTAACACAGTCTCACAGATGAAAGTAGCGATGAGATAGATATACGTGAAATTACACTCGAAAACACATACATCGCAAATCAGCTTGTATCAAACTATAGATAGACAAACGCTAATAAGCAATAACTCTTAAAACTGAAGCGTCTAATATTACTAAGCCTAAAGTATTATAAAAATGTACTCATATGCAAGCATACCTCTTTGTCGTTAGTTCTCTTAGCACAGACGCAACTTTGCAACAACCCGGACCTCACTTGGTTATCGTACTAGGGCGCGTTTTGCACAAGAAGACCTTCTTCTTCTTCTTCCTCGTTCGCCTTCAGACCTCCACATTTATGACTCTAATAAAGGCAGTAGTCAACTCAAGGTTCCCGACATCTCCAAACAGTTTTTCGTTGACAGAAGTGGGTTGTTGCCATATGCTACTCCGTTCATTTCTGTAGGTTGGGCAGTACTGCTGCAGGTGTTCGACTGTCATCGGGCTGGTACCGCAGGTGCAGAGATCTGTTGCACCAATATTGTATTTGTGGTATAGATGGTATCTCAATCTGTTGTGTCCAGTGCGTAGCCGAAAAGTGATGACCTGTTCTTTCCTGGATAGTTGATGATATGCATCATTTTTCAAATGGCCCGGGTGCTCTCTTTCCCATTTGGACTTGAATGTAGCCTTTATAGTAGTCTTTGCCATTGCGTAAGTTGTCTCTATATCATTTTTGCACAAGAAGACGATCTGGCTACTTCTCAGCTCTTATCCAAGCCTCTCACTGTTTCAGTTTAAATCTATATCTCCACCCCTGTACCACATGATAGCCACGTCAAAATGTCAGGGAAAGCTCCACCCATCCCTCCTCTAGGGAGCAAATCAGGAGTCCTATGCTCAGTTTGGATGACATGAGATCACATTTTAGTAAGGATTGTCTTCCTCATAGACACAACTCAAGGTCCGCCCACTAGGTTGCATTCCCACGATATCTCTTGCCTGGAGTCACACCTAGTGCCCTTGATATATAGAGTGACGACAACTAAAATTTGGCCGCCATTTTCGGTCGTACCCGTATTGCAGGAAAATGGACCCGATCATGAGTTTCGGACCCAATTTGCATTTTCGTTTAGGTTAGCTAATAATTTGAAATAAAATTAGATGGAAATACAGTAGCACATATTTGTACTATTATCTGTATTTCAAGTAACAAAAGAAAAAGAAGAAAACTAGTTTACTTACCGGTTTATTGAAAAGAATCAGTAGCGTGGATTTTTAACACATACTCCGTTGAATTTTATATTCCGTTAGAATTCCACTATTTAGCAACAAAGATTTTATTATAGTTCTATTATATAATTATATTATATAATTTTATTATTATAATTATATATATATCATCATCATGTGACATATTCTTTCCAGAACGTTGTCTCCATTACAGCTGCTCTGAACGCATCACGATTCTGGGCAAGTCGACCTGCATCAGCCAAAGACAAGTATATATATATATATATAATTTTTATTATTATATAATAATAATATTATATAATTTATTATATAATTTTGTTATCATGTTATTATAATTAATAAATATTAATAAAATATAACAAATATAAAATTTTATTATATTATATAATTTTTATTATATAATTTTGATATTTTATATATTATAATTATACAATTATATAATTTATATTATATAATTTAAAATTATATAAATTATATAAAATATATATATAATATATAAATTTACAATTATATGTTATATATATATATATATATATATATATATATATATATATATATATATATATATATATATATATATATAATAAATAATATAATAAATTCTTTAAGCACCAAACACGGCGCATAAGGCAGAAACCAGTGCTCTCCAGGTTGTTCGTTGTGACGCCACTCCTCTTAGCTCTTGCACATTATTTAGGCCCAACGTTCTTCCTTCTCTTATTATTGTTCTTCTGAGTGTTTCTTTTGGTCTTCCTTTTTTCCTCTTACCCTCAGGAACCCAAGTGAGCGCCTGTAGTGGTATTCTGTTGTTTTGCATTCGTAGGACATGACCGATATATGACCATCGTCTTTTCCTTATATAGTCGGAGACATATTTCTGCCTAGAGTCTTCTCTTATTTGTCGATTAGTCTTGAATTCTTTCCAACTGATGTTCATGAGTTTTCTAAGACATTTGTTCTCGAATGTATTCAGCTTGTTCTCCAATGATTTTGTTATTTTCCAACTCTCACAGCCGTATGTTAACACTGAGATAACATTTGAATTAAACAGACGAAGCTTGGTATGTATATTCAATGATCGTAATTTCCAAATGTTAGATAATCTATTGAAGGCGCTAGCTGCCAAAGCAATTCTAGTATGGATTTCTCTTGTTGTGTCACCATCCTGAGTCATTTTACTGCCTAAATAATTGAAACTTTCAACTTTCTGTAGTTTTTTCCCGTTCAAGATGATATCAAAGGTCTCGTTAGAAAAGTTCATAGCTTTAGTTTTAGAGGCATTTATTTGGAGACCTATTTTAACCGAGAGATGACACAAATTATTTATTGCTTCTTGGGATTGTCTTGGTGTTGAACTTAAGAATGTTACATCATCTGCGAAATCCAGGTCCCCCAGGAATTTTCCATTTGTCCATTTTATACCCAATTGTTCATTGTGGGTATAGTTTCTCATAACCCAATCAATAGCTATTCCAAAAAGTAGTGGTGACATAATACAGCCTTGTTTCACCCCTGTTTCTACTGTAAACCATTCTGTATTCCCTTTATTTGTTCTAACACAACATCTTGCATTGTCATATAGCGCTTTGATTATATTCACATATTTTGTTGGAAAACCATAGATTGTAAGTATCTTCCACAATGATGGGCGGTGTAGACTATCAAAGGCTTTTTGAAAATCGACGAAGGTGATAATAAGTGGCGATTGCCTTTCCACTGATTCTTCTATAATTGTTCTTAGTGTGAATATTTGATCAATACATGATCGTTTCGGCCTGAAACCCGCTTGTTCTTCTCTGATCTTTTCGTCAGCATGCAATTTAAGTCTTTCTAACATCATGCAACATAATAATTTTCCAGGTACTGATAATAGAGATATACCACGCCAGTTATTACAGTCTGATAGATCACCTTTCTTCGGTAACTTTACAATAATACTGTCTTTCCATTGTTGTGGTGGTTGTTCTTCTCTCCATACTTCATATATAATATCTAAAATTCTCAAGAGGTTGTTGTCATTAACTGCTTTAATCATTTCCCCTGAAATTTCGTCAACTCCAGCAGCTTTAAAATTTTTTAATCTTTTAACGGCTTGTTTGATCTCGTCCAGCGTGAATTCATCGCAAGTTATTGGCAAGGTGGTTGTGGGTGTTTCATTATTTAAATGAGGTGTTACTGTTGGTGGTGGTCTGTTTAGCACCTCCATGAAGTGCTCAGCCCATCTCTTCATTTGTTCTTTTTCTGTTGGTATTGAATTCCCTAATTTACCTTTAACAGGTGTTTCCATAGCAGTAGGCTGGTGACATAGTTGTTTTGTAATTTGATAAAGGCACCTACTATTACCAGTTCTTGCAGCATGTTCAGCTTCTACGGCCAGTTCATTGATGAAATGTCTTTTATCTCTTCGAATTTTTGTCTTCACTTCTTTATTTAACAAGTTATAAGTTAGTTTGCAAGATTCAACTGCATTATGTGTACTTGCCGCTAGTAGTTTAAGTTTTGCTGTTTTCCTTTCTTGTATTTTATCCCAAGTATCTTCTCTCATCCATTTTTTCTTTTTATGTACTAGGTATCCGGTGGTCGCTACTGCTGCTTCTGTCATTGCTGTTCTCAGTTGTTCCCATTTAGTATCGATTTATATATATATATAGGGCCGAGTATATAGGGCCGAAACACTTGTCGGACGGGGGTAATTCTTCTGATGATCAGATTGCTTCCTGTTGTATCGCTCTGTAAAGAGTTTCCTATCATCTTATATATATATATATATATATATATATATATATATATATATATATATATATATATATATATATATATATATATATATATATATATATATATATATATATATATATATATATATATATATATATATATATATGTATGTATGTATGTATGTATATATATAATCTTATAAATATAGAAGAGGTGTTAAGAATAGACAGACCTAGTGAACTGCATAATATAGTCAAACAATATTTATCACGAAAAAATGTTAATATTAGTGTCTGGGAATGTGAATGTCTGATGCTGTTCTTACAATGCATATGACTTTTAACAGATGAAAGTCAATTAAATATCTGTTAAAGTCAGTTATATTACTGGAACCACCAGGCCTTTACACCCCTCCATTTTAATATAATTCTTGTTCAGAGTTTCTTCTTGATTTTGTTTGTTTTTTAGTTTTTTTCTTTATTTATTTAACGTATTAGCATAATTGTGATTGTCCCTATTTACAATGATTTGACAAATGTGATGCCACTTTCTCATCGGCAGTTGTTCATATTATTTGGAATTGAAAACAATATATATCCTAATTATAACCCATCAGAGGTTGAACGGGATATTTTTCTTCATTAATTTAAAAAAAAAAAAAATCTTACTCGACGCTTATTCCCGCTACTAACCCAGGTATTGTCGAAAAAAAATGGCGTCCACGTCGTTCAGCCTCGTTTTCGATTCTGACTCAGTTGATGTCACTCTATATAGAAATACAGGGCACTAGTCACACCTATCCAGGTTTTGTGCTCAACAAGATGTGTTATCAGACAGCGCCAGGATGTCTAACAACCGAGGGCTGTCTCCCATTACATATTCTGCGTCTCACACGTTTGTCCTCTTCACGGATGGCAAAGGTGTGTTTCGTTTAAATCGCCCATTCCCGTGAGAGAATTCCAACATGATCACAAATATACACCGTAGACCAGATAGAAAATTAATTACGCCGTCTAAAACTACACCTTTCTGGCCACACGGTCATATATATATATATATATATATATATATATATATATATATGTATATATATATATATATATATATATATATATATATATATATATATATATATATATATATATATATATATATATATATATATATATATATATATATACTTACTTAGTCGTTCCCCTTCTACCGTGAGGTGTAGAGGTTTGGAAGAGAGAGCGCCAGACTATTCTATCGGCTGTCTTCCTCCTGGCCTGGTTCCATTCTAGTCCTCGGTCCTTCAAAGATTGTCTAATGTTGTCCTCCCAGCGGACTCTGGGTCGTCCTCGGGGTCTGGATCCCTGGCTCTTTGTTTCCCATGCTTGTCGTGGTAGCCGATCTTCTCCCATTCTGCAGACATGGCCAAACCTCTTAGTTGGGACTGTTCTACTTGGGTCTGTAGGGGGTGGCATTTTAGGCCTTGACGTATCGTCTGTTTGCGTACCATGTCTCTTCTTGTTACTTCAACCACCTTCCTCAGATACCTCATTTCTGAGGTTATATATATATACACCAGCATTAATAGGCATGTTTAAACAATCTAAAGTAATATTTGCCATCCAAGAGACTAATCTTAACGTTTTACCATTCCTGAATATAGAGTATTTCGAATTGATAGGAAAGAAACTCAAATAGGAGGTGTGGCATTTCTAGTTAATAAACTTATATAATAACTGACTGGGAATCATTTGGAACAGAAAATTTTGAAGGGACAACTGTAACTGTATCTACTGAGTTAGAAGAAATAGAAATAGTTAACCTGTACTGTTCTAGTGGAAACATAAACGAAAGAGATATCACAGAATAAAAGATGTTATGAACTTTCCGGCCGATTCAAACAACAGAAAATCAAGGTGCTGTTCTGATGAACAAATGGATGTCCACACCTACTATTATTTTGTCACAAGTATTTGAATAAATAAAACTGCCGTTAAGTAATGGTGCTTTTGAATTTGTTGTTGTTATTGTTATTGTTGTTCAGAACCGACATCATTGCACTCCGGGCAAACCCATAGGTGCTCAGTCTCCCTCAGCAAACGTTGAAGGGTTTGAATGATAATTGTTCCTGTTGCGCGCTCATTGTATATACGCCGGATGCATCCTCTCATACATTCATCCCTGCTAGTCTTACGCCTAATGCCAAACTCCAGCAATCTTAGCCTTGATGATTCATCGATTGCAGTGTCATTCTCTAATAGGCATTCATTAACTGTCCTCAGTGTCTCTCCCATTTCCATATCCAATGCAGCAACTATAGGTGCTCTTGAAGCTAGTCTATCAGCTCTTTCATTGCCGCGTACCCCTGGGTGAACAGGACAGTAGATCCACACAAGTTCTCGAAGATTCAAGGCTTCTATGGAGGTTTTCCATTCATGTCGCAGCCATTCATTTTGGATCTTCAGAAGCATGGACTGAGAGTCTGACACAATAACTGCGCTCGTTAATGAAGTTTCAGACAACCACATTAAAGCCGCAGTAGCTGCCTCTACCTCCATTCTCATGCTGAAGGTTGTTATCATGTAAGCCCCGCTACGTTGAGCGACGATCTTGCCCTTAACTCTATCCGAGAAGCCCCATCTTGATTTCTCACAACGGACTAAATACCCATCAGCGTACACAATGTCATTATCATCCCCTGCATTATCATATATCAGTTGATAAATTTCCAGCTGTGCTGTCCCATTTCTTCAAGCTCTGCATTATCTGCCAAGGCTGGTGTTGACCTGTTGGTGGGTCGTCAGTTCGCACCTCACTTACTCCACTCTTCCCACTTGAATATATTTTCAACTGTGATCACTTGTCGAATAGTTGACTCAGCCTGTGCCATCCATGACATTCCCCTGTTTATTCTTGTTCCCTTGATGTAAGCTATGTTCCTATGTAGGGAGTCTTTTGTCTGTTATTACTCGCATATAGGCTTTTACCTGAGCCATCGTATATCTGCATTTAATCGACAACAATCCAAGCATGTACCGCATCGTCACATTACGGATATCTTGTGTACAGCACAAGACTATACTCATCCCTTCATTTTGAATGCGTTCCAATCGTTCACATTGCGATACTGACAGTATGAGTATTCCTAGGCCATATTCGGCTACTGACATAACCAGCTAATGATATACAGTTGCAGAAACAGTAGTCCCTACTCCAGGTGCGCTGCGGCCATTGTTTTTAGGGCAGTCATGCCTCTCTTGCATTTCTGTATGATGTGATCAACATGGTACTTGAATTATAGCCCGCGATCAAATGTAACTCCAAGGTATTTTCGCTTGTCGTGCCTTTCAATTTTCTGCCCATTGAGAGTAATGTCTGGGATATTAAAGCCTAAAAACCCAACCCTTGCAAACCCAAGTAGAACAGTCCCAACTAAGATGGTTTGGCCATGTCTGCAGAATTGGAAAAGATCGGCTGCCACGGCAGGTATGGACGGCTAAGAGCCAGGGATGCAGACCTCCAGGACGACCCAGAGTCCGCTGGGGGGACAACATTAGACAATCTTTGAAGGACCGAGGACTAGAAAGGAATCAGGCCAGGAGGAAGACAGCCGATAGGATAGTATGGGGCTCTCTCTTCCAAATCTCTACGCCTCACGGTAGAAGAGGAACGATTAAGTAAGTAGTAAGTAAATAAGATCTGCTTTCAATATGGAGTTGTTCAAGAAGCACCGCAGCACACATGCTTTGTTAGAATTGACCTTGGAGTAAGTTTCCTCGCACCATTCAGAAACCGCCTGAAGAGTCTCATGTATGCTACTTTTGCTGTATAAATGTTAAAAAGCACAGGTGACAGTGGGGAACCCTGGGCTAGTCCCGGACAAATGTGCATTGGTTCTGATGTCCATGTTCCCAAACGAAATGCAACTGATCTCTCAGTTAAGGCAGCTGCTATCCACCTTGTTAGCCAAGGGTTTACATCACATGCCATCACACAGTCAATTAAGTTTGCAAAGTCCACACTGTTGTAAGCATCTTCTAGGTCAATTGCCACAGCAACCATTTCTTGTTTACCCTGAAAACCCTCATATACATCGTAAGCAAACGTTCCAGCGTTACCCCATGTTACTTTCATTGGTCTATAACTGCCCAGGGTATCAAGGAGGATGTGTGCATTGTCAAGGTGGTTCATTGATTGTCTCGCCACTATCTTCTCAAGTAATTTGCCGTAGACATTCTGTAATATGATGATTCGATAGCTGCTAAGCAGTGTGGGGTTTTTACGAGGTTTAGTAACTGGCCGTTTTCCGAAACCTCAGAATTATAATTGCTAATTTGTTGAAATCCTTAACTATATTCATAATACCTGTGTTGTCCAGTTGTTTTATGTGTTGGTACTATACACCATCAGGACCCAGGGCAGTGTTTCTACTGGTTTCCAAGTGTGCACAACGTCTTCTTCAGATATGAGGTCGAAAAATATCTCGCCCATATGTCACTTTCCATAACACGGCCCATAATTTTTAGACGGGCATCTTTGTCGCATTTATTTGTTTGGGTCATATATCCATTGAATAATGTTCGGTTCTTTTCTCCATCCGCCTTCATGCTTATTCCTGACGAGATTTTAATGTTAGGGGTGCGTTGGCTTGTATTTTTCATGCTCATTCGTAGGTGAAAGGACCAGAATTTCTGTAGTGTTTAATCCGTGCCCACCTGTGTCATAAAGGTCTCCCGCACTTTATCCTTGGCCTCTTTCGCCAAACTTTTAATCTATTGATGGCTTGCTTTTTAAATTCCTCATGTTCTTCAACCTGTACTTCATTCCTCATAACTCTCTTTCGTGCTTTCTGCCATTCCTTGGTCATGCCAAAGCCAAAAATTATATCCTTCCTTGGTCGCTTTTTCCTTATCAACTCATGCTTTCTCAATTGTCTCATAGAACCAGGGCGGTTGGACGAAAGGTGTCCTACCTGTCCACTGTCTGGTGTTTTGTCGCAGTGTATGTCTTCTTCTTCTGCCATCCTTAGCCATCAACCGGCAAAGCAGTATGTGGCCAGTACGCGGTCGTGAAATATTCTAATCCACATATATAAATTAAAACGTAAATATAAAGCCTAACTAATACATTTAATAACGAAAAGAAAAATGGTAAAAGAACAGTGCTGTCACAATAACTGTACTCGAAATCCCCCTTGTTTTCTGCTTCGTCTGCAAATTGTAACGCTTTCACGTTGATAGTAAAAGCCTACTATATTATTACCCGCTTTCTTCAATGAAACGTGTACTAAACTTGAGATACGCAAGCTGAAACAATGACCTAAATTTAATATTTCATTCATCCCATACACAGCGTAACTAAAAGACAGATAAAGCAGGATAGAGAGAAGGGAGAGGCAGAAAGCCGAACGCATGCAAAATTAAACACGCGTCTCGCTATTAATGCCACCCCAACAAGCGTAACGCGATACACAATTACTACTATCACGCGTGTAAGGCCACATGCACTAACTTTTTCGGACGGACAGTGATAAAAACACTAACCTTCCCAGAGTTAGGTTTTAAAATCCTGAAAAACGCTTATTAGAAAAGATGACAATAGATGGGTTTACGTTTGAAAACATTACAGTACCCAGACAGCACATCTTCGAAACAGGAGGTAGAAGAAATTGCATATTTTGAACGCAGCCACTTAGCTCTTTTAAATTTGTATATTTGGGTTCCTTAGGGCTTGCTGACAAAGAATATGTAAAACGTTACGCAAATAGTCTAGGAATTAACAAGTTATAGCCAAAATAAAATGATGGTGCTGTCAGACAACACCCCAAAATCAGAATCGCTCAGTGGTAGATTTTTTAAACCTTCATTGTACGGGAAATGGGCCACAAGTTACATTTGAACTGATTGGCTGGAATGATATGTAAGGCTAAACACGATTAGTCGGACTATAAATGCTATCCTTGGTTGTTAGGGGAGACGTAGGAAGGTAAAATTTTTTCAAACACTTGTCGAAACGTGGCTCCATTGGCCAGACTCGCTGATATAATCACTTAGGAGCGTTAGTTCGAGACCACTAGTTCAAATAAGCTTGATAAAGCAACAGTGCGTTGAAGCCAGCTCATATTTTTGCTAAATAAAAGCCTGGAACATAAGCGGATGGGAATTTGTGCCAGTATTTGTGCCAGAATTCATTGCTAGTCAACGTATCTGTGTTTATTTCCATGAATTGTGGGACCGTGGTCTTGACGTTATTGAGCAGCACCTGGTCAGAGCTTTGCTGAATCCAGAGTCGGACAGCATACTCCTTGGTCCATTTAGCTATCAGTGAGGTGTCTCCAGAGCCCAGGGGAGAAATCGAGCAGAGGAGTCTTTTCCTGCCGCCATCACGCAAGATAAGCTGATGTGGCCAGCTGAGCTCAACATTATGTACCCCATCTTAAAATGACATTGTAAAAATAATATTAAGAGGGGAATTAAATTGTTTTAATATCAGGAACTGAGAACATCTCCAATACTAGTTCCAATAAAGACAAACTATTGAAGTCATGATGACAAATACCAACAGAGCTTGAACAAAACAAAACCAGTATTACCTCATATTACTACTACACAACTGGCACACATAGGATACTTTTAATAATATATGTCACTACAATATTCATATTGATAAATTCTGTACATATAACTTGTAATTAAAATTGATTGTGATTCCTGGTTCCCTTTGTATTTGAATCAGGACACATATTCATTCATGACAGCAATGAATACATATTGTTATTTGAAAAGTTATCAGTGACTCCTTTAAGATATCCTTTAGAGTGTTATATGTATGTGAGTGTCACAGTGTTGTCAAGTGTGGTGGAATAAATTAAATTGTTTATCTGTCTGTTGTTGTTTTGACTTACACTTCATCATACACATACCCTAGACATATAACGTAGTCATCACACTATTCCAGAATAATTCTGACTGAGGTATACATATGTGGCAGCAAGTAAGGTTATATATAATACACTACTCTTATTAGATATATATACCTTCACAGCTGATCTCAGTCAGTACACTAAGTCCCCTATAAATATTTATAACATCCCACTTCACCACATACGCCTAGTGGCGTCTTAGGGCAACAACAAATTGATCGATCTATCGCTGTTTCCACCACGCCTAGTGGCGTCTTTGTGGAACAAAAACACAGGGTAGGTGATCACTGTCTTGTGACCATAATACGAGAAATTAAGAAAGTAATGCACCACATCGTTTTTCTCAGCTAATAATGAACATAGAAGCATGAAATTTTGCACACTTCAAATATTGCATGTGCCAATTGTGTGCACTAAATTGCACCGCAACCGGCCAAATAATACGGCTGCCCTAAACCGTTGAAATGGAGCGTGTTAGCAACTTGCGTTATAAACAGTGAATTGTGATAGAATTTCTCGTTGCAGAGAAGGAAACTGTTGTGAATATTCACAAGCGTCTATGTGATGTGTATGGGAGTTTTGCAGTCGATAGGAGTACAGTCAGTCGCTGGGTTCCGAGAATCAAAGAATCAGGAAGTGGAGATACGGAGCTGCTTGATCGGCCGCGCTGTGGACGTCTTGCCACAGCCACCAACGCAGAAATGTTGAAATGCGCTGAGGGCATTATTCTTACTGATAGGCGAATCACTACTCAATAATTGGCCTTACAGCTGTCAGTCAGCATTGGTAGTGCAAATGCAGTTATAAAAACTCTCGGATTTTCTAAGGTTTGCGCAAGATGGGTTCCTCGAAGTCTCACAAATGACCACCGATTGCAAAGGAAAGCAATTTCTTCTGAATTGTTGGAGCGTTTCAATGCTGATGGAGAGAACTTTTTGGCTAAGATCGTTACAGGCGACGAAACCTGGGCACATCATTTTGAACCTGAGACAAAAAGACAGTCAATGGAGTGGCATCAACCGCAATCACCAAGAAGAAAGAAATTCAAGACAATTCCTTCAGCTGGAAAGGTCATGATCACTGTCTTTTGGGACATTGAAGGTGTGATTCTTGTGGACGTTATGCCAAGAGGAGAGACAATCAATTCGCAAGCTTACATAAAGACACTGAGAAAACTCAATCAACGTTTTCGCAGAGTTCGGCAGCACAAGAATCCAGCAGACCTGCTTCTCCTTCACGACAATGCGCGCCCTCTCACAAGTCTGGCAACACGGGAAGCAATCACCAAATTGGGTTGGACTGTACTACCCCATCCACCCTATAGTCCCGATTTGACACCCTCTGATTTTCATCTATTTGGTCCACTTAAAGATGCACTCCGTGGGACAAGGTTTGAAGATGATGAAGGAGTGATTCATGCAGCGAAGAAATGGCTACATGATCAAGACAAAATCTGGTACGGGCTAGGAATACAGGCACTTGTTTCGCGCTGGCATAAAGCCGTACAAGTTGATGGGGATCATGTTGAATAATACTGATGTTTACATGACATATCCATGTATATTGTGTATAAATTTCATGCTTTTTGAATAAACAGCTCCTGAGAAAAACGATGTGGTGCATTACTTTCTGAACGCCCCTCGTACATCCCAACGTGCTAAAGTGGCTGCAACCCTAGAGATGAGTACCACATCAATGACACCATCAGTATCCCTTGGTTTATTCGCCAGTCTTCTTGGACGGCCATCATTTAAGATAGCAAGGTTCATTTTGATGAGGGCCAGGCTCAAAGCCATGCCATGTCTTTTGTCAGTGATGTTTCACCGATCCTTACATCTAGCGTTAAAACCACTTGCAATTAAGCATCTTTTGATAGGTTCCTCCGACAATTCCGCCAAAAGATCCCAATTACCCTCTCCTGGAAAGTGATCGACGTGGGTGTAGCAAAGTGTGCAAAAACACGCTTAGTTAATGGACTGATAGAGCGAACAGAGAAAGAATAAATTGTGGTTTCGGCAAGAGCCTTGAACGGTATGAAGACTAAACGAACAAAGTGTAACTAAGCAGTCTAAAAATAGTAGTGGTCACGCATGCGCATTCGTTTATGTTATCAGAGAAAAGCCGGTATGCAAAATCCACAATGACGAAACAAAGTGTCGCAAATTAGGTAAAGAATTTCTTTGATAATAGGACAATGTATACGTGAATTATGATAGGGTTATAGATTTCCACAGAAGGGATATGCAGGAATGAAAATCCGAAAAGAAAGTTGAAAGGCGTATGTATATATGAAGATATTTGTAGTTTTATTTGACTTTCACATCACTGGTCTAACCTAGTGATAGCCTTTATAAATTCGTAGAAAATACATGCCATACCCGATTGTGGGTTTAAGTATATGAAAAGGAAGCTTCCAGTAGGGGAAGATAAAGGAAATATAAGACAACGTGAGGGATAAACTTATTTGAGTGTGTATTGGAACGATTGATGGGACAGTTGCACATAATACTCAAAATGAGAGAATTTTTCAGTGCTTGAAAGGGCCCAAACACTGCTGGCCTCCGAGACGCCCGCGCTCACAATATATAAGGCGAGAACGCTTAGTTCAAAATACACACAACTAAAACCCCCAGCCATAAGACAAGTAGAGTGCTGTCCATACTACGTCAGTTGCCACTGCATGAAGGACAGACATTCTTTGCAGATTACAGTCTTAATAAGAGCTTGGAATCGATTCTAGAGAGTGTGTAGGTTTACTATATATATATATATATATATATATATATATATATATATATATATATATATATATATATAAGTATAGCCAGCACGTGGGCTTGAACATCAACCTAAAGAAGACAGAGGTCATGACGCTCAATGTGAGCAACCATGAGCCCATATCAGTAAGGAATCAGCAACTGGAACAGACAGATGCCTTCACATACCTAGGATGCATAGTAACACCAGACGGCGGAGCATGCAAAGACATCAACAACAGAATGAACAAAGCAAGAACAGCCTTTTTTAGTCTAAACATCTGGAAGTCCTCTCAGTACAGCACAAGCACAAAATTAGGATTATATCAGAGCTGTGTGCTTTCTGTGCTTCTCTATGGCGCGGAGAGCAGGAGAGTTACAGAGAAGGAAATGTCGAAATTGTCCTCTTTTCACACAACATGCCTACGAAAAATTCTCCGAATCTTTTGGCCGAATATCATCACCAACCAAGATCTGCTTACTCGGAGGAAGCAAGAGGACATGCACACCATCATAGCTGGCAGACGCTGGAGCTGGGTTGGCCATGTCCTCAGAAGAGACCCCGATGCCATCACAAGAACAGCTATGCTATGGACCCCTGAAGGAAAACGAAAGAGAGGCCGACCAAAACCAACTTGGCGGAGGACTGTGGAGGCTGAGATGCAAAGAATGAACCAGAGTTGGGGCACTGTACGAAGGATGGCCGCCGACCGAGCAAAGTGGAATCAATTTGTTGTTGCCCTACAAGACGCCTACAGGCGTAATGGCCACTGACTGCTTTGACGGTCGGCGGCTAAGGATCAAAGAAGAAAGAAGATTGAAATGAAGGGCCACAGGTTTCTGTTCTCTGTGATAAATGTCACTTAAGTGCTCGCGGAATGTAACGTCTGCCAGTTTCACCAATATAGGTAATGTTACATCTTTTACTGATAATGGCATAAATAAGATTCCTAGATTCACATGTAAATGACACTCTAATAATAAAATTGCTCTTCGGAAATGAAACAGTCGGAGTCTGGAGCACATACGCACACTTACGACATCTTGGGCGGTGGCTAGGCTGTGTACCACAAAATGAAGGGCTAGTATTCCTCAATTGGCTGTGTACGAGAATGTCCTTGAAATTCTTATCCCTGTGATATGCCACCAGAGGGGGATCCCGGAACAATTCACGGGTATCAGGATCAGAGTTCAGAATAGGCAGGTGACGGAATAGAATTCTCTTCACCGCCAGACAGCCAGGATGGAAAGTTAGAACCAGTTTGAGTCTGTCAGATTTGACAGAAGGTTTAGTAGTGAGTGCCATCTGACGAGTGATGTGTGTGATACGATTAAGAGCATCAGATAAAACACGTTCTGGATAAAGACGCCGGCGAAAAAACTCGAGCATCTCTTGAGCTCGCTGTTGGAAGTCATCGTGACATAACCAACGCAAGCGAAGAAGATGAGATGAGGGAATGGAATTTTTACAACTAAGAGGGTGAGATGAAGTATAAAGAAGGAAACCATGAGCGTCAGTAACCTTATAATAGACAGACGTTTTAAGACCAGTAGGGCTAATAGTCACAGTGATGTCAAGGAAGTTCACTGAAGTCGTAGACATTTCAGAAGTGAATTTGATGCCAGGATTGAAATTACCAACACAGTTAATAAATCGACGGAGGTCTACCTCCGACATCTCTGTAATGCAAATCCCATCATCAATATAGCGGCGGTAAAACTCAGGTATCGGTCCATCGTAATTTTGAAAGACCAAATACTAAAAGTGGCCCATAAACAGGCAAGCGTAACTAGGGCCCATCTTAGTACCAATAGCAACGCCACTGATTTGGTTGAAGAATTGGCCGTTAAACTCAAAAGAGTTAAGAGTAAGAACGAACTCAGCAATGCGATTGTGACGGTATTGCCTCCCCTGCTTTGCAGTACTGGTCCAACAGTGGCCAAAACTCAAGAGTATCTAATATGGGCATCAAAGGTATCTACCTTTGCACAAGATTACTCTTGGCAGAGATGTAGATAGGTCGACCACTTTGGATATCTCGGGGCTGTTGTGGACCAAGGGGGAGGCGTCGGGGAAGAGTTGGCCACTCGGGGGGCTGCAGCTGGGAGACTTTTTCGGGCCATAAATTGAGGATTCCTCAGCAAGAGAGAGGTTGGTAAGAAAACTAGGATGGCTGTATACCGCTCCACCTATGTCCCAGTCTTGACATATAGATGCGAGTCATGGGCAATGACTACAGCCCACAAAAGCCAGATCCAAACCTCGGAAATGAGGTATCTGAGGAAGGTGGTTGGGGTGGCGGGAAGAGACGTGGTCCGCGGCCAGACGATGCGTCAGGGCCTAGAGTCCCACCCCCTGCGGGCCCAGGTGGAGCAGTCCCGGCTGAGATGGTTTGGCCATGTCTGCAGAGTGGGGGAGGGTCGGCTGCCGCGACGGGCATGGGAGGCAAAGAGCCAGGGATCCAGACCCCCGGGACGACCCGGGGTTCGCTGGGAGGACAGCATTGGACAATTTTTGAAGGACCGAGGACTAGAATGGAACCAGGCCAGGAGGAAGACAGCCGATGGGATAGTCTTGCGCTCTCTCTTCCATACCTCTACACTTCACGGTAGAAGGGGAACGACTAAGTAAGCAAGTAAGTAAGTAAGAGATGTAGATAGAAGGGTAATTACACTTCTATTACAAAGGAGTATTCACAAGATATTCAGATTAGCGAAAACAATGCTGCTTTGGCTGAGCACGTTAATTCTAGAATCTGCCGACAACTTTTGTGAAGGAATTAAGCACTTATTATTTTCAGCTTGTTAAGTCCCCACCCCTGATTTACTCAGTGGAATTCTTACTATTCTGGTATAGCTCTGTTTAAAGCGTGTGTAGTAATTTGACTGAGACAAACATGCAGTAACTTTAAAATGATTAAATCGAAGTTAAATTTGCAACATTACAAATAACAAAATTTAATAATAAGTTTTAACAGTTTGAAAATAATTTGAATAGATTAAAAGACAGGATTCATCATTGACAGATGATAGATTTCTTATGAAGGAAGTTCACTTTGGCAGCGTATATTTTTCACTTAGCTGCCAATAGTAGTTTCTGCTCCAGCTGATGGGTTCTGTTTACACTGCTCTCGCTCGTCGCTGGTCCAGGTTAAAGGCGCCGCACGTTCATAGAACGTCAAGGAGTAACGCCCAAAGTTGGTCCTGCTTCTGTCTATAAGACCCTCTTATGATGGCGTCTCGCACAATGTCAGTCCACTTCTACCTTCACTTGGTTCCAGAGATAGTACTTTCTGCTGGTATAACCAATAACTATGATAAAGAATAGAAACAAAACGCTCTTCTGGGTATTGCGTTTTCCGACACATAGTTATGTGCCCCCTTCCTTCTATTCTACCATCCCATTTATCTCAGAATTTACCCTCGATGAGAATTAAATTTAATCCCTCATGAAAAAAATGTTCTTTACATTTAAATAGAATATCTGCAGCTTTACATTACATTTAAATGGAAAGGTTAATAATACAGATAAAGTATGTTTACATATACATCTCCACTGATTGAAAAGTGTTCACAATATAAATTGAATATGTTTTCATTTATGTTTACACTAATTGACAAGTTTGAAACTTTCATTAACTTTACATGAATATTTTCACATAGACATTTACACTGGGTTAAAGCTTGAAAACTTACATTAATTTTAAAGTGAATATGTTTATATGGACATTTACACTGCTTTGAAACTGTAAGTATTTATACTTAGAATATACATCATTTCTTTCATCTTTTCCTCCCTTTACATAGGAACTTGGGACAACTTTCTGCTTTTAGTTCTAATTAAGAAACTAGCAATAAAACAATTACCAGCCCGTGCAGTGGTGGTTCATGAATCCTCATTCTATATGCTGAGGTTGCCAGCCTCAAATGACTTGGACATCCACTAGCGATTATCACACATTAAACTTCACACGGTAATATACATATATATGTAAGTTCACATGTTAGTTTTATAAAATATAAAATGACAACTTACGCCAATCCTGGCTCACAGACGTTTTGCTCAGATGAATAAAAGAGACTTGAATACGCGTCTGGGGTGTCGTTAATTTAATGTTCCCTCTCTGACTTCGTGTGTGGTCCTTCAGTTTCCTCAGTCCCGGTTTCCTTATTTAATATGAAAGAGATTTCCTGGGCTATGAAAGTCCGTCCAAAATTCTCCAATAAAAGATGTCCGGTATGTTAAGAAGGAATTCTGAATTCTAGGCTTCGCTCTAGCAAGGTCTGGTATCTTGGCAAGCGATCTTCCCAGTGGAATAACACTGAAACATGTCAGGTTATATTCCCGGTCTCCCATGCATCTGTTTGTTATGGAGTTAAAATAAACGCTCATATCATTTTCAAACAGGCGAGTGAGGGTGTGGTACTTTCATAATATTCCACACGAAATAGGTTGCTTATGGCAAAAGGTCACGATTTACCATATATGGGAATAAGATATACGATGCCTTGCGTACAGACTCGCGAACCTCACATGACAACGTGTTCCAAAAGTAACAATTCATTAATTTATCAGAAAGTACTCTCTTATCGATGTATGTCCATAAGTTGTCTCCCCGTATTCCAGGCTTTGGTGATGCGCGCACCCGTCTTATCGGTGAGTAGGTAGATAGCGCTGGGCGATGTACGTGTTAATCCGTAGCGGCCAAGCTTGGTACAAGGGAATTTTGCCAACCTGCCTATCGTAATATTATCTCTACCTCTCCCTGCAAATGTGAGTTGTTTATCATCCGCAAGGAGTGTCAGATAACAGACAAGACGCAATATACTGAAAGTAGTGAAAGAATACTTGAAAATATAAACTATCTGCTACATAGTATAGAAAGAAAGAAAGTGCGACAATTGAAAGCACGCAATAAAATCAGTACCACAAATGCACCGATTACTGCCGAAGTGAAACAGAGATCGAGAGGGGTCGCCCCGTTCTGTCACATAATTGGAGTGCTTTGAGCCCATCAGCATGTGGAATATAAGTATAAAGGGAACAAACATCTAGGAGGAAAAGACGGTAAGTACAGCCAGGCGTGAATCTGATCGAATCAAAGGTAGTGATAGCATGATTAATGTCCTTCAAATAAGAAGGTAGATTGGCGACTAAGGGCTAGAAAATACTATCAAGACATTCAGAAATACGTTCAGTGGGACAAGAGCAGGCTGAAACAATAGGCCTACCGGGATTAGCAATTTTATGCACCTTAAGAAGCATGTAAAAGGAAGGCTTACCTAGACTACTATCAAAAATATGGAGAGATAAAGGACCAGAAGGAAGAAGATCATCATGGACAAGGCCACGGTTAGTCTTATAAACAGTAAGATTATTCCGGATTGTGGCATCACCAGAACAAGGTGAGTAGAAGGTAGTGTTACCTAGCTGTGTAACTCCTTCTTGAATGTATGTCCTTATGCCAAACAACCACTGCACCACCTTTGTCTGTCGGCTTGATTCTAATATCATCACGTTTTCTAAGGCATGATAATGCCCACCATTCAGAAGACGTGAGGTTAGATCGACGGAGAAGGGGGAGAGCAAGCTGGTTAACGTCATGTAAAGTATTGGCAATATATAAATCCAGAGCTTGAGAAGCACCTGTAGCTGGAGTCCAGTCTTGTTTGGATTTGTCAAAACGACGAAAGATTTCTTATAGGAAACCTTGGTAGAATCATTACCATTAAGATGAGACGCATGCGGCGATGGAAGCGGTGAACATCTTGAAGTAGAGCGTATTTGTCAAAATTTGAACGAAGAGGAACAAACTTAAGACCTTTACTCGGGACAGACATTTCATCAGGAGACAGATGCAGATCTGGAGGAATGCAAATAACGTTAGCATGGGTAGAAGACTGAATAGAGGACACTGAAGGAGGTTGAGGACGGAGGCGATGCAATTTCTCTTTTTTATGCATGCTAAAACGAGTATAGAGCTCCCTATTAGTGTCATGGATAATTGTGCGAATAAGAGGGAACGCTGCCGGCACGAAGAAGTCAGTAGACGTAGTTGTTGAGTAAGGTTGGATTTCGAAAGTTCAAATTCAGTCAGCTGGCGTTTACGCATAGCAATAACGCACATCATACGTTGGAAGGAACATTTCTTCTCAACTAGTTGTAAGCTGTGCTGGTCAGCAGGATGAAGAAGTCCAGCCGACAGATGGAAGCTACAGACAAACCCTTTGGGAATAACCCTAGCACGGAGACAGTTGTTAAGAAAATGTATGTGACATGTAAAGCGTGTCTTATTGTATATAGTAAAGGCTGTCAGTAGCAGTACGAGATATGTCAGAAGGGATGAGAGAAAACAAATGTAAAACAAATGTAAAAATATGAAACTCGAGAAGCACAGAAAATATAGTAATCACGAAACGAAAACAGGGTAACAGCAATGATAGTAGTATAGCGTAAGTAAATAAATTAAGGGGCTGCTGTAAAACTGGTAAGGAAATATAAATATATAAATATAAACAAATAAAACGGTATTGAATCAGGTTTACAAATTAACGGTTCACAGGAAACAAGGGACGTTTCGGGTTTCACCCTTTGTCAGCCACAGTTATAAACATGCAACAGTGAAGGTGTAGAATTGCAAGGAATCGAATTGAATATAGATGGTCAAGCATGGCAAGTCTTCATTTTATATGCCAACTGTAGCGTAAGGTTTTTCTGGTATGAAGATAATGTTTAGAGAAGAAATAGAATTCTCTCCAGAATGTATGAAGTCCCAGTGCCAGAGAAGAGCACTGGTATCACAAGTGAGCTACGGCTGCGAATACTCTGAGCTAGACAATAGTTTAAGGTTACAGAAATATACTTTGCCACCTTAGCTGTAGTAACCCATGTGATATTATAATAAAATTAGAAAAAGTAACTCAACTTAAACAGTTAAAATTTTTAAAAGTCACTTGAGTACAATTTCATAATTTATTTTGTACATCTATCTAATTATGTAATGAAGGGTGAGTGTTGGACGATGGTGATTATGGTTATGTATTTACATCAAGTTGATAATATATTTAGAAGTTGAAACTTAAACAAAAAACAGTCCCCATAGGATCTTTAAAGTTAATTTTAACCACAAATGTTCTCTCACTGTTGTTATTTATACTATTCTGTCTCTTTTAAGCTATGCCCTAATTTGTCATCATCTGACAATTGAATGTCTCACATTAGCCACTGGACTAGTCACTATGTAACTCAGCTTTGAATCAGCACTTGTCCAGATATGGGTTGACACATAACACAATTGTTCTGAAAGTCACACTTCAGTCCAATCCCAGCAATCAGGGGAAAATAAGTTATGGAACACTTCAACCTCTGGACTCCTGTAGGTAGCGGGATCGAAGGTCCACTTGACTTCAGGGTTTATTTGTAATTCGACTATAGAACCTGGAACAAGGAGTATCAAGTGGCTAGGCAATGTCATGGAGACCTATTACATCCTATTGTGTGTATGAGATGAGGGTGTCATCAGATGTCTGCATGTATGATAAATGATACATGGCCTTGTATGATTTAGATATATTGAGACAGACTGGTGTCTACTGCAAAACATTGTCTCAAATATAATAATACATGAATAATCAAAGCAATATGAATATATGGAAAGTATACAACCTTTGCTTTTCTCACCTACATGCCAAGTCAGTACTGCCACTGGTCTTGCTGGTAGGTTATAGACCCAGACAAAACCAGAATGGTTATATTTAGCCCTGACAAGGACTGTGGTGGTTATAATTTAGGTTTTCCAATCTTCAGCAATCATATCCACACAAACAATATGTCCGATACATTCACAACACACTAAAATCTGAAATAAAATTGATATTATTCACACACACACACACATATATATATATATATATATATATATATATATATATATATATATATATATATATATATATATATATATATATATATATATATATATATATATATATATATATATAGTAAACCTACACACTCTCTAGAATCGATTCCAAGCTCTTATTAAGACTGTAATCTGCAAAGAATGTCTGTCCTTCATGCAGTGGCAACTGACGTAGTATGGACAGCACTCTACTTGTCTTATGGCTGGGGTTTTAGTTGTGTGTATTTTGAACTAAGCGTTCTCGCCTTATATATTGTGAGCGCGGGCGTCTCGGAGGCCAGCAGTGTTTGGGCCCTTTCAAGCACTGAAAAATTCTCTCATTTTGAGTATTATGTGCAACTGTCCCATCAATCGTTCCAATACACACTCAAATAAGTTTATCCCTCACGTTGTCTTATATTTCCTTTATCTTCCCCTACTGGAAGCTTCCTTTTCATATACTTAAACCCACAATCGGGTATGGCATGTATTTTCTACGAATTTATAAAGGCTATCACTAGGTTAGACCAGTGATGTGAAAGTCAAATAAAACTACAAATATCTTCATATATACATACGCCTTTCAACTTTCTTTTCGGATTTTCATTCCTGCATATCCCTTCTGTGGAAATCTATAACCCTATCATAATTCACGTATACATTGTCCTATTATCAAAGAAATTCTTTACCTAATTTGCGACACTTTGTTTCGTCATTGTGGATTTTGCATACCGGCTTTTCTCTGATAACATAAACGAATGCGCATGCGTGACCACTACTATTTTTAGACTGCTTAGTTACACTTTGTTCGTTTAGTCTTCATACCGTTCAAGGCTCTTGCCGAAACCACAATTTATTCTTTCTCTGTTCGCTC
Organism: Oreohelix idahoensis; assembly: GCA_024509875.1. Lineage (NCBI taxonomy): Eukaryota > Metazoa > Mollusca > Gastropoda > Stylommatophora > Oreohelicidae > Oreohelix > Oreohelix idahoensis. Next base: position 459,874 of record JAMPIV010007216.1, on the reverse strand, counting down.
TATCAGTCCATTAACTAAGCGTGTTTTTGCACACTTTGCTACACCCACGTCGATCACTTTCCAGGAGAGGGTAATTGGGATCTTTTGGCGGAATTGTTGGAGGAACCTATCAAAAGATGCTTAATTGCAAGTGGTTTTAACGCTAGATGTAAGGATCCGTGAAACATCACTGACAAAAGACATGGCATGGCTTTGAGCCTGGCCCTCATCAACATGAACCTTGCTATCTTAAATGATGGCCGTCCAAGAAGACTGGCGAATAAACCAAGGGATACTGATGGTGTCATTGATGTGGTACTCATCTCTAGGGTTGCAGCCACTTTAGCACGTTGGGATGTACGAGGGGCGTTCAGAAAGTAATGCACCACATCGTTTTTCTCAGAAGCTGTTTATTCAAAAAGCATGAAATTTATACACAATATACATGGATATGTCATGTAAACATCAATATTATTCAACATGATCCCCATCAACTTGTACGGCTTTATGCCAGCGCGAAACAAGTGCCTGTATTCCTAGCCCGTACCAGATTTTGTCTTGATCATGTAGCCATTTCTTCGCTGCATGAATCACTCCTTCATCATCTTCAAACCTTGTCCCACGGAGTGCATCTTTAAGTGGACCAAATAGATGAAAATCAGAGGGTGCCAAATCGGGACTATAGGGTGGATGGGGTAGTACAGTCCAACCCAATTTGGTGATTGCTTCCCGTGTTGCCAGACTTGTGAGAGGGCGCGCATTGTCGTGAAGGAGAAGCAGGTCTGCTGGATTCTTGTGCTGCCGAACTCTGCGAAAACGTTGATTGAGTTTTCTCAGTGTCTTTATGTAAGCTTGCGAATTGATTGTCTCTCCTCTTGGCATAACGTCCACAAGAATCACACCTTCAATGTCCCAAAAGACAGTGATCATGACCTTTCCAGCTGAAGGAATTGTCTTGAATTTCTTTCTTCTTGGTGATTGCGGTTGATGCCACTCCATTGACTGTCTTTTTGTCTCAGGTTCAAAATGATGTGCCCAGGTTTCGTCGCCTGTAACGATCTTAGCCAAAAGGTTCTCTCCATCAGCATTGAAACGCTCCAACAATTCAGAAGAAATTGCTTTCCTTTGCAATCGGTGGTCATTTGTGAGACTTCGAGGAACCCATCTTGCGCAAACCTTAGAAAATCCGAGAGTTTTTATAACTGCATTTGCACTACCAATGCTGACTGACAGCTGTAAGGCCAATTATTGAGTAGTGATTCGCCTATCAGTAAGAATAATGCCCTCAGCGCATTTCAACATTTCTGCGTTGGTGGCTGTGGCAAGACGTCCACAGCGCGGCCGATCAAGCAGCTCCGTATCTCCACTTCCTGATTCTTTGATTCTCGGAACCCAGCGACTGACTGTACTCCTATCGACTGCAAAACTCCCATACACATCACATAGACGCTTGTGAATATTCACAACAGTTTCCTTCTCTGCAACGAGAAATTCTATCACAATTCACTGTTTATAACGCAAGTTGCTAACACGCTCCATTTCAACGGTTTAGGGCAACCGTATTATTTGGCCGGTTGCGTTGCAATTTAGTGCACACAATTGGCACATGCAATATTTGAAGTGTGCAAAATTTCATGCTTCTATGTTCATTATTAGCTGAGAAAAACGATGTGGTGCATTACTTTCTTAATTTCTCGTATTATGGTCACAAGACAGTGATCACCTACCCTGTGTTGTCCTCATTGCAAAAGGGAAGACCACCAGACAGAGGAAACCGAAACAGGTCTTCAAATATCCTAGAGGCCTTCGAGATAATAACAGCCCTATACATACACTGCGACAAAACACCAGACAGTGGACATCTAGGACACCTTTCGTCCAACCGCCCTGGTTCTATGAGACAATTGAGAAAGCATGAGTTGATAAGGAAAAAGCGACCAAGGAAGGACATAATTTTTGGCTTTGGCATGACCAAGGAATGGCAGAAAGCACGAAAGAGAGTTATGAGGAATGAAGTACAGGTTGAAGAACATGAGGAATTTAAAAAGCAAGCCATCAATAGATTAAAAGTTTGGCGAAAGAGGCCAAGGATAAAGTGCGGGAGACCTTTATGACACAGGTGGGCACGGATTAAACACTACAGAAATTCTGGTCCTTTCACCTACGAATGAGCATGAAAAATACAAGCCAACGCACCCCTAACATTAAAATCTCGTCAGGAATAAGCATGAAGGCGGATGGAGAAAAGAACCGAACATTATTCAATGGATATATGACCCAAACAAATAAATGCGACAAAGATGCCCGTCTAAAAATTATGGGCCGTGTTATGGAAAGTGACATATGGGCGAGATATTTTTCGACCTCATATCTGAAGAAGACGTTGTGCACACTTGGAAACCAGTAGAAACACTGCCCTGGGTCCTGATGGTGTATAGTACCAACACATAAAACAACTGGACAACACAGGTATTATGAATATAGTTAAGGATTTCAACAAATTAGCAATTATAATTCTGAGGTTTCGGAAAACGGCCAGTTACTAAACCTCGTAAAAACCCCACACTGCTTAGCAGCTATCGAATCATCATATTACAGAATGTCTACGGCAAATTACTTGAGAAGATAGTGGCGAGACAATCAATGAACCACCTTGACAATGCACACATCCTCCTTGATACCCTGGGCAGTTATAGACCAATGAAAGTAACATGGGGTAACGCTGGAACGTTTGCTTACGATGTATATGAGGGTTTTCAGGGTAAACAAGAAATGGTTGCTGTGGCAATTGACCTAGAAGATGCTTACAACAGTGTGGACTTTGCAAACTTAATTGACTGTGTGATGGCATGTGATGTAAACCCTTGGCTAACAAGGTGGATAGCAGCTGCCTTAACTGAGAGATCAGTTGCATTTCGTTTGGGAACATGGACATCAGAACCAATGCACATTTGTCCGGGACTAGCCCAGGGTTCTCCACTGTCACCTGTGCTTTTTAACATTTATACAGCAAAAGTAGCATACATGAGACTCTTCAGGCGGTTTCTGAATGGTGCGAGGAAACTTACTCCAAGGTCAATTCTAACAAAGCATGTGTGCTGCGGTGCTTCTTGAACAACTCCATATTGAAAGCAGATCTTATTTACTTACTACTTACTTAATCGTTCCTCTTCTACCGTGAGGCGTAGAGATTTGGAAGAGAGAGCCCCATACTATCCTATCGGCTGTCTTCCTCCTGGCCTGATTCCTTTCTAGTCCTCGGTTCTTCAAAGATTGTCTAATGTTGTCCCCCCAGCGGACTCTGGGTCGTCCTGGAGGTCTGCATCCCTGGCTCTTAGCCGTCCATACCTGCCGTGGCAGCCGATCTTTTCCAATTCTGCAGACATGGCCAACAACATGGCCAAACCATCTTAGTTGGGACTGTTCTACTTGGGTTTGCAAGGGTTGGGTTTTTATGCTTTAATATCCCAGACATTACTCTCAATGGGCAGAAAATTGAAAGGCACGACAAGCGAAAATACCTTGGAGTTACATTTGATCGCGGGCTATAATTCAAGTACCATGTTGATCACATCATACAGAAATGCAAGAGAGGCATGACTGCCCTAAAAACAATGGCCGCAGCGCACCTGGAGTAGGGACTACTGTTTCTGCAACTGTATATCATTAGCTGGTTATGTCAGTAGCCGAATATGGCCTAGGAATACTCATACTGTCAGTATCGCAATGTGAACGATTGGAACGCATTCAAAATGAAGGGATGAGTATAGTCTTGTGCTGTACACAAGATATCCGTAATGTGACGATGCGGTACATGCTTGGATTGTTGTCGATTAAATGCAGATATACGATGGCTCAGGTAAAAGCCTATATGCGAGTAATAACAGACAAAAGACTCCCTACATAGGAACATAGCTTACATCAAGGGAACAAGAATAAACAGGGGAATGTCATGGATGGCACAGGCTGAGTCAACTATTCGACAAGTGATCACAGTTGAAAATATATTCAAGTGGGAAGAGTGGAGTAAGTGAGGTGCGAACTGACGACCCACCAACAGGTCAACACCAGCCTTGGCAGATAATGCAGAGCTTGAAGAAATGGGACAGCACAGCTGGAAATTTATCAACTGATATATGATAATGCAGGGGATGATAATGACATTGTGTACGCTGATGGGTATTTAGTCCGTTGTGAGAAATCAGGATGGAGCTTCTCGGATAGAGTTAAGGGCAAGATCGTCGCTCAACGTAGCGGGGCTTACATGATAACAACCTTCAGCATGAGAATGGAGGTAGAGGCAGCTACTGCGGCTTTAATGTGGTTGTCTGAAACTTCATTAACGAGCGCAGTTATTGTGTCAGACTCTCAGTCCATGCTTCTGAAGATCCAAAATGAATGGCTGCGACATGAATGGAAAACCTCCATAGAAGCCTTGAATCTTCGAGAACTTGTGTGGATCTACTGTCCTGTTCACCCAGGGGTACGCGGCAATGAAAGAGCTGATAGACTAGCTTCAAGAGCACCTATAGTTGCTGCATTGGATATGGAAATGGGAGAGACACTGAGGACAGTTAATGACTGCCTATTAGAGAATGACACTGCAATCGATGAATCATCAAGGCTAAGATTGCTGGAGTTTGGCATTAGGCGTAAGACTAGCAGGGATGAATGTATGAGAGGATGCATCCGGCGTATATACAATGAGCGCGCAACAGGAACAATTATCATTCAAACCCTTCAACGTTTGCTGAGGGAGACTGAGCACCTATGGGTTTGCCCGGAGTGCAATGATGTCGGTTCTGAACAACAATAACAATAACAACAACAAATTCAAAAGCACCATTACTTAACGGCAGTTTTATTTATTCAAATACTTGTGACAAAATAATGGTAGGTGTGAACATCCATTTGTCCATCAGAACAGCACCTTGATTTTCTGTTGTTTGAATCGGCCGGAAAGTTCATAACATCTTTTATTCTGTGATATCTCTTTCGTTTATGTTTCCACTAGAACAGTACAGGTTAACTATTTCTATTTCTTCTAACTCAGTAGATACAGTTACAGTTGTCCCTTCAAAATTTTCTGTTCCAAATGATTCCCAGTCAGTTATTATATAAGTTTATTAACTAGAAATGCCACACCTCCTATTTGAGTTTCTTTCCTATCAATTCGAAATACTCTATATTCAGGAATGGTAAAACGTTAAGATTAGTCTCTTGGATGGCAAATATTACTTTAGATTGTTTAAACATGCCTATTAATGCTGGTGTATATATATATAACCTCAGAAATGAGGTATCTGAGGAAGGTGGTTGAAGTAACAAGAAGAGACATGGTACGCAAACAGACGATACGTCAAGGCCTAAAATGCCACCCCCTACAGACCCAAGTAGAACAGTCCCAACTAAGAGGTTTGGCCATGTCTGCAGAATGGGAGAAGATCGGCTACCACGACAAGCATGGGAAACAAAGAGCCAGGGATCCAGACCCCGAGGACGACCCAGAGTCCGCTGGGAGGACAACATTAGACAATCTTTGAAGGACCGAGGACTAGAATGGAACCAGGCCAGGAGGAAGACAGCCGATAGAATAGTCTGGCGCTCTCTCTTCCAAACCTCTACACCTCACGGTAGAAGGGGAACGACTAAGTAAGTATATATATATACTTTATATGGTGTACTAGTGAGGGGGCTGCGGCTCTGGGGCAATAGGCGATCTATACTATAGGGAGTGTGTCAGGTACAGAATTTCAGTGGCGTGCGGCGCGCAGTGGCTAAGGTTCGTCGGCTGCGCGCTCGTGTCTCAGTGTGTGTCCTTAGTTGTGAAGGGCGACGGAACGAACGGAATAATTTGTCTTTTCTTTGTTACTTTCACAATTGCCCCCACGGCTGGCGTTGTGGATTAAAAGTTGCTACCGTAAGTGAAATGGGTTCATTTTCGATACAAGACAACAGGAAGCTGAGACGCTTGGGAGTCATGACCCAAGTGGGCCCGCCCCCCTTAGAGTGTAAAGGAGTAATCGGGCCGAAACACTTGTCAGATGGGGGGACTTCTTCTGATGATCAGATTGCTTCCTGTTGTATCGCTCTGTAAAGAGTTTCCTATCATATATATATATATATATATATATATATATATATATATATATATATATATATATATATATATATATATATATATATATATATATATATATATATATATATATATATATATATATATATATATATATATATATATATATATATATATATATATATATATATATATATATATATATATGACCGTGTGGCCAGAAAGGTGTAATTTTAGACGGCGTAATTAATTTTCTATCTGGTCTACGGTGTATATTTGTGATCATGTTGGAATTCTCTCACGGGAATGGGCGATTTAAACGAAACACACCTTTGCCATCCGTGAAGAGGACAAACGTGTGAGACGCAGAATATGTAATGGGAGACAGCCCTCGGTTGTTAGACATCCTGGCGCTGTCTGATAACACATCTTGTTGAGCACAAAACCTGGATAGGTGTGACTAGTGCCCTGTATTTCTATATAGAGTGACATCAACTGAGTCAGAATCGAAAACGAGGCTGAACGACGTGGACGCCATTTTTTGTCGACAATACCTGGGTTAGTAGCGGGAATAAGCGTCGAGTAAGATTTTTTTTTTTTTAAATTAATGAAGAAAAATATCCCGTTCAACCTCTGATGGGTTATAATTAGGATATATATTGTTTTCAATTCCAAATAATATGAACAACTGCCGATGAGAAAGTGGCATCACATTTGTCAAATCATTGTAAATAGGGACAATCACAATTATGCTAATACGTTAAATAAATAAACAAAAAAACAAAAAAACAAACAAAATCAAGAAGAAACTCTGAACAAGAATTATATTAAAATGGAGGGGTGTAAAGGCCTGGTGGTTCCAGTAATATAACTGACTTTAACAGATATTTAATTGACTTTCATCTGTTAAAAGTCATATGCATTGTAAGAACAGCATCAGACATTCACATTCCCAGACACTAATATTAACATGTTTTCGTGATAAATATTGTTTGACTATATTATGCAGTTCACTAGGTCTGTCTATTCTTAACACCTCTTCTATATTTATAAGATTATATATATACATACATACATACATACATACATACATACATACATACATACATACATACATACATACATACATACATACATACATACATACATACATATATACATATATATATATATATATATATATATATATATACATATATATATATACATACATACATATATATATATATATATATATATATATATATATATATATATATATATATATATATATATATATAAGATGATAGGAAACTCTTTACAGAGCGATACAACAGGAAGCAATCTGATCATCAGAAGAATTACCCCCGTCCGACAAGTGTTTCGGCCCTATATACTCGGCCCTATATATATATATATAAATCGATACTAAATGGGAACAACTGAGAACAGCAATGACAGAAGCAGCAGTAGCGACCACCGGATACCTAGTACATAAAAAGAAAAAATGGATGAGAGAAGATACTTGGGATAAAATACAAGAAAGGAAAACAGCAAAACTTAAACTACTAGCGGCAAGTACACATAATGCAGTTGAATCTTGCAAACTAACTTATAACTTGTTAAATAAAGAAGTGAAGACAAAAATTCGAAGAGATAAAAGACATTTCATCAATGAACTGGCCGTAGAAGCTGAAAATGCTGCAAGAACTGGTAATAGTAGGTGCCTTTATCAAATTACAAAACAACTATGTCACCAGCCTACTGCTATGGAAACACCTGTTAAAGGTAAATTAGGGAATTCAATACCAACAGAAAAAGAACAAATGAAGAGATGGGCTGAGCACTCATGGAGGTGCTAAACAGACCACCACCAACAGTAACACCTGATTTTAATAATGAAACACCCACAACCACCTTGCCAATAACTTGCGATGAATTCACGCTGGACGAGATCAAACAAGCCGTTAAAAGATTAAAAAATTTTAAAGCTGCTGGAGTTGACGAAATTTCAGGGGAAATGATTAAAGCAGTTAATGACAACAACCTCTTGAGAATTTTAGATATTATAAATGAAGTATGGAGAGAAGAACAACCACCACAACAATGGAAAGACAGTATTATTGTAAAATTACCGAAGAAAGGTGATCTATCAGACTGTAATAACTGGCGTGGTATATCTCTATTATCAGTACCTGGAAAATTATTATGTTGCATGATGTTAGAAAGACTTAAATTGCATGCTGACGAAAAGATCAGAGAAGAACAAGCGGGTTTCAGGCCGAAACGATCATGTATTGATCAAATATTCACACTAAGAACAATTATAGAAGAATCAGTGGAAAGGCAATCGCCACTTATTATCACCTTCGTCGATTTTCAAAAAGCCTTTGATAGTCTACACCGCCCATCATTGTGGAAGATACTTACAATCTATGGTTTTCCAACAAAATATGTGAATATAATCAAAGCGCTATATGACAATGCAAGAGGTTGTGTTAGAACAAATAAAGGGAATACAGAATGGTTTACAGTAGAAACAGGGGTGAAACAAGGCTATATTATGTCACCACTACTTTTTGGAATAGCTATTGATTGGGTTATGAGAAACTATACCCACAATGAACAATTGGGTATAAAATGGACAAATGGAAAATTCCTGGGGGACCTGGATTTCGCAGATGATGTAACATTCTTAAGTTCAACACCAAGACAATCCCAAGAAGCAATAAATAATTTGTGTCATCTCTCGGTTAAAATAGGTCTCCAAATAAATGCCTCTAAAACTAAAGCTATGAACTTTTCTAACGAGACCTTTGATATCATCTTGAACGGGAAAAAACTACAGAAAGTTGAAAGTTTCAATTATTTAGGCAGTAAAATGACTCAGGATGGTGACACAACAAGAGAAATCCATACTAGAATTGCTTTGGCAGCTAGCGCCTTCAATAGATTATCTAACATTTGGAAATTACGATCATTGAATATACATACCAAGCTTCGTCTGTTTAATTCAAATGTTATCTCAGTGTTAACAAACGGCTGTGAGAGTTGGAAAATAACAAAATCATTGGAGAACAAGCTGAATACATTCGAGAACAAATGTCTTAGAAAACTCATGAACATCAGTTGGAAAGAATTCAAGACTAATTGACAAATAAGAGAAGACTCTAGGCAGAAATATGTCTCCGACTATATAAGGAAAAGACGATGGTCATATATCGGTCATGTCCTACGAATGCAAAACAACAGAATACCACTACAGGCGCTCACTTGGGTTCCTGAGGGTAAGAGGAAAAAAGGAAGACCAAAAGAAACACTCAGAAGAACAATAATAAGAGAAGGAAGAACGTTGGGCCTAAATAATGTGCAAGAGCTAAGAGGAGTGGCGTCACAACGAACAACCTGGAGAGCACTGGTTTCTGCCTTATGCGCCATGTTTGGTGCTTAAAGAATTTATTATATATATATATATATATATATATATATATATATATATATATATATATATATATATATGTATATATATATATATATAAATATATATATATATATATATATATATACAACATATATTGTAAATTTATATATTATATATATATTTTATATAATTTATATAATTTTAAATTATATAATATAAATTATATAATTGTATAATTATAATATATAAAATATCAAATTTATATAATAAAAATTATATAATATAATAAAATTTTATATTTGTTATATTTTATTAATATTTATTAATTATAATAACATGATAACAAAATTATATAATAAATTATATAATATTATTATTATATAATAATAAAAATTATATATATATATATATACTTGTCTTTGGCTGATGCAGGTCGACTTGCCCAGAATCGTGATGCGTTCAGAGCAGCTGTAATGGAGACAACGTTCTGGAAAGAATATGTCACATGATGATGATATATATATATAATTATAATAATAAAATTATATAATGTAATTATATAATAGAACTATAATAAAATCTTTGTTGCTAAATAGTGGAATTCTAACGGAATATAAAATTCAACGGAGTATGTGTTAAAAATCCACGCTACTGATTCTTTTCAATAAACCGGTAAGTAAACTAGTTTTCTTCTTTTTGTTTTGTTACTTGAAATACAGATAATAGTACAAATATGTGCTACTGTATTTCCATCTAATTTTATTTCAAATTATTAGCTAACCTAAACGAAAATGCAAATTGGGTCCGAAACTCATGATCGGGTCCATTTTCCTGCAATACGGGTACGACCGAAAATGGCGGCCAAATTTTAGTTGTCGTCACTCTATATATCAAGGGCACTAGGTGTGACTCCAGGCAAGAGATATCGTGGGAATGCAACCTAGTGGGCGGACCTTGAGTTGTGTCGATGAGGAAGACAATCCTTACTAAAATGTGATCTCATGTCATCCAAACTGAGCATAGGACTCCTGATTTGCTCCCTAGAGGAGGGATGGGTGGAGCTTTCCCTGACATTTTGACGTGGCTATCATGTGGTACAGGGGTGGAGATATAGATTTAAACTGAAACAGTGAGAGGCTTGGATAAGAGCTGAGAAGTAGCCAGATCGTCTTCTTGTGCAAAAATGATATAGAGACAACTTACGCAATGGCAAAGACTACTATAAAGGCTACATTCAAGTCCAAATGGGAAAGAGAGCACCCGGGCCATTTGAAAAATGATGCATATCATCAACTATCCAGGAAAGAACAGGTCATCACTTTTCGGCTACGCACTGGACACAACAGATTGAGATACCATCTATACCACAAATACAATATTGGTGCAACAGATCTCTGCACCTGCGGTACCAGCCCGATGACAGTCGAACACCTGCAGCAGTACTGCCCAACCTACAGAAATGAACGGAGTAGCATATGGCAACAACCCACTTCTGTCAACGAAAAACTGTTTGGAGATGTCGGGAACCTTGAGTTGACTACTGCCTTTATTAGAGTCATAAATGTGGAGGTCTGAAGGCGAACGAGGAAGAAGAAGAAGAAGGTCTTCTTGTGCAAAACGCGCCCTAGTACGATAACCAAGTGAGGTCCGGGTTGTTGCAAAGTTGCGTCTGTGCTAAGAGAACTAACGACAAAGAGGTATGCTTGCATATGAGTACATTTTTATAATACTTTAGGCTTAGTAATATTAGACGCTTCAGTTTTAAGAGTTATTGCTTATTAGCGTTTGTCTATCTATAGTTTGATACAAGCTGATTTGCGATGTATGTGTTTTCGAGTGTAATTTCACGTATATCTATCTCATCGCTACTTTCATCTGTGAGACTGTGTTAAATGTGTAAAGTATTAAGTGCATTTATAATAGGAATTCTAGTGTCGCATTGTGCTGTATACAAGTGTGTACTTATTACCATTATTATTATTATTTGTGTAGTGTTAAGTAATAGTTATATTGCATTCTTGTGAGCCGTAAGTGTGGTTAATTTTACATCAGTGATTATTGTGAGAGAAAGATTAGCGTACCCTCTAGCTCCGTGAGTAGCCTATGCCTATTAATAATAATAAATTCTTTAAGCGCCAAACACGGCGCATAAGGCGGATCCAGTGCTCTCCAGGTTGTTCGTTGTGACGCCACTCCTCTTAGCTCTTGCACATTATTTAGGCCCAACGTTCTTCCTTCTCTTATTATTGTTCTTCTGAGTGTTTCTTTTGGTCTTCCTTTTTTCCTCTTACCCTCAGGAACCCAAGTGAGCACCTGTAGTGGTATTCTGTTGTTTTGCATTCGTAGGACGTGACCGATATATGACCATCGTCTTTTCCTTATATAGTTGGAGACATATTTCTGCTTAGAGTCTTCTCTTATTTGTCGATTAGTCTTGAATTCTTTCCAACTGATGTTCATAAGTTTTCTAAGACATTTGTTCTCGAATGTATTCAGCTTGTTCTCCAATGATTTTGTTATTTTCCAACTCTCACAGCCGTATGTTAACACTGAGATAACATTAACATGCCTATTAAGTTTAGTATAAAGCTGTAAGAATAGAGTATATATATATATATACTGAAGCACATTAAAAACGCACCACCTGTATAATCCAGGAACAGAGTGTGAAATGTAAATATAAGTGTTTACAAGTTTACATATTTGAAATCTTTATTCATTTTCCTATGAATCCATGCTGGTCATTAATTTGTACATTTGATTGTTATGAAATTCATTGCATTCTGTGCAGGCAAGGGAGAAAACCAAAAATGCAACCAATAAAAAAATGTATTCACACTATCCTCAGTATCTAGTATGTCCACCGTGTGCTTGCAAACAAGCTTGGCAGCGGCTCCGCAAGGAACGCACAAGTCTCTGAAGGAAATTCCGGGGAATCAAGTCCCATTCACGTGTAAGAGCAGCTTCGAGCTGTTGCAGATTAGCTGGAGAACCCTGCCTGTAGACTCTGCGTCCAAGCTCGTCCCACAGATGTTCTATTGGGGACATGTCTGGTGATAGGGCAGGCCAATCAATCGTCACAATGTTCTGCTGCTGTAGATATTGCTGCGTAATGCATGCGGTGTGCGCACGTGCGTTATCCTGCTGGAGAAGCTGCAAGTCTGGATAATTTGTGAACGCAGGAGCAACCAATGCATCCAGAAACTCATCTCGATATGTCACAGCATTAACATTTCCACGTAAGGCGTGAAGAGGCAAGCGATGGTGAAAACTGAATCCTCCCCAAATGTGAATACTGCCACCTCCAAATCGGTTGTGCTGACGAACACAGCAATCTGCAAAGCGCTCTCCACACCGTCGCCAAATCCGCATACGTCCATCAGCAAAGGATATGTTGAATCTGCTGTCGTCTGTGAATAGTGTTACGGTAGGGGTAATGATGTTAGCCACTTTTATAGTAAGCTCTTTTTAAGTTTACGCATTAAAGGGTTTGAAATACTATTAATAAATATTAGGGTTCGCGCTTCACTGTAATTGAACGCGAACCGATTGAATTGCTTAGTTTTATGATGACGTGTTGCGTTGTTATGTTAACACGTGACGACATTATAAGTGTACCCTTTGTAATTTATATTCTCTTCTAGCGAGACGCGAATTTCAACGCTCCCGTGTATAATAGTAATGGTGTAAAGGTTTTCAAGATTATGTGGCGCTAGGGTCCGCCGAATTGGATGGATACGTATAACGTCTTATTTTTATGAATGACTAATTCTTCAGTACCAGAATAGTCGCAGGGAGTATATTATTATAATTATTAGTATCCAGATTATAAAGATCGATCAACTTTGGGTATTCAGTACCGGATTACCGACATACGGAATCGCGAGTAAATATCCAGACGTTGTGACGATTAATGGAATAAGGACAGGAGACGCTGTTTATATATATGCATGAACTTTATGTATGCCTAATTCATATCATGTTTCGTGGATTGAATACTGTCATATAAAACGTATTTCATGTGGACTCGAACCACGTATGGACTTGTAATATCTACCATTAATGAAATTTGGACAGTCTTGACTCCACATTCGCAACCTTTAGTTCAGCACGATTGCTCGACATAAACCAAGTCATAATAATATAAGAACAAACTCAAGACATGGCCAGAAATAATGAACACTGTTTTATTAAGAACAGATTTGTGTAAGGACAGTACAAAGGTTAACCCACTGTCAGAGCAAAACCAGCCATAACAAAGTGGCGGCGCAGCTTGGGGATACGAAACAATTTTTTTCTTTATCAGGTTAGATCTAGAGTGACAAGTTTCATCACAACAAGACTGTTTACAATTACAATGCGCTCACGCAACTTTATGACATATTGCGCATGACGAATAGAGATCACATCTACGTCATCACCCTTTCGATCAAAGTAAATGGCAGCCTTTGGCAGTTCTAATGAAGGTCGAACCTAATATCCTGCAACCAGCTTCGATGCAAGGAATACATCAAGAAGAAACCCCGTCAAACTATGAAGTTTAGCTCACCGTACCTATTTGGTCGTTGGTGCATACTAGCATTAACCGAAGAATATCACTGGGCACAAAAAGATAAGTAACCGTTGAAACCTTTGTCGGTTCATAAGGCTAATAGTAGTCCATTTGATTTTATTTGGGCATGTTGATCTGCAATTAATTGTTATATGTTCCATTTGTCATTATTTGTCTGTTTGTTATGTATGTAAGCGGGTTGGTTGGCAGGGGATCAGAATAACTGTTATGTCAGCGTCAGCAGACCACAGATATTCTGATTGTTCTTAGGGATTATTGAATTGTTGCAATTTCTGTACAAGAGATCCCATAAACAATTAACTATGGGCGCACTCTGCTTGTAATTGCATAAATTCAATATTATTTGTTAGTTGTAGAGTTATGTAATATCTGGTGTATTTTTCTGTAATAAGTTTCAATTTTTTTCATTTTGTAACTTGTTTGTAAACTATCCTGTTTATTCTGATCTGTCTATAATTTAGTTCCGATATGTATTGTAACGGTTCTATGAGTCCATTGTTACGTCACCATTTTTAGTGTACATGTTTAATCTACCCTTTGTTCAACCTTGACTTTATTTGAGTACTTCCGATTTTTTTGCTCATTTTATAGTATCATTTTATGTCTTGAAATTGTCATTTTTGTAGCGTGCTACTGTTTGTAAAGCTTTGGTTTACTATTCGTCTTCTAGTTATTCATTTCATAAATTAATGATATAATAATAATGTTATAAATTGATTATTAATAAGATAATAAAGTAATTTAATTAATTTTGACAAAATTACTTGAGGACTTAGATGATGTCATCAATTTGCACTGGTGGTCCAAGGCACTTCTCTTTACACATGCTGCATAGGGCATGAGGTTATAATATTAGTACAAAATATTTAAATAAGAGTAATTTTTATTTGATAATTGTTTATCTAATCACACTATGAATAAGTGATATACTAAATAAAGTGGAACAATATACTATTAATGGAAATACATACTTGATTAATATTTATGGATGGAGAATACCCATAAGTGATAAGTGAAAATATTAGATGCATGAAATAAATTCATAATCATAAATAAATAAGTGTCATAACAAATTGGTGTCTTCTTATGAGTAGTTAATAATGATATAAAATATTGAGTAAAATTAGTTGTTGCACTTACAACTAATAGTAAGATAAGATTATAGTTGGTTATATTAAGTAAAGTAATATCTTCTGTTGCATTTACATATAATTAAATATTTGACTGAGTAAGCATATTACTGAATGAATATGGCTACTCTTGACCAATTTGTTAAGATGGGGAAAGATTTTGGCTACAAAGGACCAGAACTTAAGGATTTTGCGGAGAAGCAGCTAGCTATTGCTAGACAAGAGGAAGCAAATAGGAAAAGAGAAGAAGAAGAACAGAAGGCTATTGCAAAGCGTGAAGAAGCTGAACGCAAGGCAGAATTAAAAAGAGAACAAGAAGAACTTGAAGCCAAGGAAGCAAGAAGAATAGCAAAACAGGAAAGGGAAGAGATTGAAAAAGAAAACAGAATAAGAGAAATAGAGGAAAATAAAAGGAAGCAAGAAGAAATTAAAATGCAACAAGAAAAAGAACTGGCACTCATCAAGTTGGAAACAGCTAAATTACAGGCACAAAATGCTGGTACTAGCCATGGTGATAATTCTCAGGATTTCTCTTCACCTAACCAAACTAAAAGCAATTATCACTTCAAGTTACCACCATTCAAGTTGAATTTTGATGATTTAGCAGCATGGTTGCTACGTTTTGAGCAGGTGTGTAAGTTCAATAAATTAGATAAGTCTGCATGGGCACTAAAACTTAGGGAATTTTTAGACGGTGAACCCGCAAGTGCAGCTCAGAATGTTGATCCAACAATGGCTGGTGATTATGATGCCATTAAGGCTTTATTACTACGTCGATTTCATTTAGATGAGGAGGGATGTAGACTAAAGTTTAAAACTCTTCTGCCCGAATCAAATAAAGATTTTACAGGTTTCATTGCGAATATACGCAATACATTCAATAGATGGGTCGAACTTGCTGGCGTAGATAAATCCTACGATAAGTTGGTCGATTTGCTCTTTAGGGATAAGGTTCTATCCTCTGTAAGTTCACCATTCTTTTCCTTCTTACAGGAACGCAAACCACCTACTATTGAGGAGCTTGAAAAGATAGTAATAAATTACTGTACTGCCCATCCTAATGTTGGCATATCCAATTCACAATTAAGAGAACCATTACCAGTTGCCTCCAATATGGCATATCATGGTTATGACAGATCAAGAGCTCAGAGCCTTGACAGAAATTTTTCAAATAGAAGAAATAATTACAATGATTATCAAGGACAAAATAATTATCACAATAATGTGAATTTCAACCGAGGTAGGCAGCAGTTTAGAAACCAGTCACCTCAGTTTAGATATAACAGCAGTTATCAAAACAAATCAAATTAGAATAAACCATTTAATGATATTGCCAATAAAAATATAACAAGTGGCATAATAATAATGATAACAACTACAGACCAAGAAATAAGAGTTATAATGGCAGGGGTAATAATAATAATAATCATTCAGTTAGTCATTACAGACAACGTTCTACCTCAAGAAATCAACAAAGATTTGACCATACTGCAGGGGCAGCATTGATTAACAATGCAACTCCAATTGTTCATAATAGTGATATTCCAAAGCACTCATCTTCGTCATGTTGTGTTGTTGATAATAATGTGGCAAATGTTTGTCCACAATGCCATGCTATTTTTCAGAAACCCAGCCTTATGCCAATGAGAGTTACACAGACCGTTCCTGCAATTAGTCTCATTGCAAATGATGGAACAGGGACACTGATTTTTAATAAAGGATTGGTCCATGGAAACATAGTTTCAGTGTTGAGGGATTCTGGATCAACCACTATTGGCATCCGGCAATCACTAATACATCCTCGCTATGCTACTAATGAGTTCGTATGTTGCATAACTTTTGGTGGGACCATTGAATATTATCCCACAGCAATAATTGACATTAACACCCCATTCTTTTCAGGTAAAGTTCAAGTATGCCTACTTCAGAGTCCAATTGCTGATCTCACAATCGGACGTTTCCACGGCAGCAAGGACTGCACACCTGAGGAAATCTCAGAATGGGAAAGACTAAACTTGGCTACAGCCAATGCGGTAACAACACGGGCTCAAGCTCAGGAATTAGGAAAAGAAGATACTATAATTATCAAGTTGGATGATGGTACTGACAACGAACCTAAATCGGTAATTGACAGAGAGTCGTTTGCTCTCAAAAAAAGAGAAGATAATTCTTTAAAGAAATTTTTTACATTGGTAAACAAGTATGATGATATTGCTGTAAAAAAATAAGATTAAACATTGGTTCATTATTAAGAAAGGGATCTTACTTAGAAATAGTATGGACCAGAATAAATTAAAACAACAGGTCATGGTACCTTCTTCATTACGGACATACATATTACGACATGCACATGACTCCCAATGCGCGGGTCATATGGGCTACACTCGCACGCGTTCTCGAGTGTTGTCGTCATATTTCTGGCCGGGAATATCACGAGACGTATCTTCGTATGTACGTTCCTGTGTAATTTGCCAGGAAGTCAAGTCTCGTGGAGCGTTCCATAATGCTCCCATTCAGGCATGCGATATATCGGTGCGGCCTTTCGATAAAATGGCAATGGACATTATTGTTCCACTTCTACCAACTGCAAGAGGTCACAGATATATATTAACGTGTATTGACTTATGTACACGATGGCCAGAGGCCATACCTCTTAAAAATATAACTACATCTATGTCAGCTGATGCTTTGTTTCTAATATTTTCCAGAATTGGGTTCCCAAATAAATTACTTTCGGATCATGGGCCCCAATTTGTGTCTGACACAATGAACGAAGTTATGAGAACTCTTAAGATAGAAAGAAGTCTCAGTAGTGTGTACCATCCTATGAGCAACGGCGCAGTTGAGAGGCTCAACCGCACAATTAAACAGTTATTGCACAAGGTTACAGTTAATAACCCTCAAGACTGGGACAGGGCTATCCCAGCAATTTTGTTTGCGTATAGAGAGGTCCCAATGAACAAACCGGTTTCTCTCCGTTCGAGTTAGTGTTTGGTGCTCCACCAAGAGGTCCTATGGGACTTATCAAAGACCTACTACTCGACTCTGAGATGACTCAGGAAATCCAGTCATCTTATGAATACGTTATTAATTTACGTAGACAAATCATAGATGCTTGTCAAAGGGCAACAGCGTTCTCAGAAGCTGCAAAGGAGAAAGCTAGACAGTTCCAAAATAAAAATAGACGATTATGCCAGTTATTTCCTGGTGACGAAGCTTTAGTGCTACTTCCACGAAAGGATAATAAACTGTTAATCGCTTGGAATGGTCCATATAAAGTTGTAGACAGAATTTCTGACGTCGACTACATACTGGACATTAAAGGTCAGAAAAGAATTTACCACATAAACATGCTGAAGGAGTTCTTCACTCGTCCTCAACATCTACAATCTATTTTTCAAGACTTAGACAATCAATCAATTGGTTCTTGCCAATATTCTAATCTTTCGGTGATTCAGGAAGAGGAATCATCATTTCCTGAAATCCAAATGTCTTTTCCTATATCTGCATTACAATCTTCTGAGTCTTGGAGAGATGTAACTGTTTCTTCTTCATTAACATCTCAAGAAAATACTACAATCTGTAAACTCTTAGAAACTTATTCTGATGTCTTGACTGAGATACCGGGTCGTACATCAGTCATTTCTCACGACATCATACTGAAGAACGACACACCTATAAAACTACGTCCTTACTCAGTTCCTATTCACTATCAAGATAAAACATCACAGGAACTTAATAAAATGTTAGCATTACGAATAATAGAAAACAGTAACACACCGTTTTCATCACCGTTAGTTATTGTTAGAAAAAAAAAGACAATAATATACGTCTTTGTGTCGATTACAGAAAACTTAATGCACAGACTGTCGCAGACAGTGAACCTCACCCTCTTATTGACGATTTACTTACTCGTCTATCTACAGCAACATATTTCACAAAAATTGATTTAACCAAGGGATATTGTCAAATTCCCTTAACAGAACAAGCCTGATAAACTCTTTTTTAGGTCACCACGTTAATAAGGGCTTGATGAGATTAAGTGGTCAACTCAAACCCGGCACAGTGTTGGTCATATAGGTCACCTTGTCCCGGAACGTAATGAGGCCCCGACAAGAATGTATTGTTGACAATGAGTGTTAGTATGAGTGTCAACACGCGAATGCATAAATGGTTCTGTAGAGTTGACAAGTTGGTAATAATGCACTCATACCCTCACGGCTGGAAGTCAATGATAACTGGAACTACTGTAGACGTTTTAGACAGTTTAATGATACACACTCTGACAGCACGGTTGACAGTCATTGGAACAGGTTGACACAACAAATCATTGGATACTTGACAAATGGGTGGCAACAGCAATTTGGCAATCTCATAGCCTGTAAATATAATCGGACGATAGGAGCAAATATATAGTTATGATAGTCTATCGTCTCATACCTCCACTGACTAGTCGCATCAGTTTGAGTTAACAATAATAATGGTCATCACAATGCTCCCTTACAGACCCTCTGCTGACTACGTCTTTCAGGCTAAGTCTTTTAGGCTTTAGCTTCAACAGGGTCTTTCTTTTAAGGTTGACAATCTCAAATAACAAAGGGTAGACTTCAATACAATGTAGGTCTTAGTATCGACATCAGGTAATAAGGTATCTCCGTTCTCCGATTGACAATTCAAACAGACCAACAGTGGGATTCAAAATGGCGCCAGTCCCAGTGAGCGGTGTTCATCCAAAAGATATCCTCACTATAAATGAAAGTTCCGTTCATTTGCTCATCTAATGTTTTTGGGTTTTCCATACCCATAAGGAATGTTACATATGTCCACTCATAGTGCTGCTAGTACAGGAATCGTCTACATACGATCCATCAAATATATAGATAGATGATATAACATCTATGGCGTCGTTAGGCCTAGGTAAAGTTTTAGAAAATGTTTCTTCTTTACCTTAAGTTCAGGAAATACTAGTAACTAGCACACTAACATATATATTCTGGGAGAAGTATCGACCATCATAGTATACTGAGAGAAAACTCCTCTCTTCACAAGAATCAATCACAATGACCAAAAACTTCGGACTCTCATATGTCCGACAGCCTTCAAGATCCGTCCGTCATCACGGAAGCGCCAACGACGACTCATCGTCTCATTGGGCATGCGCTAATGTTAACCTTTCAACTATATTCAAGTGGGGCGACTATATATTTACTTTCACTCGAAGCAAAAAATGAGTATTCGCCCTTTGACTAGAGTTCTAATCTTAGACTCAAAATAATGATTCCCAGATATTTCCAAACATAACAAGTATACAAACAAATAAATATCTTCCTATATATATACATCTCTATCTTCATTGTCCACAGTGATCTGTTGGTAACAAAGCCAAATATTATACAGCATTCTCGACTCGACAAGGTCTTTACCAGTGGAATGGCATGCCTTTTGGGCTAATGAACGCACCTGTTACGTTCATTCGCATGATGCGAAAAATTTTAGCTGGCATATCTGACATTATCACATATATTGATGATATTTGTCTATTTAGTCCTTCATTTGATGAACATGTGTTAGGATTAACTTCAATATTAGACATTTTAAGATCTCACAACTTAACTGCTAGACCAAGTAAGATGCAAATAGCTTTCCACGAAATAACTTTTCTTGGACATATTATAGGGGCTGGATGTATCAAAACCATTCCCCCCAATGTATCAAAAATTTTAAAATTAGCAGTCCCACAAAATAAGAAACAAGTTAGAAGTAAACTGGGTCTTGTCCAGTATTATAGCAGATTTATACCCAATTTGTCGTCCATCACTGCTGTCTTGTCTTCACTATTGCGAAAAGACAAACCAAATAAAATTACATGGACAACAGATTGTGACAGAACATTTAATAACATTTTGACAATCTTCTCCAGGCCACCTATTTTAAGGTTGCCAGATGTTAAAAAAATTTTCATTCTTCGAACAGATGCAAGTAATTACGGATTGGGAGGTAGCCTATTACAAGAGCATAACGGCGTACTTCACCCAACTCTTTTCATATCAAGAAAGCTCACCGATGCTGAAATGAAATACTCGGTGATAGACAAGGAACTCCTCGCCGTTATCTGGGCGATAAAGAAGTTAGAGAAGTTTCTACTTGGCGCCCCGTTTATTATACAAACAGATCAGCGGGCGGTCGCTTCACTTAGAAGAGCAAATCACAAGAATGCCAAGTTGGCGAGATTTTCAATTCTACTCCAACCTTTTCAATTTACTATAGAAGCCATCCCAGGACACGAGAATGTCGTGGCAGATTCTCTATCTCGACATCCGTCATCGTTAAATGAAGAAAATTAAGTACTCAAAGAACTGGAACTCTGTCGATACTAGAAGTTATTCAGCATTATACAAGTTATGTCAAACTTACAACTTACATTATGCAAAGAAATTGAGTCGTTCACAGACAGTGGAACATTTCATTATTGAATTTCGAATTTACTGGACTTACGTGATTGATCATGACTCAAACGAATGAAATCAAACCACTATTGCAACTTTCAGAAAAAACAATGGTACTTTTCAAATAGTCGCATGACGACATCAAATTCGTTCGCATAGATGGCTCGAGTGAAATTCAAACTTTATTCTATCAAAATTAAGATTGAAATAGGATCGAACATACTTATACATACTTTCAAGTACTGTCATTTGAACTCAAGATCATCTACAGCTACATGAAGTATACGTAAACGAACATTACATACGTGGATAGATTTCGCACGGCTTATGGATCGAAATTGACACTAACTATTTTAATAATTTATTGGGAATAAAGAAAGAGAAAAGAATTCCAACACATACAGTATCACACAATTAATTAATGTAGCTACTGTAGTAAAGTAACTATTGATTAATAATGATATATAATAATATGCATTTCTTCTTTATGAATTTATAGATTAAGTTAGTTATATTTAGTTATGTGATTTATCTTACACACACATATTCTATTCTAATATACTAATTTCTTATCACTATCTCTTCATAAATTTGTCTTTTTTTTTTTGGAACGTTAGTAACAATGACACGATACTTTCATTTATTTAATTAGATTTTATTCTATAACGTCCTTCTCACATTACATTTAGTTTATAGTTAATTAGTTTTAGATCATAATGTTGATTAACACAATACACATTGATTAGTTATAACATAAGTTTAGTTACATACATAATTATTTTGTAGGTTAGCTGACAGTTGACATTTCTGTAGTTGACCTATTATATTGTAATGTATTTTATGACAAATACTATATTTGACTACGACCTTCGACAATACTTTACAAAAGCATCGTGAGTCGTATGTCGATAATTTTTTTAATATTTTGAAGAAAAAAATCTATACAATAGATTTTTTTTAACCCCCGTCGGTCAGGGGAATGTTACGGTAGGGGTAATGATGTTAGCCACTTTTATAGTGAGCTCTTTTTAAGTTTACGCATTGAAGGGTTTGAAATACTATTAATAAATATTAGGGTTCGCGCTTCACGGTAATTGAACGCGAACCGATTGAATTGCTTAGTTTTATGATGACGTGTTGCGTTGTTATGTTAACACGTGACGACACTATAAGTGTACCCTTTGTAATTTATATTCTGTCCTAGCGAAACGCGAATTTCCACGCTCCCGTGTATAATAGTAATGGTGTAAAGGTTTTCAAGATTATGTGGCGCTAGGGTCCGCCGAATTGGATGGATACGTATAACGTCTCATTTTTATGAATGACTAATTCTTCAGTACCAGAATAGTCGCAGGGAGTATATTA
The DNA here is from genome assembly GCA_024509875.1 of Oreohelix idahoensis. Taxonomy (NCBI): domain Eukaryota; kingdom Metazoa; phylum Mollusca; class Gastropoda; order Stylommatophora; family Oreohelicidae; genus Oreohelix; species Oreohelix idahoensis. The sequence goes on along the minus strand of JAMPIV010007216.1, from coordinate 436,902 downwards.
TTATAATTATTAGTATCCAGATTATAAAGATCTATCAACTTTGGGTATTCAGTACCGGATTACCGACATACGAAATCGCGAGTAAATATCCAGACGTTGTGACGATTAATGGAATAAGGACAGGAGACGCTGTTTATGTATATGCTTGAACTTAATGTATGCTTAATTCATATCATGTCTCTTGGATTGAATACTGTCAAATAAAACGTATTTCATGTGGACTCGAACCACCTATGGACTTGTCAAATATCTACTATTATTGAAGTTTGGACAGTCTTGACTCCGCATTCGCAACCTTTAGTTCAGCACGATTGCTCGACATAAACCAAGTCATAATAATATAAGAACAAACTCAAGACATGGCCAGAAATAATGAACACTGTTTTATTAAGAACAGATTTGTGTAAGGACAGTACAAAGGTTAACCCACTGTCAGAGCAAAACCAGCCATAACAAATAGGACAGCATTCCACTGCAGTCTAGTTCATCTGACATGTTGCTCTGCCCATTGCAGGCGCTGCTGACGATGTCTGTGAGTCAAGTTTGGCCCAACATAAGGTCATCTTGCAGTAAGGCCTTTATCTCTGAGTCGTTGTATGACTGTCATTCCCACGTCTACCCACTATTGCTCTTGCTGTTTGACTTGCCGGGAGAACGATTTCTTAGGTGACTCAGCACAATATGACGATCTTGCGCAGGGGTAGTAACTCGTGGTTGGCCACTCCGAAGTCTATCCCGGGCACTGCCAGTGGTTCCGTAACGTTCATTGAGACGTACAATAGTGCTGTGGTGGCAATTCATCCTTCTGGCAATGGCCCGCGAGCTCATTCCGGTCTCCAACATACCAATGGCTCGTTGGCGGTCGTTTTCAGATAGTCGTGGCATTTCAAGCACATGTACTTGGTGTTTTGTCTCAACGACCTTTTTATACCGAGTATACTGCCATAACGCGTACACATTTTTCAGGGTCATAGCTGTTGGGAATCGTGTTGCACGTGTAACTTTCATTGTTTTCATGTAGTCTGTACACAAACCCGTGGGTTGAATCATGCACTTTCCATTCCAGCAGCCATTCGCTCTCTACCTCATGACAAACACGGGGAAAATCTATTCCCACACTTTTTTTTCCAGCTTCTCGGCATCAGTACATATACTCATGGAACAAAGTAAGTGTGCAACACTTTATAGGGCACTGTGCGTGATTTCATGGACGAAATGAAATAAAAGTTGGCACACACAATGTGGTTGAATATTGAATAAAAGACCAAGTGATCACTTTGATTTTAGTGAAAGTGTCATGAAAGAAAGATAAAAACTAAAGTCAGTGTGGAATCCCCACGAAAAAATGAAATCTTGATTTCAGTACCGTGTATGTCCACCTTGAGCTGTTATCACTGCTTGACAGCGCCTTCTCATCGAGCCAATGACACGTTGGATCTGTTGTTGGGGGATGTTATTCCATTCTTCTTGCAACGCTTGTGCTAACTGGTGGTGGTTTTCAGGAGGATTTTGTCTTCTTCGCAGCCTACGCTCCAGTTCGTCCCACAGGTGCTCGATGGGAGAAAGGTCCGGGGAAACAGGTCTTAAACCTGGATTGTTCCTGGCAGTCCATGTTGCCTGAATAAACCTGATACGCAAGTGCATAAGGCGTATGTAACGGTCTTGTGCAGGGGTGGTAACTCGTGGTCGGCCACTTCTATGGCGATCAGCAGTGGATCCAGTTTGGTGGAAACGAGCTTGAATGCGTGATATAGTGTTCCTGTGAACATTGAAATGTTGTGATACAGCTAATATAGTCGCTCCAGCAGCTATTGCTCGCTGTTGTTGGTTCAATCTTGGCATTGTCAAAAAAGATGTTTCTGTTGGACTCTTGGTACTCTCTATCTCAACGATTACGTTTTCACATGCTTGTGATTAGAGCTACACACTTACCTTCCTTTTATCTGTGATAAATTCTCCCCTACGGCACTTTCCACGTGATTTATCTTGCACCGTGATTATCTCCCCATGAATAGTGCGATCCAATTGTAATTGCACGGGTAAGTGAACAACACTCACATAGAAATGTATGCCAACTTGCATTTGAGTTGACTCAAGAACACACGCACAGTGTCCTGTTGAGTGCTGCACACTTACTTTTTTCCATGAGTATATAATAGTGGTGCGTTTTTAATGTGCTTCAGTATATATTTATATCTGCTTGTTCTTTAGAGCAGCTAGGCCTCTAAGATACTGATCAAATGTGGTTATTTAGACCAGTGAGTTGTGTATAATATTTCATCATAGATAGAAGTGCTTCAATTAAGTTTTCTCTCGCGTGATGATGTAGTTAGTATTTTAGTAGGAGTATGAAGGCATTATTGTTGACTGAGATATGTTTATTGTATGATTACACTACACAGACCTGCATCAACACACACACACACATGGTCATTTAAGCGCATCTACTAGCATATTTTCACACATGTGTAACACCACACATGACATACACACACACACATATAAGAGCATATACTTGCATATTTTCACACATATGTATGGATTATTACGTAGATGATGTTTGTCCATTAGTACGATGCTAGTTTATTTTGTTTCATTGTATTTCAGAGAGTCCAGCAGTCTGTGCTGGGTTATATGGTGTTACGTAGAGAATATATATGGTGTTGTATAGGACTTACCTACAAAAGTAAACTTGTGGACAACATTGTTTTCTGTATGATTCATATACTACCTGATGAGGGTTTCATTAATAAAAGTGGGACCCCTGTCATCAAGAGAGTTTTTGTGTGACTGCGGAACGTGTGTGAAAGTAGGCCAGAGAGAGTGACGACAACATTACACATGAATTCTTATTCTTCTTCATACATCGTCTTCGCACTGTCATATATATATATATATGCAATTCCAGTGTATTATTATAATGTTCTGTACTGCCATTATTTAATTTCTAAGTTTATTTTAAAATAGTGTTTTACTCTTTTACTCTGATAAGTGTATACTATTTTTTTTGTTTGTTAATAACAAAGTCCCCTAGATTTTTGGTTTCTCTATTTAAGTGAGTTTGTAGATCACTTTGAAGTTCAAAGGCTTTCACAATGTTTGATACAGAATCAATTCGTTTTTGACAATCTGTCATTTTTCCTTTCCACATTTCTTCTTGTTGGATTTTATCTGTTCGTTTTTGTTCACTCCTTATGAGTTGTCTTTCTGACTCAACCCTTTTCAGTAAATCTTCATTCTCCTCTTTGAGTTCTGCTAATTTAGCCACATCTTTAGCTACTTCATGCTGAATGTTTTTCATAGTTTTCAAGATTTGTTGTTTACCTTTCTCGCTATATCTTCCGTTACCGATGATTTGGTTATTTCTCTTTCTTCTGGTGGATTACTATCTTTTATCAGTAATTTTTGGATTTTATTTGTGTTTTGGGTTATCTCAGCATTTTTGGTTTTGACTGTGGTTTCTCTTGGTGATGAAGTTGTAGATGTAGTGATTGATGATTGATGTTCTTGTAGTACTACTTTAAATGGCGTGTTAGTATTGACTGATTTTATTATAGCTAGTTTTGTTTGTTGGTAATGTGGACATTCTAGGAAACGTGCACTGTGGTTTCATAGACAATTTGCACATTTTCTATTTATATTTCTTGTTCTGTAATCTTTATCATCGTCTACTAATTTACAGTGATCATAGGTGTGATCCCTTGCACAATATCGACACTTAGGCTTACTTCTTCTACATGTTCTTTTGATGTAGCCAAATTTCTGGCAGTTTGAGCATTGAATGACTGCTGGAATGTAAGCTTCTGTTTTAATTTATGAACTGCCACTGAAGAAATGTGATGGGATTTCCCGTCCTTCTAATGTAACTATTAATACAGTTGTTCCTAATTTCTATGATTTCTTTCCCAGTTTCAGAAACCTACATTTTGGATTTTCTGTTCGTAGTCTATTTATTATTTCTTCCTCTGGCACTGTCAGATGTATTCCTTTAATTACATATTTCCTGGTTTCTTTGACTATTTCTAGTTTGGCCGTAATGCTGTGTGCCAATTCTACTTGAAAAGGACTTACTTCAATTTGTTTTATTTCAACTTTTTACTTTTCAGTCATTTCATTGTGAGTATTATGCCAAAACACATAAACTTCTTTATTTCTCACGAGTGCCTGAAAACATACCTTTATGTGTGTGTAATATTTATTTACTGTTTACAGGCCTCGGGTTTCCCTTCTTTATGTGTAGTATTTTTAGACATAGCTAGGGCTTATGATGAATGTTGAAGAGAAGGTGCTCCCTTTAAAATGAAGAAGATAGGAGTAACAGGTAAAATATATAATTATTTGGAGAATTTCCTACAAGACAGATATTTCACTGTTCATGTAAACAATGATAGATCAGAACCGTAAGAACAACAAAATGGAATACCCCAAGGATCATTAACTTCCCTTCAATTTTTACAATAATGGTAAATGATTTAGGTGAAGAATGTAATGATGTGAAAAATAAATTGTCACAGTTTGCAGATGATGTTGCTATATATAGACCTGGGAAAAATCTGACAAAATGTTATAAGGATCTACAAAAGCAAATAAATAAAGTATGCAAATGAAATGGATGACAAAATGGGGATTTCAGCTGAATACAAATAAAACAATAGGGATGATCTTCAGTAAAGGTAGGTTTTTTAAAATTAAATTATAGACATAAATATCCAAGGGCAAAATATCAATACAGTGCAAACCCCTCGATATCTAGGAATGACATTTGTCACGAGATGGATTTTTGGGGCGACCTCTTTCCGATCTCTCTTTCACTACGGCAGTAATCAGTTACATTTGTGTACTGATTTTATTTGCGTGATTTTCCATGGTCGCACCCTTTTCTTTCTGTTTGCTATGTAGCAGAGAGTGTGTTTGTTCAAACATTTGACACTCCATGTTGATGATAAACACATCACATTTGCAAGAAGCGGAAGAGGTAATATTGAACGTCAGGCAAGTTGGTAATTCTTGTGTACCAAAGCTTGGCCGCTACAGATTAGCCCTACAATCGCCAGCGTGTTTGCTTAAATCGCTGATAAAGGCCAGAGTGCGGAACAGATAACGATTAATCGTCTGCGAATAGATTACTTTCTGATAAAGTAATAATTTGTTACATCTGATACACATTTGTCTTATGAGTTTACAGATGTGTTGGTGAGTTCGCCTGCCAGGGCATCGGATATTTTTCTACCATATACGGAAAACTTGACCTCTGCATTATGTTTTAAAAATTTCCATGTCAGGATAATTTTGGACCCCCCCCCCCCCCCCCCCAACCAGCATGTTTAAAATGATTGGAGCTTTTGCCTAGCTTCATAACAAACAGAACGGGGGAGGACAGTGAATATAACCTGACGCTTCAGTCAGTCAAATTTCTGTAAAGATCGCTTGCCAAGACGACACAACCAGACCTTGCCAGGGTGAAGCCTAGAATTCAGAATTCCATTTTATCAGACCGGACACCTTTCATTGGAGAATCTTGACGGACTTACAAAAACAGCCCAGGAAATCTCTATCATTTTAAATAAGGAAACCCGGAATATCTGAGAAACTGGACACACGGAGTCAGAGAGGGAATTAAAGTTAAAATTAACATATGCTAGCAGAAAGTGGAATAAAGCTGAAACCAACTACTCAACTAGCGAAAAAGAATGTCTTGCAGAAATATGGGCGATAAAGAAATTCAATATTTATCTGTATGGGAAGGCATTTAAGTTACAAACGGATCACAAACCCTTGTCGTTTCTAGCGCAGGCTAGGCATGAGAATTCTAGGTTACTCAGATGGTCCTTACTTATGCAGCCATTTGAGTTTAGCATAGAGTATATATCTGAAAAAACAAATCTGGGAGCGGATTTTTTAAGCCGCCATCCATGTGATGAGAACCACCGTAAGCCCCAGAAATAATAATAAATTTCTCTATGTGTATATAGAATTATAGACTGACATATAACGTCTGTTTTAAGAGGGGAGAACTTGTCGTGAAACATTCTAAATCCACATATATAAATTAAAAGGTAAATGTAAAGCCTAACACATAAATTCAATAAAAGGAAAGAAGAATGGTAAAGAACAGTGCTGTCACAATTACTGTACTCGAGATCCCCCTTTTTCTACTTCGTCTGCATATTGTAACGCTTTCACGTTGATAGTAAAGCCTACTGCATCAATACACGCTTTCTACAATAAAACGTGTACTGCATTTCTAAGAAAACCTTGAGATACGCAAGCTGATTAATGACCTAAATTAATACTAGCATTAATTTCACTGCGTAATGAAAAGACAGATGGAATTATTTGATTAAGTGGAAATCAGTCTCCTATCAAAAATTTTTTTTTTTATTTGGACGTGCGCCCTAATATAACCGATTAGGTTGAACGGGACGCGCCTCGCCAAAACGAGGCAAAACGTTTATTAAAACAAAAGATGGAATTAGGATAGAGAGAGGGAGGGCTGAAAGCCGGAACGCATGCAACACTAACACGCGTCTCGCGATACAAAATTAATGCCATCACGCGCGTAAGGCCAGAAGCACTAACTTTTTTCAAATGGACAGTGATAAAAAACATTACCCATACGAGAGTTAGGTTTAAAAACCTGAAAAACGCTTATTAGGAAACATGACACAATACTGGTTTACGTCTGAAATCCTGACAGAACAGTTAAAAAGGATGCGGACAGTGGAAGTTAAAAATAAACAACTGAGATCGATAAAAGACAGGAATTTTAAATGGGCCATTTGTTCTCATGATAATCATATAATTGGGTACCTTAAGACTAGTGGACTTGGAATATATAATAAATTATCAATGTCGTGGAATATTCTAATCCACATATATAAATTATCAAGTAAATATAAAGCCTAATAAATACATATAATAAGAAAAGGAAGAAGAATGGTAAAGAACAGTGCTGTCACAATGGCAGTACTCGAAATCCCCCTTGTTTTCTACTTCGTCGGCAAATTGTAACGCTTTCACGTTGATAGTAAAAGCCTACTGTATTATTACCCGCGTTCTTCAATGAAACGTGTGCTGTATTTCTTGGAAAAACATTGAGATACCAAGCGGATCAATGACCTAATTTAAATATTTCATTCATTCCATTTTATACACGGCGTAACGAACGAACAGATGGACTAAAGGATAAAGAGAGAGGGAGGGCTGAAAATCAGGAACGCATGCAACACGCGTCGCGCGATACACAATTACTACTATCACGCGTGTAAGGCCACATGCACTAATTTTTTTTTCAGACGGACAGTGATAAATTCACTACCCTTCCCAGAGTTAGGTTTTTAAATCCTGAAAAACGCTTATAAGGAAAGATGACAATAGATGGGTTTACGTTTGAAAACATTACAGTACCCAGACAGCACATCTTCGAAACAGGAGGTAGAAGAAATTGCATATTTTGAACGCAGCCACTTAGCTCTTTTAAATTTCTTTATTTGGGTTCCTTAGGGCTTGCTGACAAAGAATATGTAAAACGTTACGCAAATAGTCTAGGAATTAACAAGTTATAGCCAAAATAAAATGATAGTGCTGTCAGACAACACCCAAAATCAGAATCGCTCAGTGGTAGATTTTTTTACACCACCATTGTACGGGAAATGGGCCACAAGTTACATTTGAACTGATTGGCTGGAATGATATGTAAGGCTAAACACGATTGGTCGGGCTATAAATGCTATCCTTGGTTGTTAGGGGAGACGTAGGAAGTTAAAATTTTTTCAAACCCTTGTCGAAACGTGGCTCCATTGGCTAGACTCGCTGATATACTCACTTAGGAGCGTTAGTTCGAGACCACTAGTTCAAATAAGCTTGATAAAGCAACAGTGCGTTGAAGCCAGCTCACATTTTTGCTAAAATAAAAGCCTGGAACATAAGCAGATGGGAATTTGTGCCAGTATTTTGTGCCAGAATTCATTGCTAATCAACGTATCTGTGTTTGTTTCCATGAATTGTGGTAAGCTTGAAACATTCAGTATCTTTTAATGAAAATTGAATGTGAATTGTTAATTTATGCCTGTATATATGTGTAGTTCAGTAGCAAACATGATGTAAAGCCTATAATGCTCCAGCCTGAACAGAAGGTGTCGGAGGAAAGTAAAACTGCATGGAATGGCCAAACAGTACACTGACACCTAGATTATTGATTAGACAGAAATAATGCTGGAAGTGCAGAGGCGTAGTAACCATTAAGGAGGTTAATGCTGGTATAAAGTATTTCAGATGAAGCTGACAGTTGGCCTAACGCTCTGAACTCAATGTTTGTGATGTATTGTGCTCAGTGTAAAAAGAGAGTATCAATTAGTTATTTTTTTTTTTTTATTTTTTTTTTTTCGTACGCCCGCTAATACTCGAGGCGAAATCTCAGGTTATTATTTTTATGTCTAACCTGACACTGATTTTACGTGAGTATCCCTTTATTTCTTGTACAGAGACAAGTGTCCCTCGCCATTCAGGCAAATACTCTCCGATTTCGGAGGTACCCATTGCAGCTGGGTCGGCTCAGGAGCCGCCAGTCCCTGGTCGACGACACTCCTTCAAATGTTATCGCCAGGTCTCGAGTTAATCCAGTCCAAATCCCGGTCGACGAAAAATCCTCAAATGCCGTCGCCCGGGTTTGATCCTGTATCACCCGGTCGCCAGAGCGGTGTTGTAACCACTACGCTAGAATTAGTTATGAAGTAGAAGGTACATCCTTCTTGTTTTCAGGGACCGTGGTCTTGATGGTATTGAGCAGCACCTGGTCAGAGCTTTGCTGAATCCAGAGTCGGACAGCATACTCCTTGGTCCATTTAGCTATCAGTGAGGTGTCTCCACAGCACAGGGGAGAAATCGAGCAGAGGAGTCTTTTCCTGCCGCCATCACGCAAGATAAGCTGATGTGGCCAGCTGAGCTCAAAATTATGTAACCCCATCTTAAAATAATATTGTAACATGAACTTAAGAGGGGAAGTAAATTGTTTTAATAACAGGAACTGAGAACATCTCCAATACTAGCTCCCATAAAGACAAACTATTGAAGTCATGATGACAAATACCAACAGAGCTTGAACAAAACAAAACCAGTATTACCTCATATTACTACTACACAACTGACACACATAGGATACTTTAATAATATATGTCACTACAATATTCATATTGAGAAATTCTGTACATATAACGTGTAATTAAAATTGATTGTGATTCCTGGTTCCCTTTGTATTTGAATCAGGACACATATTCATTCATAACAGCAATGAATACATATTGTTATTTGAAAAGTTATCAGTGACTCCTTTAAGATATCCTTTAGAGTGTTATATGTATGTGAGTGTCACAGTGTTGTCAAGTGTGGTGGAATAAATTAAATTGTTTATCTGTCTGTTGTTGTTATGACTTACACTTCATCATACACATACCCTAGACATACAACGTAGTCATCACACTATTCCAGAATAATTCTGACTGAGATATACATATATGTGGCAGCAAGTAAGGTTATCTATAATACACTACTCTTATTAGATATAGATACCTTCACAGCTGATCTCAGTCAGTACACTAAGTCCCCTATAAATATTTATAACATCCCACTTCACCACAATCAAAATGGTCCATTAGATACTAAAATATTGGTATAAAACATATGGAAACTGGCATGGTCTGGTCATATCTGTTAGATAAAATGGCATGATGTTTTTGAAAACACGTAGAGGAACGAAAGCTGAAATAGTACGGAGTAAAAGATTGGCTAGAATTTAAAGCAAGCCGAGGTGTGATCGGCTAAACTATATATACGAATCTAGTCTAGTTGTTGATAGTAACGCGTAGTAAATGGGATAATTTTTTTTTAAAATTCATTCAAAAGATAGTTAGGCTTTGAGCGATTGGTCGAAGCATTTGAATTGAACGAAATAGTACGCTGCTCGTTGCCAGTTTCAAAAGATTTTCATAAGAGCAGGAGCGATGTCAGACTTGTGCTGTGGTTTATAAATTATATCGACCGAAAGCAGTCTGAAACAGTGGGTAAATCTAGATATGTGCCATTCTCTAGTGCCTTATTCGTCGTAACCTGTGTTATTTCCTTTCTATGTGGTAAGATTGATTTTATTGACTTTTTTAATTTGAAAAATTGGTTGTGTATAAGAAAAGGCCATGACAAAAGGTTGTAACTAAATGGTTCCATGGCAGGCTTAGGCATGGCCTAGTTGTTGATATATTATACCATGGACCATTTGAGAAAGTGAGAACTATCAATATATATATATATGATGATCATGCTGAAACATTACACCTATCTTATTGCATGGTGAAGTATGGCTGGAATGACAGAGGTGTTGTCTCCATAAGGGAAAAATGAAAAAGAAAACTGGTACTATTGGTTCCATCACATGAAAGTGGAGAAGCTTGGTTGTCAGAAAGAGCTGACCATGTTCTTTTTATTACATGCATGTTTACAGGTAAAATTGGAGGAATTAGTTTGATATTAAGACAGGATCATACTTGCTTTGACAGGGGTTTCCTGCTGGTACTTGGCTGATGCTGTCAGAAATATTCAGCATTAGATCAAGTCATCTCTGACAACAGCTGTTAAGAGAGAGATTGTAGACCAGAGGGCCTGAAGCGTGTGGCCAAATAGATTGCAATCATTATGAATCCCAGGCACAGATAAGTGATATATCTGGCCTGGAGCAACTTATCATTACTGCATAATTTCTAGGACAATCTCCTCAAGTGAATAAACTTTTCCTCCAAAACTAAAAACAGTACAACAGAGTCCATAAGAGTGATAAAGAGAACAATTGGGATGATGTATATCCCTTACCAGCTTCAAGGAACAAGTAATTAGATAGAGAAAAAAAAAATACGCAGTTGAAGATTGATTTCATGCATTATGGACACATGGTCTATTGCTTGTAAATAATTGCATATACATATTTGTAAATATATAAGATTCCATCAAACTGATTATCAATGACTAAAGTCCTGGCCAAAAGAACATTTAGGCTCAGGACCAATAAAGTTTAACAGAAAATTTTTCATTATAAAACTTAACCGCTGGAGTTAGTTGATTTTATCTTAGAAGTTAATATTTGTTGGTATATGTTTTGTATTGAGGTTATTCCACACACTCACTTTTACATTACCCTAGACACTTAACGAAGCCAACATTCATATTGATTAAAAATTAGTCTGATTGAGATATAAATGTGGCAGCAAGTAAGGTCATCTGAATTACACACCAAACCTATTAACTTCAGATACCTTCACAGCTGATCTCAGTCAGTACACTAAGTACTTTATACTATATTTAAGTCCCAACTCACCACACCCATGTTAAAGAAATGACATTTGCACATGCTGACTTAGCAAATGAAATACCCCTCTACAGCATTTGTATATGCTGAACCCACATTGAATACCCCATTACCGGATGATAGCCACAGATGGCACATGAGAGAATGAAGCAACTGTTTAATGATGATGAAGATGCCATTTTATATTAGGGTGAAATTTTATGTTGACACAACTAATGTTTTGCTGTGCGGTTTATGCACTTATGCTCACATTAGAATGAGACAATGAATAATTTGAGGCTGTTATGAAATAACAGAGAAAATAATTGAAAATTTTTGGGTTCTATGAACATAGAACAAATTGGAGGAATATAATTGCCACATATGAGAACCATAAATGTATGGATCATTATTGGACAGGAGACACAAATGAATTATGATAATCCTATGGAACCAAAAGTGTTAAGGACACAATGGAGATTAAATGAGAAAAAAAAAAGATTGAATGCTGATGCACCCAGAACATAATGGAATTATATGAGATTTGAATCACCCATGGACAAAGGATATACAAATGGACTAAGCATATCACATAGAACCGCAGAGGTTAAAGACAATAATAATAATGGAATAAAATGTTAATATCTCCATATTTTGGGAGAGAATAATTTTTGATATTTTCTCCACTTGCCTTATATTGTGAACCTGATTATAATAAGATGAATGCACATGAATATTGCTTGCTACTGGTTATATTAAAATGCTTATGGTATTTTAAATTAAATAATACAACAAATCAGAGGATTGAAAAATGATTGAGATATTGTGACAATACTGAGCTTGGATCACCCTTATGATATATGGACCAAGAACAATGTAACCCCATGGATTGACAGATATGATATTATAAAAGACTACCTAGATTGGACATCCATATTGCTGAATCATGGATTACCATCGGAATAAATATACCCTCATGCCCCACACCTGCAAATGACTTAGGAAATTTTAAATAGATTACTCATCTGGCTGTAATCAGCAGATGTAATAAACACCACATAACTCTGAAAAACCTTCGACCTGCGAAGGCAGAGTTGGTGTTGAAATATTGAAAATATGTACAAAACAAATTTTTTTCTCCTGTTGTCATAAAATTTGAAAAATGTTGTTGATGTTTACATAAATGATTGTATGATGTGTTGTTAAAAAATGAATATTGACAGATACAGCTCATAAGGTTCACTAAGGATGTAAATTCTGGTTATAACAAGAGAACTAGACAGGATCCCCATAGCATGGAATTGTGGAAAGACATAAAATGATACATTGAACATTGAAGAAAAAAAAAAAGGAGAAGAAAAGAAGGAAAATGTTACATGGAACCAGACATTAGTAAGGATACATAGTCGCCAGAATGCCAGGAACCTTGTCTTGAGAAAAGAAGAAAAATAGGAATATTAAAATGACATGTTGTATTCTGTTGATGATTGATTGAATAAGTTGATGTATGATAATTGCAACCAAGTTAGTGCAAAGTTGATTTTCGAAAAAGACTAGTAATAAATGATAATTGTAGGATATGGCTCACATATGAGAATAACGTGTTGACAGAAAACCAGAAAGAAAAAAGAAAGATTCCAAACAATCTAAAAAAATGGCTGAATCATAAATGGACAGGATCATTACCAGACCTATTAACTGTATGGATATTGGAGACAAACATCACATATTTTGAAGAAAAAAAAAAAATGATGAAATATAGAACATCCGCTACAGTGATAGACTTGGAACGAATTCATATACTTACCATTTGGGAAATGTCAATAACAGGAAACATTCAGATAAATAAATAAGAATAAGCTATGAGGTTGTAATGCTTTTATTGTAAACAATATGATGGCATGTTTACATGTTATGGTTACATTATAATTCAGAAATTTTCATCCATATGACTAGAAAATTTATATAATAACAATGACCAACCGGATAAATCATTGGAAAAGAAAACATGATGGATATCCAAGGAAGGATTAACTGTTTATTGAAAAAGAGATCAACATGACAATAAGGATGTGGACACCTTCAAAATCTCTATGAATAAACTGTAAAATACTTGGAATCAAAAGAATAAATAAATTACACCCATGATGATGGAATATCAGAAAGAAAATAACTTCAACATTTTTAGAGTACTTGAAGCCTTGGGATATGAAACCAATGACAGGAACAGAAATGATATATGACTCTGCTGCACACAGTAACAAGATTAAATTAGACAGAATTCAGCATCAGGCTTTATGTACAATAGCAGGTGCAATCAGATCAACATCAATGGGAGCTATAGAGGTGGCTTTAGGAATCATACCCTTGGAATTACGGAGAAAGGAGTTAAGACTAAATTACATGAATAGAGTTATGTTGGATAAATCTCACCCAGAACATACAGCTTTTACCAGATGCCAACTAACAACTCAGGCCAAGCCAATGAATACCACTAGATACCCTACAGGATGGAAGTGTATGGAGGAAATTGTCCATCTGGGTACATTAATTACATCAATTAATAACAGTTGTGAATACAAGCCAGTGATTCCGCCCTGGGAGATCAAGAAACCAGACATGGACTACCACCTAGCAGAAATACTTAAGAAAACAAATAATATAGAAAATATTAAAAACACAGCCAATAAATATATACAACAAATATCAAAAGACAGCATTACTGTGTACACAGATGGATCCAAGGGAGAGGATGGCAAATTGGGGATAGGAATATATATTCCAATATGGAAAATGGCAAAAGAATATAGCATCACGGAAAATACATCCATTTTTACTGCAGAGATGGTGGCAATACTAAAAGCACTAGAAATATTCTCTAATAAGTCTCCCAAAAAATTAACAGTTTTAACTGACTCTCAACAATTAAAGCACTTAGAAACTTACGAGAATGTAGTAGACCTGATATAGCAGAGGAGATTTTTCTGGCTACTACATACTTATATTCTAGAGGATGTTCAGTATTAATTGCTTGGATACCTTCACATGTTGGCATAGAAGGAAATGAAAAGGCAGATAAAGAAGCCAAGAAAGGTAGATCTGATAAAAATCTAATAAATGTAGGGATGAGTAAATCAGAAATTAAGAGCTTAATTGAAGATTTAATAACTGATGAATGGAAAGCAGAGTGGGATAAAAATCTGAAAGGAAGACATGCATATAAGATGTTCAGGGCTCCAACAAGAAAATGTCAGATATCTAGGGAATTGAAAATTCCCAGTAATAAGAAACTTCTCAGACTACAGCTGGGAAAAGGCTATTTCAGAATAGAAGAACCTTACTGTGCAGGATGTCTTCAAGACAATAATATAGAACATTTCTTGTTAAAGTGTAAGAGGTATGACCAAATGAGAATACCAATATTGGATTATTTGCAGGCATCCAACTAACCTATAAATATAGAGGAGGTGTTGAGAATAGACAGACCTAGGGAACTGCATAATATAGTCAAACAATATCTAACACGAACACATGTTAATATATAGTGGCTGGGAATGTGAAGGTCTGATGCTGTTCTTACAATGCATGTGACTTTAAATGGATGAAAGTCAATTAAATATCTGGTAAAGTCCGTTATATAACAAGAACCACCAGGCCTTTACACCCCTCCACTTTAATATTATTCTTGTTCATAGTTTCTTCTTGATTTTGTTTGTCTGTTTGTTTGTTTTTTATTTTTTATTTTATTATTTAACGTATAGGGCTAAGCACAATTGTGAGTATCCCTATTTTCAAATGTGATGCCGCTTTCCCATGTCGGCAGTTGTAGGCCCCTACATATTATTTGGAATTGAGGGCAATATATATCCTAATTATAACCCATCAGAGGTTGAACGGGATTTCTGTTTATCTTCATTCAATGACAATGGATATTACACCTTGCCCCCACAATGACTAGTAAAATGTTGTCAACATGCATTTCGTTTATGATTAAGTTATACAAATGTGTGGTATACTATTGCTCATATTTCCCAGTGATGCCATTTGTCACATTTTTTTGAGTGATGACCTTATAAATGTTTTCACGATTTTTTGGTCAGTGTTGCCAATTTGAAAATTTGATGAAAAATGTTGTTAAATGCCAGATAGTTAAAATTTTTTTGAAGTTGATGTCCATCCCTAGGTTTTTATATAGAAGTTGATCTCATATAGATATGGGAACCCAGGTTTAGGAATTAGTTTAAATTTTTCCGAATCATTTTTGGACTTAGAACATTTTTTGTGAACTTTAAATTTTTCTGAACATTTTTTGTGAACTTAAGAAATTTTTGGGATAAATTTTTTAAGATTTGATAGTACTCAAATGTCTCCCAACGGGATACATTTGCAGGGCCCCGGGATCTGTATGTGGCCGTGCATATCGGATTTTCTTCAGAAATAGACTATACCCTACCAGTAACAGAAAGAGGCACAGATTAACATAAAATAAATTCTTATAAGAAACAGAAGATATTTTAAAAAATCTTGACACAGATTTCTAATTAGGCCGGCTTGGCTTCGATAACGCCAAGCATTAGTCATGTGATCCCCAACCAATGGGAAGGCTCAGTTCTTTCTACCGTCAGGGAATGTAGAACAAGACGCCATATTAGCAGTTATGAATTTTAGAGCGGACTAGTGAAGACATGTTTTTCCTGCTCAGAGTAAATTCCAGTTAAGGAGATCAACTTTACATATAATATGCAGTTGTGTATATTAAATTATTTGTTGGAAGTGTTTGTGAATTCCTTCATTCAGTAAGTACTGTCAAATGAAATGCTAAAAAACTGTTAGAGCTCAAGGTACTAACCCAAGCAGAGCCACGTTCGAAGATGTGCAGCAAATGAAAACCTAAGTTATATTTGAATGAAATGCTTACGGAGGAAAGTCCTTAAGTTGAGAGAACATTTAGGAATACCTACGAAGGCTGAGTGGCTCAATAAATGACAAAATGCAAGAGATGGAATAATGTCGTTGAGCCTAGAAAATATAATGAAATGAAGAAAACTAGAAGGATAGAGGAGCCACGCCATGTTTTTGCAAGTTAACAGGTTGAAAAGATTTAAAGATGCAAAAAGGAATATTGCATCCTTGAAATAATACATTGATTTTTTATACTTGTTTATTAATGCCAACATGCCATTATGCAAGAACCTGTTACCATTTGACTTAAACCAGTTCCTGTTGAGAGTTGAATAAACATTCGTTTCATTGAACACAAATGCTGTTAAAGAATCATATGCTTGCAGTTGGCTATCATACAAATGAGTTGATGTATCATATAAAAGCAAATCGCTACAGGTGCAACATAAATAAAACCCATCTGCTCTAACAATAAAACATCATAGAGGATTATCCCCGAACCTGGTTAATTCCCGTAAGACTGTGAGAGAGCAATCACCAACTCTAGCAGGCAAGCTAGTATCTACATCTAACACTCTCGACATAAACAGCAACCCCCAATTCCACCCGGCCACAGTAACACTCCTAACTGGGGAAATGCCATGTGGCGTAGGTGACCCTGTCTCTCAACAACTTTCAGTCCCAAGTTCTGTTTATCAGTTCTGTTGCTGACTTTTTTCCATGTCACGATGTTAAATTGTCAGTATCGTCTCTCTTTGATGTCCTCTGTCTCCGTTTCCATTAACCTTCTGTTGCCACAATATATTCCAGCTTTCCTCTTCTGATAATATGTCCATAAAAGTGGATTCCTTCCTTCTAGTGTAAGAAATAAGTTTCCTTTGCGCACTGGCCTCTTGCAAGACATTCTCATTACTCTTTTTAGCTGCCCATGGTATTTTTAAGATTCTTTTGTAAAACCACATATTTATGTATATGACCTTGTCGTGAGAAGCGAGTATGCATTTCGATTGTTGATGCTTACTGTCTACGGCAGCCAACTTTCTTCTCAACACATGGGAAAGTAACCAATTTATCAATGGATTTTGGACATAACACGGTGCCGCTCGACGGCAGTACAAATAGAGCTACAATTAACAATATAACTCTAGCGACGACCTGTCTGGGGTATTGGCTCGAGATGTAATACCGAAAATTTCGCTGGACATTTCCCACGGGACAGGATCTGGTTAAGTCGCTCTAATGAATGACGAGAACAGACGAGTGGAGACAGACCGACTGGACTAAGATAAATATGCAAAGACGAACGTACTAAGACCGACTGGACTAAGATAAATATGCAAAGACGAACGTACTAAAGGATTAGAGAAAGTTCAGCGACATCAAAAACGTATATAGGAGAAAAACATCGAAATGGCTAAAGGCAATATCTTGGCCTTATAAACCATAGGAGGACCATCTTTTGGCATTTCTAGAGTAGCAGTCCGTCAGCTGACTTGGTCTATCCTGAACCATACTTCCAGTGGAAGGTTTACTTGGACAGAGCGAGTTCCTACAGTTGGTTGGAATAGCACTAGTGTTCAATAATTCGGTATACGGTACCAAGGTTAGTGTACTGTACTTGTAAATTAATAATATACATCAATTCTAGTTTCATTTAACTATATATATTTTACATAACTATGAACACTCCTCAAGACGCAGCAATAGAGACCGCAGTCAGCGACTCATAGCTTGACTGCCTGCGTCAGGACCAGCGAACCAGAGCTGGTCAAGACCGCACTCCACCTCCACGTGGTGGTCCTGGAAACAGTCTGCAGCTGTGCAGTCTGGCTGAGCGAGTGTGGATCGAAATGGGAAGGCAAACCCGGTCCTAAAAAATGCCGTGCAGAAGTCGGATGTGTAGACCGAAAGGTGCAGATATCACAGCTTAGGCGTAAACAGACACAACGCAACCACCGTCCTTTTCAGGATGAACGAAGAAGAAGAAGAAGAGAAGAACACTCTAAATACCAGTTATTTTTTTACACACACCATTAATACCTATACTACTACATAAATGTTGCACTAAACACAGCGAGGATATTGATTACATTTATAAATTGTAGACACAGGCTACAACAAACATGAAAACACACAGATACCACTCTCTGGGTACTTATGAGGCCTTTATTATTTTATTCATTCCAGGGGTAAAGACCGGGGAGCTTTATGATACCGTCACGTGTCTAACTACCAACGCTGGCGTTTTACGGCGATTTAATGAGTAGTACATATCTATCTACAAGCATACGCCACGTAAATCATTACGGCAAACCGCTAGTAAAAGACAAAGCACAACATAAGGCGATGCAGAAAAGCTGTCACATAGTGAAAAGTACCTACACAAATATTAATACACCGCTACACATACGCCAGACAAGGTCAGGCAAACTGTTAGTGCAGATCGGAAGTTACCGGAGGTAAACGGAGCGTTTGCAGTAGCGGGGAGCCAACCACGCTAACCCATCCACTCGCCATTACAAAAGAAAACCATGACGGTACTCTGAAATCTGGCCACAGAGCGAAGATTCTGCCTAATAAAGATATTAAATTCGACACAGGGAGGGCAGTCGCCCAACACAACAACAAAGTTTTTCTGTTGCCCCAATCAGCATTTGGTTTGAGCTAGAGAATAACCAGTTTTAAGTAAGCAGTAAGCACTAAACACACTGGCAAGGATGAAGGCGAATAGCATACCCAGGTCGAACACCACAAATACATACTTTCTGCAGGCAGCAAAGTCAGCACACCCCAAACCGAGTAAAACTGGTAGCAGTTTACCATCTCTTCTTGACTGTGCAAACGACTGGGAGATGGCGGTAGACCTACCTGGACGAGGGGCATATCCAGAGAGAATCAGAAAATCGCGGAGACGGCCGGATATAGTGCTTCATTCTTCAGCAGCGCTTCAGGTTATACTGATTGAACTGACCGTGCCATTTGAATCCAGATTGACGAGCAACATTCGTTCAAAGCGGCCAAGTATAATGCACGGCTGTTTGTGCCTTATACCCGAGCGATCTTTTAGTTTCGGTGACCGGAATTCTGACACCGGGTATAAAATTTTCATATGCACCGTAAAAAACTACTGAGGGTTTTGGCGGGGAAAATCAGCTGATGTGTGTGTAAAATCAGTAAAATATAAATCATTACACACTCGTTCTGTATAAACACAGCGCTAAAATTCTTTTGTGTACTATAACTTTGTTCTGTGTTCTATTTTTGATTGCATCTTTATTTGTTTGAACTTAGTTTTGACGGAGTTACAGACTTTTGAAAACAGCGTCATCATTTGAGGAAATTCATAAAATAAGTAATCTTTTCATTAATTTAATATCTACAAACCGGCCCATTCGTTTGAGTTTATAATTATAAAGACTTCTCGGAGGGAAGCTAAAGATTATTTCCACATACTTTTTTTCTTTGGTTTCATATCTTGAGAGTGTGTGGTAGTCAGTTTTGTGAGTTTGGCACTACAAGAACAAGCATATTGTCACCAGATTTTATAACATTTAAATCACTGTAAACGCATTCCTAATACTCGCAAATCTTAAATAAGGTTGTAAAAAAATAACTTTTTGTAAAGCACCATCTGTTTTTGCATTTTCGTTCATTTATAATGATATTTAGCTGCGTATATACGCGTAAGAAAACATGTAAAGCTATAGATAGATTACTTCCACAATACTTTGATCTATCTTTCAAGTCTTGTTAATCTTGTATTTATAATATGAATGTCTTTTTTTTATTGTGTGTGAGATAAGGACTGTTCCATTAGTGTTCTTTGGTAGACAATCCTGTGCACACGACCGCTGCCAAAGAATTCTAAGTAACTGTTTGTATATCTTCTTTCATTCAAAGTTACAATGCAGGTAGTAAATTTAGAGAAACCAAATTCTAAATCTAATACCATCCTTTTATCAATGGCTAGAGTCAGAGATACATATGATAATTTAGAAATATTTATGAATGGCTAAAAGATTTAGAGGGGGATGGTTAAAAAGTTGTTGTTTTCTTATTCGGGGATTATGACTTTTTGATGAAAATGTTTGGTTTGTCTGGAGCTCAAGGAATATACCCATGTCTGTGGTGTCTCCAGCAAAACAAGGAAATAAAGACATCCAGAGAGCATACAACTTGCAAACCAAGAAGTTTGGCAATGTTGATAAGAGATTACAATAGATATATGAAATATGGGAAAGGGAATAAAAGGCAAGTGGCACGTTACCATAATTGTTTACACAAACCAATGTTAGAGATTGAAATTGAAAATGTAGCTCCTCCTTACCTTCATATTTTATTAGGCATTGTTTTGAAACACCACAGACTTCTAGAACAGGTAGCCGATACAATAGACGCAAAGATATTTGAGAATCCGCAAGAGATACATGCAAACATTAGTACTATTAAGAACTTGAAGAGATTTGGTTGGAACTGGAAACAGGCAGAAGAATTAGAAGCTAAAATTGAATTTTTTCAGGCAGGTATTGAACTTTGTGAGGATAAGGAGGAGACAGATAGTTTTAAAGTTAAACTTGAAAATGCACAAGATGCGCTGGCCAAACTTCAGTTTCAAGATCTGTGTGCTAGGTCTGGTCCAGTTTGCTCACACTTGGACAAGGTACTAGCCAAACACAAAATCATACCACAGGCTTATCATAGCAGAGCATTCATAGGGAATCACTGCCACAGATATCTCACACAAAAAGTTTATAAAGATCTTACAAGAGCAATCATTACACAAACACTGAAAATTACAGACAAGATATAACTAACATAGCTTTTATTGCCCAAGAACAATTCAACTCACTGAAAGAAGCATTTGAGAAAGTACACAACAAAATATCACACAGTAAACCAATTAGTAAAGAATCAATAACAGCATTAATAGAGACTTATATGTCTTTGTTCAGAAAGCTATTCCCCAGTAAGACAATTCCTAAACAGCACATATTAGAAAAACATTGCGCAGACTGGATCAGAACTCATGGCTTTGGAATGGGCATGCATGGAGAGCAAGGAGGAGAATTTGTACATTCCACTATTTCCAAAATTGAAAGACGCGCCAGCGGTATTAAAAATATAACTTCACAATTAAAATTTATAATGGAAACTCATTTGTTACAAATTTCTCCATCTGTGAATGTACAGATTCATCCTATAAAAAAAAAGGAAGTGTGAATGATAATTGAGCGAAATTTTGGGGCTAGAGCAAATTATGGCAGTTGTTGCGTGAGAGTGACAGAATTAACAGAGTGTGGAAATCATTTAATAGATGTATTTATTAAATACACCTATTTATCTATTAAATTGAACATTTCGTTTTACTCATGACCATACTCATTTTTACATGACCATCGGGATGTATGATTGAGATAATTGTTAGCTCTCATGTTTTGGGGACAATTGGGTGTGTTATTTTAAGGTAATAAATGTGGACTTGCAATTTAATGTTTCAATAATTAATGTTTGACGCATGAAACCAAAACAAAACTTTGATATGAATTTTCTGCAGGTTTTCTACTTTTGATTTCTGTAATTTGTTATGCATGTTGATTGTGACCGTTTTAGTGTAAATTGCATTAGAAACAAACCATAACAAAATATTAAAATAACGTAAATTTTACACTATTTCAGATTATTATATCTTCTGTTCTAATTTTGATAAAATGTTTGTTCTTGTTCTAAAATTTACTCTAACATTTCTAGTCTAGCTTTACGCAAAATTAAAGCCGGTATTTATAATAATAAAGTAGCCTAAAAGCATTAATTAAGCCCTATCAAAAGTAAACACCGCCACATTTTTTCCCCTTAGAAAGTTGACCACGTGACCTCTGTCACGATAGCTATAAATAGCTCGGTCAGGGAAAATTGGAGCTAAGTAAACTAAGCATAGAACAAATTGAATCTAACCGTATAGATATATTTGCAGAAAAAATAACAAATGAGATTTTAAAAATAGCTATAAAATATATACCAAACAGGAATATGCCTGAGCACTTAAAACCAACACAAAAAGGTAAAAATAGGAAAAGAAACAAAGATAAAAATCCAGTACCATGGTGGACAGACAGATGTTCAGAACAACTGAAATTGAGGGAGAGGGCCCTTACAAAGTATAGATAAGCCAAAACTGAAGAGAATTACACAAACTATAAAAAAGTAAGAAATGAAACAAATAAAATAATATTCAGAGCTAAAGAAAAGAGTTGGAGAACATTATGTCAAACACTAAACCATAGGTCACAAGTAACTACAGTTTGGAGAAAACTAAAAGCAATTAAAGGAGGAAACCACAAGAAATTTAAAATCCCAACAATTAAAATACCAGAGAAAGCTGAAACAGATAGAGAAAAAGCCAACATACTAGCTAAATACTTCTATCAGGTTAGTTCAATAGACATTCTAGATAAGGAAGAAATAAATAGGCGGAAGACACTGCTAGAAAAATTAAAAGGAGAAAATATGGACACCACACAGGATGCTAATTATTTAAATGCAGATATTACAGTAGATGAAATAAAAAGAGCTTTAGCAGGAAAAACCAATACTACCTCTGGGGAAGACATTCTGAGCTATGAAATCCTCAAAAAGGCACCAAATACAACTCTAAGAGTGATTGCATCCCTCTACAACAAAATCTGGCACACGGGAAAAATACCGTGTTCATGGAAGACAGCAGTAATCATCCCCATACTAAAGCCAGATAAGGAAACACATGATGTCAGTTCATACAGGCCAATATCGTTAACATCGCATCTAGGAAAAATTCTAGAAACAATAGTCAACAGCAGACTAAAATTTCATCTAGAAAAGCATAATTTGTACAGTCCAACCCAGGCAGGCTTTAGAAGCCAACATAGTACAATAGAGCAACCGTTGAGGCTGGAACATGATGTTAAACGAGGCTTCAAAGGGAATGAAAAGACAGTAGCAATATTCCTTGATGTAGCAAGAGCATATGATGAGTGTTGGAGGGAGGGTGCACTACACAAAATCAGGAAATTAGGTATAGTAGGCAGAACCTACAATTATCTAGAAAACTTCCTGCAGGATAGATACTTCACGGTACAAATAAACAATGATAGATCTGAGGTGTATGAGCAACAGAATGGAATTCCCCAGGGATCAGTAATATCACCATTTATCTTTACGATTATGGTCAACGACCTAGGCGACAAGTTTAAAGACTTAAAAAACAACTTATCCCAGTTTGCAGATGATGCTGCGATATGGAGAACGGGAAGAAATCTCCCATTCCTCTATAAAACAGTACAAAGGCAAATGGATAAAGTATCTGACTGGATGAACAAGTGGGGATTTAATCTAAACGTTAAAAAAACAGTAGGAATGATCTTCAGTAGAGGGCGTGTAATTAAAAACAATATAATTGACATAAGCATTAATGAGCAAAAAGTATGCACAGCAAAATCAACTAGATTTCTTGGTATGGTATTAGACCAGCAACTAAACTGGAACAAACACATAGACCTATTAGTGCAAAGCAGTAGGGGCCTTATTAACATGCTAAGATATATGACAGGAAGTGGTTGGGGCGCCTGCAATAAGACCATGTTAACGTTCTATAAATCATTTATTAGATGCAAACTTGACTATGCCAGTGTTGTCTATGCATCAGCCGCCCAAGCAATAAGAAAAAACTAGACACAGTCCAAAACCAGGCACTGTCAATAATAGCAGGTGCCTCAAAGGGAACATCAGCAGAGGCACTAGAAGTAGCGCTAGGCATTATACCCCTGGAGCTAAGGAGAAAAGAACTGAGATTCAGCTACTGGGAAAGAGTGGCAAAAGATCCAACTCACCCAGCACATAAAACCTTTGATAGGGGTAACCAGTACACAGGCCACATTCCATTAAACCATAATAGATACCCGTCAGGGTGGAAAACAATGGATGAAGTAGATCAATACCCAGATCTATTTAATGCGATAAACAGTAGTGCTCTGTATAAAGCAAAGATCCCACCATGGGAATTAAAAGTGCCAGAAACTGACTCCCACTTAACAAAGATCATAAATAAATCTAACGACATAATCTCAGCAAAAAGTAAAACACTAGAGTACATAGAACGGTATATCAATAATAGCCTAACTATATATACAGATGGGTCAAAAGATGAAGAAGGACAATTAGGAGCAGGAATAGCAATACCAAAATTAAAAATTTATAAAAGATACAAAGTAGCAGGTAATACATCCATCTTTACAGCAGAATTAGTGGCAATCCTAAAAGCTTTAGAAATAGCTGCAGAAAATCCACCAAAAAAAGTAACCATTCTCACAGATTCCCTATCATCAGTATTAGCTATCAGAAACAGAAATGAATGTAGCAGGCCAGATATTATAGAGGAAATACTACAGGTTAATACATATCTATAAACTATAGGATGCAGTGCAACACTAACATGGATACCATCACATGTGGGGATAGCAGGAAATGAGCTTGCAGACAAAGAAGCCAAAGGGGGGAGAGCTAGCCATAACAAAATTGAAGTAGGCTTAGGGAAGTTTGAAATTAAGAGCTTAATTGCTCAAGCAATAACTAAAGAGTGGATAACAGCATGGGACCAAAGTAAAAAAGCAAGACACTCATATAAAATCCTTAAAAAATCAAGCAAAAAATGTCAAATAAAAGATGAACTAAAAATACCAATTAATAAAAAATTGCTGAGGCTCAAGCTTGGAACTGGATATTTCATGATTGAGGAACCCACATGTGAAGAGTGTCAAGAACCAAACACAATTAGACACTTTCTGGTGGACTGCAAGAAATATGACCAACAGAGGCAAAACATTAAGACATACTGTAGTAACCACAATGTAGAAATGAGGGTAGAAAATCTCATAGGCACGAAGACCCCTTCAGAAATGCAAAAGTTAATAAAACACTATATTACAAAAACTAAAGCTAACATATAAAAAACAAATAAGGATTTGAGCCAGTAGTCCAAACTCGTGAAAGACTCGCCCCAGATACATACAGACTAACCAAAGAAACCATCCAGTGAAAATTAAAAACATACTAACTTAGAAAATAGCATATTTTGGAATTTCTTTTAAAAACCATGTTGAACTATAACCACAAAAGGAAAAATACCGACTAGAGATAATATAGTATAAAATAAATACAAACAAAAACATATTACAATAAAGGAAACACGTCCTGATATAACCAACAACTCCATGTACATGGTACATGGTTGAAAGGGGTGTGCTACAAAGAAAAGTAGCAAACACATTAAATAAAAAATAAATAAAAAAATAAAAGATCGCTGGCAAACAGCCGTGAATGATCTGGCCGCGGATCCGAGACACGATGGGTTCACTGCAAGGGTCATGGCTGTTGAGGTGGGCGCAAGAGGG
Organism: Oreohelix idahoensis; assembly: GCA_024509875.1. Taxonomy (NCBI): domain Eukaryota; kingdom Metazoa; phylum Mollusca; class Gastropoda; order Stylommatophora; family Oreohelicidae; genus Oreohelix; species Oreohelix idahoensis. The sequence continues at coordinate 411,249 of JAMPIV010007216.1, read as the reverse complement.
CTTGTGGCTGCATCAGTGTATGATTTATTGAAACTGTTGGGGCTGATGGGACAGTCGAGAACAAGGGCAATGAAGAGGCTTAGTGAAACTGCCAAAAAGGCATCAGGCTGGCTGTGGAACAACCGCAATGGGCAATGGAAATCGTGACAATAAACGCTGCGGTACAGAAAACACCAGGAATTTTTCTAAGTCCACAATACGTTGAGTTTTTTGATGTACTAGTGAAAGGGCTGTGACTGAGGGGCAACAGGCGGCGTATATTATAAGAGGTGTTAGGCACATAATTTCAGTTGCTAGCGCGCAGTGGCTATCCTCGTCGGCTTCGCGCAGGTGTCTCAGTGTGTGTCCTTAGTTGTGATGTGCAACGGAACGAACGGAATAATTTGTCTTCTCTTTGTTACTTTCCCAATTGCCTCCACTGGCGGATGTGTGGATTTTAAAGTTGCTACCATAAGTGAAATGGGTTAATTTTCGATACAAGACAACAGGAGGCTGAGACGCTTGGGAGTCATGACCCAAGTAGGCCCGCCCCCCTTAGAGTGTAAAGGAGTATACTGGGCCGAAACACTTGTCGGATGGGGGGACTTCTTCTGATGATCAGATTGCCTCCTGTTGTATCGCTCTGTAAAGAGTTTCCTATCATCATAGTCTGGACAGATCTCTCTACCGTAAATTTTCAGTGATACCTAGTGTATTCAGACAGGATCAAGCTACGAAATAGAAAATTCAGAAGTCACTACAGTAATACAGTGACTCTAGAACCAGGTAGATCTAGAGGAGTCATTTAAGTTAATTAAGGCGACATATCACTTAATTAGGATTACATCTCATTCATCATCATTCCGCCTTTTACAGCATATTAAAGGATTAAGTTTATTTATGATATTTTTATACCTATATCTCATACTTTATTTCGAGGTACAACACATATTCATTTGCCAATGTACCGTATATCTATATTTTAGGTTATTATGCACATAGCGTTTAATTCAATAAATGTTATATTAGTGTGATTGTTACAAACACATGTTATTACATCAGTAGCAACGAAAAGAACGAGTGTGAGAGACTTATAGTTGTATTTGTATTTGAATGGGGGGAGAAAGGGGGTGGGGGGGTGGGGGTGGTTTGAGGGTTCGTGAGCAGCGTTGCCACTCAAGTTCTAGAGATAAACCCAGATGCTCTTCTAAAAAAAAAAAAACCAGAAATACCCAGATTGTTTTATGCCTCAAATACACGGGATAGACGATGCTTACATAATCTTTTATGTGCATCTTTAGCACAAATAATCTGTGTGCTACCAATTTTTATGTATTTCTTCATTTTTTTTTTTTATTACTACCAAAAATTCACAATTAAATAAAAATGATTTTAATAACACCCCAATATATGAACTCTTGAAAATGAGATATTTTAACAGTAATATACTTACATTAGTATACTTACATTAATATACTTACATTACGGACTACGGACTACGACTTATGGAACTTGGAACACAAGAAGTATAAATGGGAAGGAAGAGGAGCTAGTGGAAGAGATGAGGAAAGCAAAACTAGAAATCCTGGCTATAACGGAAACGAAGAAAAAAGGACAAGGAGTCATGGATCTCGATGGCAACACGTTGCTCTACAGCGGTGTACCCATATCTGAAAGAGCTAAAGGGGGCGTGGGTTGCATTGTGGCCCAAAATCAAAAAGATAGTATCAAGGGATGGAACTTTGTCTCGGAGCGCATTATGGTTGTAAAACTAAAAGAAGGAGAAACCATAGTCAACCTGGTCATAGTGTATGGGCCAAATGAGGATGAGAGGGCAGAGGTCAAGGAGGAATTCTTCGAGCTGCTTCAAAGGACAGTGGATGACTGCCTAGATGAAGTTATCATGCTCGGAGATTTTAATGCCAGAGTTGGAAATGACCATGCTAGATGGGGTGGAGTTATCGGAAGATATGGAGAAGATACTCTCAATGACAATGGAAAGCGACTCCTTAGATTCTGCAGTGAGCAGAATCTGATCATTACAAACACAAAGTTCCCCCATAAGCGCATACGTGCATACACTAGATGTGAACCAACCAAGAATGAGAAGTCAGTGATCGACTATGCCATTGTTCGGAGAAGCTCATTCAGATATGTCCGAGATGCAAGAGTCTGGAGGGGGCCAGAGATTGGAAGTGATCACTACCTGCTAACAATCAAACGAACAACTGAAAGAGTTGCTCAGCCTAGGAACTGCCCAACATCACGCAAGAAACCAAGTAAACGAGCAGGAGAAATGAGCATTAGGACCTACAAGCTGAGAGAGCCAGAAATTAAGACCAGATATCAGGGGCTTATTGCTACAGCAGTGAGCAACACAGAAGAACGACCTGATGACTTGGAAACCCTCTGGAATAAATTAAAGGATATCATAAAGACAGCTGCTGCAGAAGCATGCGGTGACGTCCGACTTGGGAACCAGAGAAAGAGGACACCTTGGTGGACAGAGGAAGTCAAAGAGAAAATAAGAGAGAAGAAAATGGCATGGAAACAATACTTAGGAGCTAATACACAACAGGACAAATGGAAAAATATAGAGAATATGTGACACTCAGAACAGAAGCAAAGAATAAAGTGCTAGCAGCAAAACAGAAGTCCTGGGAAGAATTTGGAGAAAAGCTAGAAAAAGATGCACAAGAAAACCAGAAATTGTTCTATAAGACCCTAAAGAACATGAGGAAGGAAAAACAATGCCCTCTCAAATTTATAAAGGACAAGCAAGGCAAATTGCTTACTGCCCCGAAGGAAGTAATGGAAAGATGGAAAGAATATTTCTCAGAACTCCTGGATGGTGAGCATGGTGAAGCATCAGAAATGATAACCACTAGCACAGAAGAGAAAACCAATGATGGTGAAGATGACATAAAGATGGAAGAACTGAGGGCAGCACTAGAGAAAATCAAGATGGGCAAAGCAGCAGGGCATGATGGTATAACACCAGAAATGGTTAAGTACATGGGAGCATCAGGCGACCTATTACTCTTAAAGGTCCTACAGGCAGCATGGTGCAACAAGACCATACCAAAGGATTGGGAGATTGCCATCATAACACCAATTTTCAAAAAGGGTGACAATCGACAATGTGGAAACCATAGAGGCATATCCCTTCTCAGTGTCCCTAGTAAAATCTACTCTAGAATCCTAGAGCAGAGACTCCGACGCCTAGCTGAGCCACAATTGGATGAGGTCCAGTGCGGATTCCGAGCAAACCGAAGTACTCAAGACCTAATCTTCACACTCAGACAGCTGAGTGAAGAGGCCCTTGAGTATAAGAGTGAGATCCATCTTTGTTTCATAGATCTGGAAAAGGCGTTTGACAGGGTCCCCTGGAGCAAACTTTGGGACTGTTTGGCAAGGAAGAATATTCCAGCACCTCTGATTCATGCTATACAGAGCTTCTACAAGTCTTGCAGAAATTATGTGAGGACAGCAAACCATAAGTCAGAAGAGTTCAGGACCACCACTGGTGTAAGACAAGGTGATATCCTATCACCTTACCTCTTCATACTCCTTATGGACGATGTCATCAAGGCATGTAAGGAGATAACAAGAAAGTATTCAGTGGGGGTACTGGAAGATGAGACAGGTCTATATTTCGGAGCTGGCATTTGCTGATGATGTTGCCCTGATTGCTAAATCAGAGGCACATCTCCAATCCAACCTGCAAGTCTGGAAGGAAGAGCTGGAGAAGAGAGGGATGGTCATAAGCAGCTCTAAAACCAAAACCATGGTGATATCACGAGAAGAAAGAAAACATCAGATTAAGTTGGGAGAACAGGTCCTGGAGCAGGTCGACCACTTTAAATATCTCGGAGCTATTATAGACCGAAAGGGAGGTATCAAAGAAGAGTTGGCCACTCGAAAAGCAGCGGCTGGGAGACTTTTTCAGGCCATAAATCGTGGATTCCTCAGCAAGAAAGAGGTTGGTAAGAAAACGAAGATGGCTGTATACCGCTCCACCTATGTCCCAGTCTTGACATATGGATGCGAGTCGTGGGCAATGACTACAACCCACAAAAGCCAGATCCAAACCTCAGAAATGAGGTATCTGAGGAAAGTGGTTGGAGTAACAAGAAGAGACATGGTCCGCAACCAGACGATCCGTCAAGGCCTAAAATCCCATCCGCTGCAGACCCAAATAGAACAGTCCCAACTAAGATGGTTTGGCCATGTCTGCAGAATGGGAGAAGATCGGCTACCACGACAAGCATGGGAAACAAAGAGCCAGGGATCCAGACCTCCAGGACGACCCAGAGTCCGCTGGGAGGACAACATTAGACAATCTTTGAAGGACCGAGGACTAGAATGGAACCAGGCCAGGAAGAAGACAGCTGATAGAATGGTCTGGCGCTCTCTCTTCCAAACCTCTACACCTCACGGTAGAAGGGGAACGACTAAGTAAGTAAGTAAGTACTTACATTAGTTACATTAACAAAATGTTCCTCAAATTAACTTGTTACTGTTGAAAAATGTCACTTGTCAGAGACTCTGCATCCATGTCGACAACTTCTCCTTCGTCAAGATCATATGCATGAATTGACAACGTGGAATCTTGATTGTGAAGTTCCAAAATCTTTGCATATCTCTGCCGACAACGTCCTTCAGCACATCTTCAACCACGCTTTTACTAGGATTAAACTTATGACAAACTCCGTCTTTGGCAACTGCTTGCTTGGCTAGTATTCGATTGGAAACTGTTTCACACAAAAGCTTGTTGGTTTGTTTAGTTTTAACTAAGTTAACCTTCGAAAACACTCTTTTGACGCATGCTGAGGAGTGAGGTAGTGCCATAAGCGTGCACATGAGGTCAGCCAAAACATCAATTTTCTTCTGGTTATTAGCATCTGTTACTTGTTGCAGTCCCAGCCAGAATGCGGGCGGATCCTCATCCACTAGATGTCCAAGATCTTTTCGGTACGATGCCAGTTCTTGCCATTGATCAGACAGATGATCAAGGCTTCCTTCTGAAACAACTGTTGGGAACTGCGCTGCTAATGGAATGACAGAAGGTTTGTTGATATCAAGAGCTTGCTTTGGATCCAACAGCTGCATTTGCGCCAGAACACTGTTTTGTTCAAGTGGGAACCTGCGTCGTATTTGAGTACAAAGTTCAATCAGGTATGCCAATGCATCCTTGCGAAACTGGACTTCTTTATCTCGTAACGGTTGTCGCATTAACTGCGCTTCACATCGTCCACCCAGCTCAGTGTAATTCAGTTTCTTGTGCACCTGTAAATCCGAAGGGTCAATGTCGGCAAGAGTGCGATGCTCATGCTGCAATACTTCCTGCCTAATAAACATACTGAGAAGAAAACGATACTCTCTTGTTACACTCGTGTACACTTTGTGAAGACGGAAGTTCTCGGACTGGAATTCTATGTTCCTGACGTTAACTTTACCCAGTATGTAGCCGACAAATATAAAGAAGCATGTGCTTCGTGCCAACAGTGTTCATCGTCTGCAGGATTTGCCCCGCACCGTCGACGTTGTCCACTGAAGCTTCGGATTGGAAATACAAGTGCAGAGCATCCCATTGCTCAAGGATCCTCTCAATGACTGCTTCACGGGACAGCCAGCGTGTTTCAAACAGCTTCAACAATTTATGTTTCTGGGCATGAACTACATCTTGTATTAACTGGAACTGGAGATTTCTTTTACTACTACGCGAAAAATAGAAGCAGACATTCTTTATGAAAATTTGTAGCCAAGACGGTAGGTGGTTGCTGGCAGCATTTGCACAAAGTACAAATGAGTGACAAACACAGCCGAGAACAAAGACATGTGGAGTCTCTTTCTCCAGATGTGCCTGTAAACCACTTGCAGTCCCCATCATAGTGACACAGTTGTCTCCAGCAAAACCAATGACGTTACTAAGCGGGATTTCATGCGTGCTCAACAATTTCTTAACAGCTGTAAACATGACAAGACCAGTCCCATCCTCCACCTCAATGAGGTCTAACAGTGAATCAACTATTTTTTTTTGTTTTTGTGTCACAGAATCGCACAACGACTGCCAACATCTGGTTCGTAGAAATATCAGTACCCTCATCAACGATTATAGAAAATTTCTGATTTCTGCAAATGTTTATAACTTCAAGCCGCTCAAAATGAGCAATACCGTACTGCATCACATAGGCAGCCTTGGTGCGCTTCAGTGACATTTTTTTGAGCAATTGTGCTGTCTGGAAATATATCTGCTTGCAACATTCAATCAAATGATCAGCTTGCGAAAACGGAGTATTATGTTCTGCCATGAAAGCCGACAACACTATCTCCGCTTTAGCAATTTTGTCTTGGAGACAGGGCTCTTTTGGTTTGATGAAAAACTTGTTAATGTTCAGAGTTTTGCTTTTGGCTTCGAAGTTTTTCATGTGCTTCTGTGTGCTTTTATGTGTCAATAAAGCTGTTTTGTTGGCATTAGTTAATGTACAGGAACAGACCGTACAAATCGCAGCATAGCGATTACCAGAGTCCGGCTTTATCCAATCCTTCAGTTCGCTGTCTGTTAGCCATTCCGCACAAAAAGCCTGATGATACAATGGCTTCACTTTTTTACGCGGTGGCGTGTGTGTCGTCATGCTGCTACAACTACCAAGCGTACCTTCATCATCGCTCATTTTATAATCTTATAATAACAAAACAAAAAAACCAAAATGCTGTTTATCTGCTTAAGTCTAAAATGTAAAAAGAAGACTTTATAACACATCACAAAAATGACCGAGTATTGCAGATGACAGCCATTAACAGAATAATAGCTGATGTAAACGAGTCAAAAAACAACGTCATTGATGTGATTAAAAACAAGAATTAAATTTAAGTGGAATAAAAAATATATAGCACATAATGTTTTACATTTAATTATAATATACATATAATGTATAATGCTCATTGTAAATGCCAATTGTCAAATATACCCAGATTAATGCAGATTTTGAAAAAAATTACCTAGATACCCAGACGGAAGCCCAAAAACCCAGATCTAGTAAGAAATACCCAGCTGTGGCATCACTGCTCGTGAGCGATATAGGAGATGGAGGGATAGCTGGGTAAGGGTAATAATGTCACGGGGAACCTGAATTACTGGATCTACATTGTGGAAACTTATCCTGATTTCCAAATTCACCTCCCTTTGTCTCTCCAGTCTATCTCTACCTGGTTGCAAAATACTTCTGAGCCATTAGTAACTCCTGAGCAACCAATGCAAACTCTTCCTTGGTTAATCCTCAGATTAACCTTGTGACAGACCTACAGGGAGTTTCCAGTTTGTGTACTAGCTGTCCCTGACTCACTTCCCTTTGTCAGGATTGGCTCTAAATAACATTGAAAAACTTTCCCCGTTACTTCCATTAAAAAAGATTTGTTGCATTAAATACGTGTTGTTCATTTTATTGAACGCAGCTTTAAAAAATGCACTTAGATGAGTTCTCACGTTCTTTTCTATGCTGTTTTCGTAAGCAGGTCCTTAACGAAGACATAGAGGTCGTAACGAAAATGTAAGCCGGTTATTTTTTTTTTTTCCTTGTAAGACTGCCTACTTTCGACCACCATTTATACCGTTTATCACAGTCTTACTGCAGTCCGCCTAAGTTTTATTTTTTTTAATATACTGATAGTTGTCCTTATCCCCTGAACCCGCTGTCCCAATATAACGCTTTGTTCAGCTATTTCTAATGCCCGCAGACCTGCTCGGTTTACATCAAAGGATTTTCACGGGTACCTGTTTCCCATAAACCTGTCATATATAAAGCTGGTCGACCGTCGGGCAGTGTTTAAAGACTTAAAAAACAACCTATCTCAGTTTGCAGATGATGCTGCTATATGGAGAACGGGGAGAAATCTAAACGTTAAAAACAATCGTATGAATGATCTTCAGTAGAGGGCGTGTAATTAAAAATAATATAATTGACATAAGCATTAATGAGTAAAAAGTATGCACAGCGAAATCAACTAGATTTCTGAGTATGGTACTAGACCAGCAACTAAACTGGAACAAACACATAGACCTATTAGTGCAAAACAGTAGGGGACTTAGTAACATGCTAAGATATATGAAAGGAAGTGGTTGGGGAGCCTGCAATAAGACAATGTTAACCTTCTATAAATCATTTATTAGGGGCAAACTTGACTATGCCAGAGTTGTCTATGCATCAGCCGCCCCGAGCTATAAGAAAAAACTAGACACAGTCCAAAACCAGGCACTGTCAATAATAGCAGGAGCCTCAAAGGGAACATCAGCAGACGCATTAGAAGTAGCGCTAGGCATTATACCCCTGGAGCTAAGGAGAAAAGAGCTGAGATTCAGCAACTGGGCAACAGTGGCAAAAGATCCAACTCACCCAGCACACAAAACCTTTGATGAGGGTAAACATGAACATAGGCCACATTGCACTAAACCATAATAGACACCCGTCAGGGTGGAAAACAATGGATGAAGTGGATCAACACCCAAACCTATTTGATATGATAAACAGTAGTGCTCAGTATAAAGCAAAGATACCACTATGGGAACTAAAAGTACCAGAAACTGACTCCCACTTATCAAAGATCATAAGTAAATCTAACGACATAATCTCAGCAAATAGTAAAGCAGTAGAGTGCTGTTGCGGACTTTTGTTTGCTTGAGTGGGCTAATATTGTATTTCGTTTCACGCAATGTTTATTATGTCAGTGTTGTATTATTTCATTCCATCTCTTACTGGTTTGACAGAGTATGTATTCGTCTAACTAATACGTTTGAAAGTCAATGGTCAATATTCATGCAACAGTCAGAACTGGAACTTTCGAACGCCTTCATTGAATAAGTCTCGTTTGGACGACTTACAACAGTTTAATAATTATCCATCTTTTCATCATGAATTATCGACAATAATATATTTCACATTAGAGAAAACTTGATACATCACAGTTCAGAGTATACAGTTTATCAGACATTGCACGTCTGTTATTTTACCGTCTTAATTAACGTCCATTATCTTTTAGCCAAATACTTGGCATAATTATTATAGTTACGCAGCATTAATATTTCTGCTAACAGTTCCATTAGGGTCACTGCCTAATATAAACATCAAAACTCTGTCTATATTATCAACTCAGTTTGGCATCACTAGCCAGGCTCTAACAGCCGTTATACATTATCTCCGCGTTCGTATTTCATGAATATCGCGTATAAGAATTATTGTGTTTAAATACTGCCGCCTTACATAATTATGGACTCACTGGTCCTTAAACACATTATTATTTTATAAGCTTTGAAAGCACTATATTGACGGTTATACATAATCCTTAGTGGTTCTACCACACAATCCGAAAACACTGTTATATGCCCGAAGGCTACACAAAAGACTCCTTGGTTACTAGCCTAACGCGTCGTACAACGTTTTACTCGAACCTTATTGTTCTATTCAGTGAAGGTGTTGCAGGGTGCGACCATCCAAATCAAGTTAAAACCAAAATGCTCGCAAACCATGCAACAACCCTCAACAAGTACATAGAACAGTATATAAATAATAGCCTAACTATATATACAGATGGGTCAAAAGATGAAGAAGGACAATTAGGAGCAGGAATAGCAATACCAAAATTAAAAATGTATAAAAGATACAAAGTAACAGGTAATACATCCATCTTTACAGCAGAATTAGTGGCAATCCTTAAAGCTTTAGAAATAGCTGCAGAAAACCCACCAAATAAAGTAACCATTCTCACAGATTCTCTTTCATCATTACTAGCTATCAGAAACAGAAATGAATGTAGCAGGCCAGATATTATAGAGGAAATACTACAGGTCAATACATATCTGCACACTATAGGATGCAGTGTAACACTAACATGGATACCATCACATGTGGGGATAGCAGGAAATGAGCTTGCAGACAAAGAAACCAAAGGGGGAAGAACTAGCTATAACAAAATTGAAGTAGGCTTAGGGAAGTTTGAAATTAAGAGTTTAATTGCTCAAGCAATAACTAAAGAGTGGATAACAGCATGGGACCAAAGTAAAAAAGCAAGACACTCATAAAATCCTGAAAAAAAGCAAAAAAATGTCAGATAAAAGATGAACTAAAAATACCAATTAATAAAAAATTGCTGAGGCTCAAGCTGGGAACTGGATATTTCATGATAGAGGAACCCACGTGCGAAGAGTGTCAAGAACCAAACACAATTAAACACTTTCTGGTGGACTGCAAACAATATGACCAGCAGAGACAAAACATTAAGACATACTGTAGTAACCACAAGGTAAAAATGGGTGTAGAAAATCTCATAGGCACTAAGACCCCATCAGAAATACAAAAGTTAATAAAACACTATATTTCAAAAACAAAAGCTAACATATACAAAATAAATAAATAAGGATGCGAGCCAGTAGTCTACATTGGTGAAAGACTCCCCCAAGATAAATACGGATTGACCAAAAACCCTCCAGTGAAAAATAAAAACATACCAGTTTAGACAATATCATATTTTGGATAATAAAACCACATTGAACTACAACTAAAATAGTTTTAAAAAAAAACAACCTACTAGAGATAATATAGTATAAAATAAATACAAACAAAAGCATATTACAAAAAATGAAACGCGTCCTGATATAACCAACAGCTCCATGTATATGGTAGATGGTTGAAAGGGGCGTGCTACAAAGAAAGGTAGCAAATACCTAAAATAAAAAAAATCGGGCAGTGTTTAGTACTTGGCTGGGGAAGTTAGATGGTAATGTCTGAATAGATAAATGGTCATTTGCTTCAGTAGCAGTGTGTTCTTTCTTGGCAGGAAAATTAGTGGAACGTTCTCTGTGTGCTAGTGGATTAGAAAAAAGGTAGTCCCATAGCAGATACTACCGTATGGGAGTGAAGTATTAGAGACCTCACTATACTAGGTCATGCATCGAGAGGTGGGATGACCAGTACCCTTCCTCGCTGCCTTTTCCTTCCCTAACTCAAGAGAAAAGTCAGGTACATATTTACATCTGGGTAGACTGGAGCGTATCGATACCATGAAACTTTTTACTTTTCAAATGCTGTATAACACTAAGTATGGAAGTTCTGGAGTTAAATGGCTGACTTTACTATATTATTGTAACATGTCAAATGTTGTATAAAGCACTAGGGAGGGGTGTCTGGAGTAATGTTATTGCCTTTACTATAATAAAAGTACAATTACTGCCTTTACTATAATATTGTAACTCGTGAATTGTTGTATAGCACTAGAGAGAGAAGTCTGGAGTAAAATTGCTGTCTTTCTTAGAACATTGTAATTTATTAAATTTTGTTTAGCACTTAGAAGGAAAGTTCTGGAAATTGCTGCCTTTCTCAGAATATTGAAACTTGTCAAAATTGGCATTGCGGAGGGAGGTTGTGCAATGAAATGAATATTTATCCTAGTAAGCGGAGTACATGGTGACGATGATGACGAATATGAAACTAGTACAATTTTGTATTGTCCGTGTAGGCCGGGATCTCCGAGGAGACAAAGAAAGAATATGTTTACTTCTCCCGTTCACGTCGTAAGAGACGAGTAATATGCGGTTTGTGCATGAGGCTGGCAACCTTATCATGCACAATAATGTACTAAAAAAAACTATCCCCGCTGGAGCACATTCATGCTTTAGCGTAAGCTTCCTATAAGGACCAGATGCAACTGTGGCTCTGTCCTCCCAAGGGAGCGAAAATTGAAATTATGATAATACTGAGAATATAATTTTATGTCAGATTCCTGTCAAATTTGAACTCGTAAAAACAGAATAGTAAAACTTTCCTCTTATCTCGATAAATTACCCCTAGATATTTATCGTACTAATGTGTGACCAGAAACTAGTGCCATTTGTAGAATCATCATCATTTTCATTCCTTATGGAACATAGAGCCACCACTGCAGCTGATGCCCATACTTGAATCCTGCAGGAAACATTGACATGTTCTTGTAGCAGTGTATCTGTGGCAATTTGTTTCACATGTTCTTGTAGCAGTGTATCTGTGGCAATTTGTTTCACATGTTCTTGTAGCAGTGTATCTGTGGCAATTTGTTTCACGTGTTCTTGTAGCAGTCTATCTGTGGCAATTTGTTTCACATGTTCTTGTAGCAGTGTATCTGTGGCAATTTGTTTCACATGTTCTTGTAGCAGTGTATCTGTGGCAATTTGTTTCACGTGTTCTTGTAGCAGTCTGTCTGTGGCAATTTGTTTCACATGTTCTTGTAGCAGTGTATCTGTGGCAATTTGTTTCACATGTTCTTGTAGCAGTGTATCTGTGGCAATTTGTTTCACATGTTCTTGTAGCAGTCTATCTGTGGCAATTTGTTTCACATGTTCTTGTAGCAGTGTATCTGTGGCAATTTGTTTCACATGTACTTGTAGCAGTGTATCTGTGGCAATTTGTTTCACATGTTCTTGTAGCAGTGTATCTGTGGCAATTTGTTTCACATGTTCTTTTAGTAGTGTATCTGTGGCAATTTGTTTCACATGTTCTTGTAGCAGTGTATCTGTGGCAATTTGTTTCACATGTTCTTGTAGCAGTGTATCTGTGGCAATTTTTTTCACATGTTCTTGTAGCAGTCTATCTGTGGCAATTTGTTTCACATGTTCTTGTAGCAGTGTATCTGTGGCAATTTGTTTCACATGTTCTTGTAGCAGTGTATCTGTGGCAATTTGTTTCACATGTTCTTGTAGCAGTGTATCTGTGGCAATTTGTTTCACATGTTCTTGTAGCAGTGTATCTGTGGCAATTTGTTTCACATTTTCCCAACCTCACATTAGTTTTATACCACATACTTGAGGAAGCAGTTATCCCATTCTTTCTTTGTCACATCAGAGACCCTGGTGAACCACGCGCGGCAATTTTTAAACGTGTGACTAGTAAATTTTCAAATATCTCTAACGTCGATATTTGTTGTTCTCATGGGGGAACACCATTTTTGAGACCAATATGTGAAGACTGGCCATTCAGAATTCTTGTTTCCTATGAGCCCGTAAAAGCAGAACTGGGAAACTTTCACTTTATTTTGAAGAATTTTCCCAAAATTTGTATAATGTTTTTGTGGCCAGCAACTTGAGCTCAGTTAGCACTAGTAAATATTCCACCGTTCAGGAAAATTTTTCGCGGTTTTCAGAGAAACCGTGAACCCTTTGCGTGTCGGAATGAAATAACAATAGCCTAGCTATTTGATTTGTTGCGTCGCGGTATGATTGCTTTGAGTTCCCGTTCTAACCTCGGTAGCGATCTCTGATTGCAATTAACCCTCGCGCAGGTGAGAAACTTTTAAACATGTAATAATAGTGCCGCTGTTTTACGATTCTGACCAGGAAGCTCGAGGACTGGGTGAAAGTGTTTCTGCAGGCTCAAAGGGTTAACACGTTAAAAAAAATAAAAAATTTAAATGATCACTTACTACATTGAAGGCAAGAGTCTACTTCTTATACTCTTTCTCTACCTTCATTAAGAAGTTCTTGCAGTTTATGACGTTTATTACTGATATTATTACTGATACCATCCTTGTTGTTTTCAAACATAATGGAATGTGTTATGTTAGCACACATACAGTAACGATATGACGTAAGCATTTTTGTCAGCTGCAACGCAAATGAAAAGCTGAAATCATATCATCAGAAATAAATAATAGTAATAATGTAACCACAGAAAGTTAATTACAGTTACCACAGAAATGAGAATGGAGATATAGGCAACTACTATAGCCTTAAGGTGGCTGTCTGAAATTCCATTAACCAAAGCAGTTACCGTGTCGGACTCTCAGTCCATGCTTCGGAATTTCCACAGCGAATGGCTGCGACATGAATGGAGAACATACATTGAGGCCTCGAACTTTTTGGAACTGCTGTGGATCTAATGTCCTGGTCATAAAGGCATATGCGGCAACAAGAGAGTTGACATACTAGCCTCGAGAACCCATAGTGGGGACATTAGAAATGGACAGCCAAGGGGGTGGTGACCCAAAACAGTTTGGGAAACACTGGTGTAAAGGGAGAATCTTGAAAAGTAACACTTGCTTGAACACCATTGCAGATAAAATATGGCTATCATGAAGCGTTTCGAGAGGCATTAGCTCTTTTTAAAAAAATATCTGCCCATTTATGATCGCAATAGGAAGTTATAAATAAGTGAAGCCGTCCACATTTAGTAGGAATAGTACAAATAAATACTCAAGCGTGTACGGTGGGCTATCAGTGCAGGGTTGCCAATTTGGCTTTGTTGAAGCCAAATTCAACAAATCTGTGGGGGTTTTTTTTTAATTGCTTGGCGTCAAAAAATTCGTTTGGCTTTTTGGCGTTTTTCTGACTTTTTTAAATATTGGGTGGCGTCGAAAAATGTGTTTGGCTTTTTAAAACAATTGGTTGGCGTCAAAAAATTTCGTTAGACTTTTTTGGCTTTTCATTTTTTACATGCTGAAACTGCTTGCACTAAAAGAAGTATGCGTGTATTTAATTACATCAAAGAAATACAAAACATAATGAATGAAGCTAATATAAAACGCAACCCATTATCTACGGACATATAGACATCTAGGCTACCGTTTCAATCCCCTCATACAATATGACCTACTGATTTTTATCACTTTTACACGCTTTTATTTAACTTCACTTGTATGTCACTTTCAGGTCACTTTCAAATCTGTTGCGCACATATTCTTTTGTGTGGCGCACAGATTACTGTAAATACGCATACAAATGTAAAATGTATTTATTTGTCTGATAAAAATATATTTATCTTTGAATTCACGATTTTCAGTCTAAAGGGACAGAACTCAGATTAGGCGATGTGTATTCATTCTGTGAGTTATCGGTTCTTGTGTCTTTTCTGAAGATCGAACTAAGCGTAGGAATCTAGGTTTACAGCGATCTATTCTGTGTTTGGTTAGAAATAGATTGTTCTTGCTTCAGAATATCTATGGCCCGAATCTATGTGTAGTTCTTGTCTATGTAGGACGAGTATGTCTTATATCTTGATATCTTAGTATGTTTAAGTGGAACTATTTTTCCTTGTACTGTACTTTGGGGTCAGGTGCTTTCGGCGCATGAAGATAGGTTAGAGAGTTCTTCGGTGATGAAGGAGCCTGGCGGGACGTCATGTCTTAGACCTGTCCAAAGTTTGTGATATATTCGATTGATTGTGAGGACGAAGATAGTTTCTTCTAGGATTGTTAGATCCATGAGTTCACTAGTGTTGATTCAGTAACGTCAGGAGAGTGTTTTGTGTTTGCTAGTATATTTCGTATGGCAAGGTAAAGAACTGTTCACTGAACTCTTTCATTTCTAGGCTCAGATGGGCAGACGTCGATATGAATTTACCCATGTATATATGTCGGGAAGACATGTTATCTAGCAGCACTGAATATGTTTATATGCAGCAATTATGAGGACAGAATATGCTGATTCTTATAGAATCATTTATTGTTGATGAACAAAGCTTCGATTGAAGATTTGCTATACATCCGTATAGTGTAACCGTGCCGGTATCTTGGTTTTGAAGACTGGTCCAAAAGGCACCAAATAAGTTATGTGTCACAGTGGCGGTGGTGGTGTCCCTGTCCAATCCTAATTATAACTAGGTGACTGAGGCAGGCCTAGTTATCTATTATTTACTTTGTTTCTTTCCTCCAAGTGAGATTGTTTCTCTTACTGGCCCCCTTGTTCCGCCAGAGATAGTAGTTCTTGGATGAGAATAGGTTCGTCTTTTGCTCAACCCAGACCACGTTCTTCCCTCCTTGGTGTTGTCTAGCGATTGATGCGTATAGGGTGTTCTATTATTTCTATCTTTCCTAATACTCAATTCTAATATCTCTCCATTCCTTAATCTCTTCTCACATCAAAGCAACTGGAGTGATGTGATTCAACTTCAAAAAGCAACTTTTATTTACATAAGATAATGCATGATCATCCAACATAATTCATCAGCTACAGTTCACAATTTCAATGTCCTCAAGTCTTCCGCTTGATTCAAACACACCTCTCAAAGCATAGTTATATATATAGTTTCTCCTGTAGCCTCTTGCATATTTCATTATACCCCTGGCCTACCAAAATTCCTTCTCAAGTTCTACTATTTTTCTCATTTTTTTTTCTACAACAGTTCTTCTAACTCCTTGGAGTCATGTTCTCATCAAATCTCAACCACGTTAGGTTTAACTCCTTTAAATGCTGCATATAAAATTCAATAGCTACACCTGAAATAATCAACCAATGTCCAACACCAAAATGGTCTCCACCATACTTACTCTAATATGAGAGAGCGCATGAGATGTTTCTTATATATCAGATTCTCTTGTGGTGGCGTCTTCATACTTACTCTTATATGAGAGAGCGCTTAATATGTTTCATAAATGTCAGTGCTGTGATCCCTTAGTTCGATACAATTTCGTTTAATGGCAATGCCTCATCTTCTTGGTATGACAGCCCATCCTGGCTACCTGATAATAAAAGTTATTTACTTTTTAAGCTTTAATATTGCTCTGGCTTCAATATTATCTTCTTTAGCTCGCTCCCTTAAATGCGAGCGTCGTAGCCTGCGACAAATTTGCTGAAAGTCAAGAAAATAGTTCAAAATTTCTTCTTACCATTTTAAACGAAGTCCAGCACCTATCACTGTCCTACTAACACCACCTATAAGCTAATCCTACGGTTGATAACACAAATTATTAATCAATTCTAAATGTTCTCCTGAATTCCTATTTCTATCTTTCTATATCTAGCTATTTCTGTAGCCCTTCTGCATACCGCAGGTTTCACATTTCTTGAGAGCTCAGCAAAACTTGACTTGCTCCGTCAACTTCTCTGGTAGGACTGATCTCCAATCGTCCTTCAATTTCCTATCTGATGGTCCAAAGTTGTTTTAGTTAATACGATTGGTCCGTTGTTCAGTTCACTCACCTATCGGCACGCTTAATTCTAAGCTGTCAGCTCCGTGAACTGTGCTACATAACTGTTTATATTTCGCCCACTTTTTTCACGTGCGTTTCCCTATCCTAACTCACTAAACTTGTAAAGGGCGTTAATATTCATAGTTATTCCCCTTAGTACTATTTAACTTAGTTTCATTAATCCTTCTATATCTCTATTAAAACTGGTCTGATATGCAAATTTGGTAAACTCTAATGATATATACTTAGATTACTTTAAGGTCTAAAAAGGTTCCCTCCCTTACAAAAAACACTACATTTTCATTCCTTTATCTCCCATGTTAAGAACAAATAAGTTATCACTTAGATTATTCTGATTTTCTAACCCATTTTTATATACTCTTTCATTTTGTTAACACCAAATAACTGTTCGACTGACTTTAACTGCAGCGTATTTTACGCTGTACAACCAAACGGTGACATACGTCCCGGGGCCGTTCAAATGTATCCCGCAGGGAAACATTTGTGTTCTATCAAAAAAAATCTAATCAAAAAAACTATTATCTATTTACCCCACTAACATCTCTAATACTATTACCATAGACGACTCAAAATACAAGCAAATTAAATCGTAATAGTGACACTATATTATAAACCTAATATCAATGCTACAACTAGAGCATCTCATTAATTACTACTTTAACATAAAATCTCATTACATGAATATATAAAAGGCATAAATGAACATTGTATTTACTTAATTCATTACCATCATCTCTCAAACAAGTAGTACCCAATAATGCAACCAAGTTTTATCCCTTATCTCTGTATAGCCAGTGCAATAAAAATATAGGGACGTTCATCCTCTGTGTAATATTTGCGTAAGTCCACGAATAAGACTCCATATGACCAAGTCTGGATCATTTCTCATCTCCGTTCTCTTTTTTTTCTAGTCTTGAACACCTCTATGCCTGAGATAGGTACATTATAGCAGTTATCATGCACTTAAGGTACTATACATATTTTACCCAATGTTAGTGTTGATCATGTAGTATGCCGCATCTTGTACCTTGGGAAGAAGTCTATTAAGTTTCCCAAAACTATGTGTAGTTAATGTAGTTTGTCACACTCTTAAGATTATATATGTCTATTCTAGCATCTCATTAACATCGTATTAGAAAAAACAAGTAAACATTGTACATAATACTTCTCAAACATTATAATTATACATTCTATTTATATACATATATATATAGGGGCGACATGGTACTGCCTCTGGAAACAGAGGTTTGTCAGTCCTTAATATGTCTTATATATCTGCCGTCAATGTCAGTATTCATTGCACCGGTCAGATAGGCAGAGTAGTAGAAATATAATATGTAGCGTCACCAAGCATGCATTAACTAAACATTCCCAAAATGACAGCAAGAAATATGTGTTACTATGTCAGGATGTGATGTGCTCGACTGATTCTAGCCTTTGATGCACCAGTCGAATTACCTGTCATGTATGCAACTAATCACGCGAAATCTTACCATCTGTCTTGGGGCGATAGTAAAAGACCTAAGTCACTATTGTCAGAGCAGGATGTGCTCGGCTGATGCTAGCCTTTGATGCATCTGTCGAAACCGTAAGCTCAGTCTGTTACCATATACATGTACCCTTGTATGTCGGATTTAACCAAAATTCAAGACCAAAATGCCTCAACTCAATGCGGACATGACCATGTAAGGGTCATCTGTGTTGTATCTTACCCAACCTATTTTTAATATCAATTGTGGAGACATCTCATCTCGAAGTCACCTGTATAAGCTGTTTTTCTGAAATATTATTCATTGTTTTATCTAACTTCTCAGTTACGTTGGTCCCTTGTATAAACTATTTCCTATCACTCTGAGTATCGCGAGAGTACAGTAGCTATCACTCATGTGCATGTGATCAAAGTCTTATCACTACATATAATGTTTCCTGTTTATGTGATTACTGTAGTTGATTACTATCTATACTGTTGCTCCATTAAGTTTCTTCTACCTTATTTTCACCAAGTTAGTGTATAATGTAAATGTGTAAGTGTACTGAGATGTCAACAACTACTTGAGTTTACCACTGAGACCTAATGAACTAACTAACCGTTGGATACCGTTGATTGGGGTACCTTGATTAAGCACTATAGCTGGGGAAGTGCTGTGAATTAGTACTATATGCTGGGGAAGTACTTTACGGCGATTACACTGATTGTATGAATTTGGAGATCTCATTTGTAAACTCCAACAGTGTAAATTTCTCTACTGTAGAGACGACTGTCGTGCTGATGAAATTGGTATCAGTTGTGATGTTATTTATAGTCGCTCTGCAGGAGGATGAGGACGAACGAAATAATATGTAGATGTTGTCGGTATGACAATAGCTTGTTTACTTGATGTTGTTTACATTCTGAGTTTGGTGTTGGTAAAGTCGTCCATTCTTTCAATATCATCTTCTTTGCTATGTGTTGACAAGTTCTGATTGTATAAGTAGTACCATCTCGTCAGCAATATTGTTGCTAAAGTTTATAAGCTGTGCTGTTGGTCTTCGATGATGATGATAAGTTTTGTTGTTTCTCTGTGGTTGTAAGGATATCTCATCTTCATCATCCCAACTGTAGTATATAAGCTGGGGTTAGCTTGACTAGTGGTTGTGGTTGTTGACTCATTCTTCCTTCTGTACGGCTCCGGTTCTGCTGCATAGTTCCATCTTGTTGCTTGTATGTCACTTGTCATCCCGTGTTCGCTTCACATGATCACTGGGGATGCGACAGGTGTCACAGGGAATATGTTATGGCTGACGTAGGGATAGGGAATGATGGTTGTGACCACGTGAATAGCATTGCGAACACTGATGCGTTGTCTCTGTGTAGTGTGATAGTCTTATGTGATTCTTGCTTCAGTATTTCGTCTGTAAGGCTTGGCTCCGCTGTACTGTTTCTTCCTGTTGATTGTAAAAGTCTATTATCTTCCATGTCCCGTCTTGATCATATAAGCTAGGATTAACTTGTAGCTGATAGTTGTAGTTGATACTTTATTTCATCCCATAATTGCTGTCTTCTTGTGGTGCTTCATCAAAAATCTAAGTCTGTAGTATTTCTGCCGTCGTCCCCACGACTTACTATTTCCGTCGTCACCACGACTTTTCACAAAAATTTTCTTGCCGTGCTACCGCGGCCTTAAATGCACGTCTTACATTTCCTTCACTCTTCTCCCCTACTGCAGTATCCTATTGGTCAGGTGTACTCAGTTGTCTGTTGTGCGGTACAGACCAATTATACTTAGGCTTCTCAAGACTAAGTTGCCGCCGCCATTTTGTTTATGTATAGTGCTATGATTGTCCTCACATAGCTTCTATCTCTTTCTTCATTACTTCATCTCCAAAAATTTCATAATCATGGCCTCCTTGGCTCTAAGCGTTTCTAACGCTATCTGTTTATCAATATCTTTAGTCTCTTCTGCTATTCTGACTTCATTAACACTTTGCTTCCTCTCCACCTCTCTATCTCGTATCTCTCCCGCGTTTCTCTCAACCTCTCCACTTCTTACGATTTCATTAACCGTTTCTCTCGGTTTCTTTCTAATTTCCATTACTTCCCTCCTCACACTCCCTGAGTTCCTCTCAGGTTCTATGTCGCTACCGCGACCTCTAATTATATAACTTATTTCTCTCCTCCTCTCTTCTCTGCCTCTCTGTCTCGTATCTCTCCAACATTTTCAGAGCTACTTCATCTGAGTCTATACTTCTTATTTTGCTATACCACTGACATCGATGGTGATAATCATTGATCATGTCTTGTTGTGACGCTTCAAAGGCTGGATCGATATCTCCACCTTCTTGATTCATTGATGCTTCAGATGATTCTTGTGTGGCAGCTATGGGAACAGATGATATTTTTAGGTCTTGAACAAAAGGCTTATCCAATGAGCTTTTACTAACTGCAATTGATTGAGGAAGGGAAAGTTTTCCATCTACTTCAACTGCCTCATTTAAGTACTCTAAATTGTCATTAGCAGATGTGCATGGTTTTACTTCCTGAATTGGCGGAGTTTTTCTTCCTTTTTTCTTCTTTTTCGTTTGTTTGTTTTTTCTATCCACCTGTGCTGATGTTGTAACTTGCTTCAACTGTTCTTGATTCTTTTGTGGATTTTCTGAATCTATCTGTGCTGATGCTGTAACTTGCTTCACCTGTTCTTGATTCTTTTGTAGATTAAGGCTATCATCTCTTGAATATTCATTATCTAAAGGAACTTCGCTCAACTCTGGAACTGGTATGTGACTTTGCAAATTCAGGTCAGTTCTTTCTGGATTTTTGCATGTGACATCTTGTTTCTTATCTTGCACTTGATCTTGAATGTTAATTTGACTTGTTGGTATTCTGTGATGTTTCTTCCCTGATTTGATTTGCCCGATGTGTGCTCTCCATCCATCTTCTGTTGTAAGGAGGCCAACTTGACCGTTGTTTAATGTTATGTTTTTAAACTCCCATAACGGTCTGGTTTTAATTTCATTGATAAAATTTCTTAATGTTATTCTCTGTGCTCTCTTGTTCAAAGTGTCCCAGTGTTTGTTATAACCATTCCGTCGTGAGTTGTTGTAGTTTTGTTGGTGTGGGCGAGAATGTTATCGATACTGTTGACATGTTTCATCCTGAAATGGTGTAGCCATTTTGTCGCTTTAGGAGAGGTGGTCACGGCGCCAAATAGTCTATGTCACCGGACCTGAGAACTGGTTACGGCGCCAAATAAGTTATGTGTAACCGTGCCGGTATCTTGGTTTTGAAGACTGGTCCAAAAGGCACCAAATAAGTTATGTGTCACAGTGGCGGTGGTGGTGTCCCTGTCCGATCCTAATTATAACTAGGTGACTGAGGCAGGCCTAGTTATCTATTATTTACTTTGTTTCTTTCCTCCAAGTGAGATTGTTTCTCTTACTGGCCCCCTTGTTCCGCCAGAGATAGTAGTTCTTGGATGAGAATAGGTTTGTCTTTTGCTCAACCCAGACCACGTTCTTCCCTCCTTGGTGTTGTCTAGCGATTGATGCGTATAGGGTGTTCTATTATTTCTATCTTTCCTAATACTCAATTCTAATATCTCTCCATTCCTTAATCTCTTCTCACATCAAAGCAACTGGAGTGATGTGATTCAACTTCAAAAAGCAACTTTTATTTACATAAGATAATGCATGATCATCCAACATAATTCATCAGCTACAGTTCACAATTTCAATGTCCTCAAGTCTTCCGCTTGATTCAAACACACCTCTCAAAGCATAGTTATATATATAGTTTCTCCTGTAGCCTCTTGCATATTTCATTATACCCCTGGCCTACCAAAATTCCTTCTCAAGTTCTACTATTTTTCTCATTTTTTTTTTCTACAACAGTTCTTCTAACTCCT
Source organism: Oreohelix idahoensis (assembly GCA_024509875.1). Lineage (NCBI taxonomy): Eukaryota > Metazoa > Mollusca > Gastropoda > Stylommatophora > Oreohelicidae > Oreohelix > Oreohelix idahoensis. The sequence goes on along the minus strand of JAMPIV010007216.1, from coordinate 388,939 downwards.
TGGAGTCATGTTCTCATCAAATCTCAACCAAGTTAGGTTTAACTCCTTTAAATGCAGCATATAAAATTCAATAGCTACACCTGAAATAATCAACCAATGTCCAACACCAAAATGGTCTCCACCATACTTACTCTAATATGAGAGAGCGCATGAGATGTTTCTTATATATCAGATTCTCTAGTGGTGGCGTCTTCATACTTACTCTTATATGAGAGAGCGCTTAATATGTTTCATAAATGTCAGTGCTGTGATCCCTTAGTTCGATACAATTTCGTTTAATGGCAATGCCTCATCTTCTTGGTATGACAGCCCATCCTGGCTACCTGATAATAAAAGTTATTTACTTTTTAAGCTTTAATATTGCTCTGGCTTCAATATTATCTTCTTTAGCTCGCTCCCTTAAATGCGAGCGTCGTAGCCTGCGACAAATTTGCTGAAAGTCAAGAAAATAGTTCAAAATTTCCTCTTACCATTTTAAACGAAGTCCAGCACCTATCACTGTCCTACTAACACCACCTATAAGCTAATCCTACGGTTGATAACACAAATTATTAATCAATTCTAAATGTTCTCCTGAATTCCTATTTCTATCTTTCTATATCTAGCTATTTCTGTAGCCCTTCTGCATACCGCAGGTTTCACATTTCTTGAGAGCTCAGCAAAACTTGACTTGCTCCGTCAACTTCTCTGGTAGGACTGATCTCCAATCGTCCTTCAATTTCCTATCTGATGGTCCAAAGTTGTTTTAGTTAATACGATTGGTCCGTTGTTCAGTTCACTCACCTATCGGCACGCTTAATTCTAAGCTGTCAGCTCCGTGAACTGTGCTACATAACTGTTTATATTTCGCCCACTTTTTTCACGTGCGTTTCCCTATCCTAACTCACTAAACTTGTAAAGGGCGTTAATATTCATAGTTATTCCCCTTAGTACTATTTAACTTAGTTTCATTAATCCTTCTATATCTTTATTAAAACTGGTCTGATATGCACATTTGGTAAACTCTAATGATATATACTTAGATTACTTTAAGGTCTAAAAAGGTTCCCTCCCTTACAAAAAACACTACATTTTCATTCCTTTATCTCCCATGTTAAGAACAAATAAGTTATCACTTAGATTATTCTGATTTTCTAACCCATTTTTATATATTCTTTCATTTTGTTAACACCAAATAACTGTTCGACTGACTTTAACTGCAGCGTATTTTACGCTGTACAACCAAACGGTGACAATAGTGAGCGATGCTCAACAGGGAACCAGAAGCCATTTTGGAATTCTATTTATTTTGGAATCCTACTTATTGCCGATCATCAATCAGAGAACGGGAATGCCTTCTTATTATCAGGTGATGATTAAGAGATCACAGTTATAAAGAAAACCCAATACTAGTGGGTTAACATTATCTTCACAGAGATTTGCTGTAATTTACCTAAAGGAATCTTCGCTAGAAAAGAGGTCCTGTTTAGGAGTCAAGTTTGAACAGTATTTATTAACTGACATGCTCGGTCAGTAAGGCCTTATGATTGTATGTATAAACAATGGAAATCTAAGTGCTTGTATACAGATGTTCCATTGCAATGTTATTCAACATGAATGCTAATTTATGATGGTAGACCATTGATCAACACTATGCTGTTTATGTCGACTTGTGTTCCTGTAACGATGCTCGTACTGTCCATGTGTACGTCCTATTAAAGAATATGAAACGACCACAGTAGTCCAGCCATCCTTGACTTCCACCTGTGATTGGAGTGAGTGACCTGTGCACCTGTCGAACTATCATCCATTCGCGTTTGTCATTATTGATGTTCACACTCACTCATTGCATCAGTATATACACAATTAACAGTACACCTTGTCAGGGCCCCAACAGTCGGTAACCTGACCTATGTACCGAACATTGTGACTGGAAAAGCTTTATCAATGTGATGTCTAACAACTACTAGTACTACATCTTATCAATGTGGTGACACTTTACCCAAGCATACACAAAAAGTTGCGTTTATCAACTGGTGGGCCAGTTTCCTGGGTCAATCTGCACAGTGGACATTTTGCGAAGTCAGCTACTGAGACCAGACCGTTTTCTGTGGCCGATACGACACACAAGCAGTACAACTCTACAGTTGAAGTCAGCATGACCTGCCCTATCGATCGTATGCTGTAAATAGGTCAGCGCTCGTTAACAGACGGTGTTTACATAGAACAGACAGCGTAGCACAGCAAGTTTGTTTACAAGTGAATATTTAACTGTGTTGATGAGAAGTACTATCGAACTGAGAAGTCTACACGTCAACGGTGGATCTTCTTGTGTTTTCATATTGCTGAACTTTGTAATAAGTTTAAAACAGAAAGCTATTGTTTATTAAAGTGGCAGTTTGTTTTCATTGGAAACTGAACCATATTAATGTAATACTGAGCCTTCTCTGCAGACACTTCTACAACACATGTCATTATATTATATGCATTTATATGACATATATGTATTTATGTTTAATGTTTACATGTTTGCATATTATTTGTGTGTCTATGTCGTGGGTGGTTGGTGAGGTGACTAGTATAGGATATACCGAGTCATATTGGTCCTATATTAGTGTTCTATAGGGAGCAATTTTCTTGGTTGGAAATTTGCTGCAACATCTGTTGCAATATCTGTTAGCTGTGACGATCTGTACCCATTGTTGTTTTTGTAATATTTTTTCTGTTCTTCAGTTTTGTTTTGATTTGTTCGTATTTGTAGATCTACCCTGTCCTATAATTTAGTTTTATACACCATTTATGTTTATACACTGTGGCATTATTTGTTTTGTTTATTCCATTGCAGTTATCATCACAGGTTCTGTGATTAGTTTCTTTAGTTTTCTACTTAATTTAGTTGATTTCTGCAAATGTTTTCGTATTGTTTTTCTTGATTGTCTTTTGTTTATGTATGTTATTAGTTGACATATACTATAAAATATACTTGATCATACACTACTAGCTATGTAGTGAACTTATGAGAAATAATCAACTGATGACTAATTGCTGTTACTAAAGGTACACAGTTGATTATACAAGACCTTATTTAAAGGCTTGTTTCCTACAGTTCCTGTTTATTTGGAAATAGATTACATTATTGTTTCAAGTGATTGCTATCATTATTAGGCATCATGTCTACATTAGAATACTTTATTGCACAAGGGAAATCCCTTGATAAGTCTGGTAAGGAGTTAGAGGAGTTTGCAACTGCTCAATTTGCCATGGTATCAAAGTCAGAAGAAAAGAAACAAAAAGAGCAAAATAAATGGAAAGCAGAAGTTGAACAAAAGAAGATAGATGCTGAGAATTTAAGATTGCAGATGCAAGCTGAGGAGAGAAAAGCTGCTGCTGAGGAGAAAAAAGCTGCTGCTGAGGAGAGAAAGCTTCAAATAGAAGAAAAAAAATTAGAAGCTGAAGAAAAGAGATTAGACAGAAAAGCTGAGCAGAAAAGATTAGACAGAGAAGCTGAGGAGAGAAAAGCAATGAGAGAACATGAACATCAAAAAGAACTTTTAGCATTTGAGTTAGAAAAATTGAAATTGACAAATATGAGTAATGTTAATCAGTCAAATGGTAATAGCGGTAAACCCTTTACTTATAAGGTCAAGGTACCAGCGTTCAATCCTTCCAGTGACGATATTACATTCTGGCTGGATCGTTTTGAACGTTCTTGTCGAGCTCATAATGTGGATAAATTACAGTATGCTAATCAGTTGTCAGAAAATTTGAAAGGTGATTCTCTGACTAGTTTAAGTTTGGTTGAAGAGGCTGACAAGGATAATTATGATGTTATTAGAGCAGCTTTATTGAAAAAATATCAGTTAACTGAGGAAGGTTACCGTATTTTGTTTAAGAAAATGGTACCTGAATCAGGGGTAGAATTATCAGAATTCATTGCAAGGACACGTCTTACATTTAATCGTTGGATTGAATTGTCCAAAAAAGAAAAGACATATGAAGCCCTTATGGACTGGTTGCTCAGGGACAAAATTATGTCAAGTGTTAATAAACCATTCCTTGAATTCCTACATAAGCGTAAACCCAAGACACTAAAAGAAATGCAAGAATATTGTGACCAATACGTCACTGCACACCCTGACATAACTCTTAGCAATACTAAGATTAAAGAGAGTATGCCAGTTGCATCAGCAACACCATACAACCCTAATTATTCACACAAATTTCAGGGACCACAAAACAAGTTTGGGAAAAAAGGTAACCATAATAGTTATCAAAACCAAGGAAACCAATCATTTCAGGGTTCTTCTGCGAAGAACTGGAGACAAGCTGACAGCCCCCGATACAGAGGTGGTCATAATTATAGGAATTTCCGCAGAGGAAGTCATTATAGAAATTATCCAAGTCATCCATCATGGAGACAACAAGACCATAATTATAGAGATACTCAGTATAATGAATATGATAATGGTAACCATGAGAACTATGACTCAAACCCAAATAGGGGTTACAATAGAGGAAATAATAATGATTACAGAGGCAATAATAATCGAGGTAGATCACAATACAAAAAAAAAACAATCACATTATCAGGCAAACTCTGCACAGCAAGAGTCACATGAAGCCTATAAACAGACCAAAGATAATAATGATGCTAATAATATGGCGTGTTCCGCTTTTGATTTTGGGAGAGCATCTCAGTGCCCCCAATGCAAAACATTATTTGAACCAACTACGGTGTCCACTTTAAGTTGTGGCCATCCTCTTCCCGCTCTTCCTGCGTCAGTCGCGCATGATGGAAGAGGTTCTCTTCTCTTACATAGAGGTTTAGTAAATGACAATCCAGTCTCAGTTCCTTTTGATTCTGGATGCACCACAATTGGTGTTAGGCAGTCGCTTGTAGATCCTTCTCGTGCCACTGGAAAAGCAGTCAAATGTGTAACATTTGGCGGCACCTTAGAGAAATACTCTACTGCTATCATTAGGATTGCTACTCCTTTCTTTACAGGAGATGTACACGCATGTCTTCTGCCGAATCCGATCGCTGATCTTATCATCGGTCGTATTCACGGAGTCAAAGTATGCACTCCACAACAAATTTCCGTTTGGGAAAAACAAAATATGCAAACTGCTAATGCTGTAGTCACTCGAGCTCAAGCTCTTAAGATGCCTCAAACTTCATCTATTGAAGATAATGAAGTGCATAACCAGGATGATCCCTTGGTAATTTCTCGTGACTCGTTTATAAAACAGCAAGAAGAGGACCCGACTCTAAAGAAATTCTTCACGCTTGCAACAAAAGGTGATCCGAATAAAGATACAAAGCGTAAATCTTGGATTACAATGAAGAATGGCGTACTTGTACGTATGGTGCAAGACTCCGCTAAGTCAAGTCATTCTCAGATTCTTGTGCCCAAGAATTTGAGAGTTAAAATTTTGCAGCACGCTCACGACTCTCAGTGTGTTGGACATATGGGTTTTTCCCGTACAAAGTCAAGAGTTCTTGCGGCTTTCTTTTGGCCTTTTGTGAACAAGGACATACGGATTTATTGTCGATCTTGTATAGTATGTCAAGAAGTCAAATCCAAAGGTCCACGCCATGCTGCACCTATTCAGGCGGCAGACATCCATATTCGACCATTTCAGAAAATGGCGATAGACATAATTGGTCCATTTAAGATCAAATCTGCTAGAGGACATCAGTTTATCTTAACGTGTGTGGACATGTGCACACGTTGGCCAGAGGCTATTCCTCTGAAGAGCATTACTACTGCTGACATTGCAGATGCTCTTTGGCTTATATTTTCTCGTCTGGGATTCCCCATAGAAATATTATCAGACCATGGCACCCAACTAATATCGGATACCATGTCTCAAGTGATGTCGACTCTGCAGATAGAGAGATCTTTGAGTAGTATCTATCATCTTATGTCCAATGGGATGGTTGAACGGCTAAATAGAACACTCAAAAACTTACTAGGGAAGATAACTGAGGATCATCCTCAAGATTGGGACAGGGTTTTACCCGCGGCCCTCTTCGCTTACAGAGAGGTCCCCAATGAACATACAGGATTTTCTCCCTTTGAACTTGTCTTTGGCGCGTGACCGCGCGGCCCTATGTCTTTGCTTCATGATCTCATAACCGCTGATAATATTACCGATGACACGAAATCTTCTTACGAATATGTCATCGCGCTGAGACAAAAGATTATCGAAGCATGCAAATTGGCAACTTCTTCTTCTGAATTTGCTAAGCAGAAAGCAAGACAATTTGCCAATAAGAAAAGAACCTTACGACAACTTTGTCCTGGTGACAAAGCATTTGTTTTACTACCTTGTAGGGAAAACAGACTTCTTATTTCTTGGAAAGGTCCGTACGATATAATCTCGAAAATTTCCGATGTTGACTACATTGTCGATATTGATGGAAAGCATAAAACCTTCCACATCAATATGCTTACGGAATTCCATGAACGTCCGGATTATTTACAGCCTATTTTCCAGGCAACGGACGATTCACCAGTCCAACATGGTCATTACTCATCACTGTCCGTAATACAGGATGAGGAAACAAGTTTTTTGGATGTTAATCTTCCGCTTCCGATGATTCCACTTCATTCTAGTGAATCATGGAAAAACGTTACTGTTTCTCCGGATTTGTCTTTAGGAGAACAGCGACAAGTTTCGGCTATGTTACAAACATTTCAGGATGTCCTTACTGACATCCCTGGACAAACTCATGTCATTGAACATGACATTATTCTAACTGACCATAATCCTATTAGGGTCAGACCTTATCCTATCCCAATACATTTTCAAGCACAGGTTGAGAAGGAGTTGGATGAGATGATAGATTTAAAAATAATTGAACCATCCACTTCTGCGTATTCTTCGCCGATGGTTATTGTTCGGAAAAAAGACAATAACATACGTCTTTGCGTTGACTATCGCAAATTGAATCAAGTTACGAAGTTCGATGCTGAACCTATGCCTTTACTAGAAGAGCTACTAACTAGGCTTTCTAAATCTCATTTTTTCACTAAACTAGATTTGTCTAAAGGATATTGGCAAGTTCCTTTATCTGAACGCGCCAAACCAATTACGGCTTTTTCTACACCTAGAGGTCTTTTTCAATGGAATTTCATGCCTTTCGGCCTTATGAACGCTCCTGCTACATTCGTACGCATGATGCGTCGAATTCTATCTTATCGGTCAGATGTCATCGCGTATCTAGACGACATCTGTCTTTTCAGCGATACTTGGGAAGATCACTATTCAGGGTTAGTTGAATTACTATCTACTCTACGCGAGTATAACCTGACAGCTAAACCCTCTAAAGACTGCATTGGTTTTAGCGAAATTTCTTTCCTAGGCCATCGAGTGGGTCATGGTTTCCTAAAGACAGAGAACCATAATATCACTAAGATACTTAACATCTCTATTCCTAAGACTAAAAAGCAAGTGCGAAGTCTCTTAGGTCTTATTCAATTTTATGGAAGATTCATTCCGAATCTATCCTCTATCATGGCACCTCTTTCTACACTACTAAAAAAAGGGTCGCCTAATATGGTCCACTGGTCACAAGAATGCCAATCCTCTTTGGATAAGATCAAAACTTTGTTTTCATCACCACCTATTTTAGTGTTACCTACTACAGATAAGACATTTGTTCTTCGTAGTGACGCTTCATCCATTGGGATTGGAGCGGCACTAATGCTAGAGTACTCTGGAACTCTGCATCCTGTAATGTATATTTCCAGAAAACTTAATGCGGCAGAAAGGAATTATTCGGTTTTAGACCGTGAGCTATTAGCTATGGTTTGGTCGATCCTCAAATTACAAAGATTCCTTCTAGGCGCACACTTCATAGTAGAAACCGATCAGAAAGCTCTTACGGCTATACAGAGTAAGAATTTGAAGAGTTCGAGGTCTACTCGATATGCAATTGCTCTGCAACCTTTTCATTTTTCGATACGAGCTATCCGTGGATCAGATAATGTGATGGCAGACATTCTGTCTAGATGCCCACATGATTCCACTTAACTGTTGAGTCTTGGACTTCTTAACACTTCCAACTCGACAACAGATTTTTCTTTTCTATATCAAGATAGATACACATTGTGATTTGTAATATAGTGATTGTATCACTACTATCACTACGTTCATTGATATATATATATTCACCGGTACTCGTGGATGATTTTTCTTTTTGTCAATCATGTACTTATAATGCTTAAATATGACATTGTTATATGCATTGTGTCATTGCAAGTATAGTAGTATGCGTTGGTGACACCTCCCTGGAAACATTTATGCTTAAGAGAAATGCTTTCTCTGAGAGGTTGCGATGTATTCCACCAGTCGATCTATATTTCGACTTTGCCTTAATTTGGCTTAAATAATTCCAGATATTTATCATCTGCCCAGTATTTGTGCGTTGGGAGCCTATTGTATGTGGCTCTCAGATGAAGAAAAAAATGATTTTCATTTTTTTTCCCGGGGGGTGTGGTAGTCTGTTGCGCACATATTCTTTTGTGTGGCGCACAGATTACTGTAAATACGCATACAAATGTAAAATGTATTTATTTGTCTGATAAAAATATATTTATCTTTGAATTCACGATTTTCAGTCTAAAGGGACAGAACTCAGATTAGGCGATGTGTATTCATTCTGTGAGTTATCGGTTCTTGTGTCTTTTCTGAAGATCGAACTAAGCGTAGGAATCTAGGTTTACAGCGATCTATTCTGTGTTTGGTTAGAAATAGATTGTTCTTGCTTCAGAATATCTATGGCCCGAATCTATGTGTAGTTCTTGTCTATGTAGGACGAGTATGTCTTATATCTTGATATCTTAGTATGTTTAAGTGGAACTATTTTTCCTTGTACTGTACTTTGGGGTCAGGTGCTTTCGGCGCATGAAGATAGGTTAGAGAGTTCTTCGGTGATGAAGGAGCCTGGCGGGACGTCATGTCTTAGACCTGTCCAAAGTTTGTGATCTCTTCGATTGATTATGGGGACGAAGATAGTTTCTTCTAGGATTGTTAGATCCATGAGTTCCCCAGTGTTGATTCAGTAACGTCAGGAGAGTGTTTTGTGTTTGCTAGTATATTTCGTATGGCAAGGTAAAGAACTGTTCACTGAACTCTTTCATTTCTAGGCTCAGATGGGCAGACGTCGATATGAATTTACCCATGTATATATGTCGGGAAGACATGCTATCTAGCAGCACTGAATATGTTTATATGCAGCAATTATGAGGACAGAATATGCTGATTCTTATAGAATCATTTATTGTTGATGAACAAAGCTTCGATTGAAGATTTGCTATACATCCGTATAGTGAGCGATGCTCAACAGGGAACCAGAAGCCATTTTGGAATTCTATTTATTTTGGAATCCTACTTATTGCCGATCATCAATCAGAGAACGGGAATGCCTCCTTATTATCAGGTGATGATTAAGAGATCACAGTTATAAAGAAAACCCAATACTAGTGGGTTAACATTATCTTCACAGAGATTTGCTGTAATTTACCTAAAGGAACTTCGCTAGAAAAGAGGTCCTGTTTAGAAGTCAAGTTTGAACAGTATTTATTAACTGACATGCTCGGTCAGTAAGGCCTTATGATTGTATGTATAAACAATGGAAATCTAAGTGCTTGTATACAGATGTTCCATTGCAATGTTATTCAACATGAATGCTAATTTATGATGGTAGACCATTGATCAACACTATGCTGTTTATGTCGACTTGTGTTCCTGTAACGATGCTCGTACTGTCCATGTGTACGTCCTATTAAAGAATATGAAACGACCACAGTAGTCCAGCCATCCTTGACTTCCACCTGTGATTGAAGTGAGTGACCTGTGCACCTGTCGAACTATCATCCATTCGCGTTTGTCATTATTGATGTTCACACTAACCCATTGCATCAGTCATCATGTGACGTATTCTTTCCAGAACGTTGTCTCCATTACAGCTGCTCTGAACGCATCACGATTCTGGGCAAGTCGACCTGCATCAGCCAAAGACAAGTTCAGACTCTCTGTGATGTCCTGGGTCCACCGTCGTCTAGGTCGACCCCTTCCCCTTTTTCCAGGAACCATGCCTTCCATCACTGTTTTTTCCAGACTATTATGTCTTTTTATATGACCGAAAAATTTCAGCTTCCTTATTGCGATGGTATTTAGGAGCCAATGTTCCTGTACGTTTAGTGAGTGCAGTACTTCTCTGTTGGTCTTTTTTTCAGTCCAGGGTATTCTCAACATCCTTCTGTAGCATTTCATTTCGAATGATGTAATCTTTTTTGCAACTATTTTATTGAGTGTCCAAGTCTCGCAGCCATATGTTGCTACTGGGAATATACATGCTCTGATCAGTTGTAACTTTGTTTCTTTGCTTGTGCCTTGCCATAGGTTTTTCATCTGTATTAGTTTATGTGAAGCAATTGCAAGTCTTCTTTTAATTTCTACTGCACAGTCGCCAGAGCTGTTAATGATTGATCCTAAGTATTCAAATTCATTGACACTTTCCAGTTCTTCGTTATCAATTTCAATTTCTGGTTTGGTCTTTACTTTGTCTGTTGTCAATACTTTGGTCTTCTTGGTGTTTAGGTATAGATTCTGGGCCTCGCTGTGTTTTTTGGTGGACAGAAGTAATTGTTCAAGTCCTTCTGGGTTGGTCGATAGGAGGACTGTGTCGTCAGCATATCTGATTTCCGGGATCTGGTACCCGCCGATGTTAAATGAATCAAACTCTGTGTGTTCTTGGTCATCTCTTACGTTTCTCAATTGCATCAGTATATACACAATTAACAGTACACCTTGTCAGGGCCCCAACAGTCGGTAACCTGACCTATGTACCGAACATTGTGACTGGAAAAGCTTTATCAATGTGATGTCTAACAACTACTAGTACTACATCTTATCAATGTGGTTACACTTTACCCAAGCATACACAAAAAGTTGCGTTTATCAACATCACTTTCAAATCTTACAATCGATTTTTCAATCACTTCAAGATGAGCAATGCTCTGAAACTTGGCATAGTTGTGTATTCCCGATGACAATACAATAATCAGTCAATTTTTAAATAATTTAATATAGTAATTATGACATTATGAGTAATTAAAGTTTTTCGTAAGGAAATGTAAACAAATCAGGGGCCATAATCAAGTTAATTAAAAATTCAAGAGTACGCGGTGTGCTTTATTTTTTTTCTATGCGTAAAACAGGTCAGTACTCAAACAAGTGTCTAGATAAATCAAGGGAAACAATCCGAATTATAAAATTATGAATCAATGGAAAGTCGAGTTCGATGGCCTTCACATTGAAGAAATTGATTGCGCCAAATTAACAGGCACAAAGCCATGTAATATTGACGCTCTAAAAGAAATGGATCGTTTAAGAAATTTAAGACCAGATTTACAATAAGTAAAAATATTGTTTATGTTTTAGTATGTCATAATTTTTCTAACACTAAAAAGAAGAAAATAAAAAATAAAAAAAATATATTTTAAACACACGCTTTTTGTCAATTTGATGTTACAATTTTTGACTGCAAGCTATAAACTCCGTGAAAAAATATTTTTGGGTTTTTAGTGCAAAGCTATTTGTTTGCGACAGTATAGCAACGAAACCGACCAGAGTCTGACAAACTGCATCGGTTTTAAATCGGATAGTGCGTAAACCATGGTTAGTTGTAATAACTCAATGTGGTATAGATTGAAAGATGTCTCCTCTCTGTGTGCAACTGAAATGTATATGCAATGCACTGGCTTTGTGCATTCAACATGAAGTTTGCACACTACCATCGCATATCGGATTTTAATAGTAAGAAATGCCTCAGTGATTTCGCCATAATGAGTTAAGACGGCAATCGTACAAATAATTATTTTGCTTTATGAACACAACTACAGAATCTGAACCTGCTCTAGCTGCGTCTCTCCCATTTGAAAAACCATCATCTACTAGGTGGCTCGTATGAGAAAAAGTTATGTTTATATTTTGATGAACTAGCTGAAGGCTTATTTCACTTTTGCTAAGCTTCACTTTTAAAGGCAATTTTTTCAGACCACAAAAATTACCTGTGCATTGCGTTTGCTAGGCTTGTTGTACAAGAATGTGAAAGATTGAATGTTCTTTTTCAGAAAAATAAAACTGATCCACTTAGTCAGTACCAATAACTATTCTTGCACTAGCATAGTCTTCATATGAAAATGTGTGATATCAGTGGGCAGAAAAAAAGGATTCATCAAAATTTTGGTGTTAAGATCTTAACTGAATGGGGTAAGTCACAACAGCAGAACATGAGCGTTGAGGCCTATCAAGAAATGGAAAATGTCAAAGCGAGATGTTTGTCTATGCAAGAAGAGTCTCTCAGTAAAGATAGACGTATACTTCCCTCAGCTAGAGATACTTTTCAAGGCCTGTCAAAACTGAGCCCTGTGATAATTTGAAACAAGGCTTCAATGCCCCCATTTTCAGAGTTACCTTTTATACACATTGCAGAAAATAACATCATCACATAAGAAGACCAATACAGAAAAAAATCTTTTGTTGATTGGAGAGAATAATCACAATTTAAACTCGCCGCATGTGCCTGTACGTGTCTAATAACCCCAGTGAGTAATGCTGTAGTTGAGAGGATATTCTCTCTTGTACCACCAGTTAAGATAAAAGCAAGAAACAGAATGCATCTGCATCTGCTTGGTGCTATTGTAAGAATCTGAGCCTAACTGTTGTTTTCGAATAAATGGTGTAAGGACTTGTTTACATCGTCAAAATGTTAAAACACCATACTTCTGACAATGTACGAGTATATGTCGCGGAGTTTCCAGCGTTTATGTCACTGACGGCCTCGATGTGGAGCTTTTTTGTCATGTAAGTATGAATAATCTATTTAAATAGTTTGGCTTTTTAAACAAGCGTTGGCTTTTTTTTTTTTTTGTGAACGTGTTCGGCTTTTTTTTCACAATTTTCATCTGGCAACCCTGTTTCAGTCTTCGCGGATGGCAGAATTACTAACGGTCCAGTGTCAAGAAGTAACTGTAACATCATCACTTACTGGATTCCTGATAACATTTGCATGATTAATTTGTATGTATTCACACATTCGGGAATATACGGATAGATACGGATATTCTGATTAATAGATCCTTCTTCCTCAAGCCGTCAACCCTGGCACTGGCATGAGTTTGATTGGGAACGAAATATTCATACAGCAATCAGTGACCTTTTAAGAAATGTGGGTGTTCTGCTTCAGTCCAGTCAAAGCACCCTTCCCATAGGCGTCATCCCTGTCACCAGAGAAATTCAGAACACAGTAGTCAGCCAGAACGATAATGGTATTTTTTTGGGTTTCAAAAAGAGTAATTAGTGTTTTCTTAGGCGTTGCAATAATTACTGCACAATATTATAGTGACAAAGTCTGGAATGGAATTCACCACTATACATTGGATTTGTGGACTACGAAAAGGCATTTGACAGTGTAGACAGAGAATCACTTTGGAAATTGATGAGGCATTATGGAGTTCCTCTGAAGATCATTAATTTAATAAAGAAAACATATGAAGACATGACGTGCAGAGTTCTTTACGAAGGACAGCTTACAGAACCGTTTGGGATAAGAACAGGAGTGCGACAGGGATGCCTCTTGTCTCCATTTCTTTTCTTACTTGCAATAGACTGGGTAATGAGATAATCGACAACACACAACAGAAATGGAATCCAGTGGACTCTGGCTAAGCAGTTGGATGATCTGGATTTTGCTGATGACTTGGCTCTTCTGTCCCATAACCGTAATCAGATGCAGGACAAATTGAAAACACTCGCTGAGAGGTCACATCAATTGGGTCTGAAAATACACAGGGAAAAGACAAAAATATTGAGAATAAATGCAGGTAATGATAACAGGGTTGAACTTGAAGAAACACCAATACAAGATGTAGAATCGTACACATATCTTGGCAGCAATATAGACAAAGTTGGAGGGATATCAAACTAAGAATACAAAAAGCAAGAGGAGGTTTCATCGCATTGGGAAATATATGGAGATCAAGAGAAATCGGATCCAACACGAAAATAAGAATCTTCAACTCAAATGTGAAGTCAGTCCTATTGTATGGCTCTGAGACATGGAGAACAACAAAGACAACAACCAAAAAGCTACAGACTTTCATAAATGGGTGCTTGCGTAGAATAGAGGGATTAAAATGGTATGAAAAGGTTACCAACGTGGAACTGATGACAAGAACTAGACAAGTGCCAGTGGAACAAGAGATGAAAAGAAGACGATGGCGATGGATAGGACACACACTGAGGAAACCTGTTGATAGCATTACAAGGCAGTCGTTGTTCTGGAACCCCCAGGGCAAGAGAGGCAGAGGTAGACCAAGAAGTACATGGAGAAGAGAGTTGGAAACAGAAGTGAAAATGATGAAGAGAACGTGGAAAGAACTTGAGATGATGGCACGTGACAGGAGGACTTGGCATGTGTTTGATGAAATCATATGCTTCTTTGGGAGTGGAGGGTTATGAATGAATGAATTATAGTGACTGCCCTAGGTAGTTTCTGGGGGTCTCTGAAGAGACAAAGAAAGCATAGGACGATTGCACCCTAAGGCATGTCATACACGGCGACTAATAAGAGGTTGTCCATGCCAGGCAACTCAAGTAAACCAAACTGTCACAGAAACCACCGCTGCAAAAGCACGTGAATGCGTGGTGCAGGCTTCTTGCAAGGGGACCAGTCGCACTGGTGGCTTCATGCTCTGTAAGAAATGCAAAGGAGGAAATTATTATGCTTTACAGTGACTTAATTTGCAATGATAATGATTTGCATCATGCTATGTGCAAGACAAGACATGGTAAACTGTCAAAAATGTTATTGATGAAGCAGTAACAATTATTAATTTTATTAAATCACGACCATTAAATATACATCTTTTTATAATACTCTGGGGAACTTTCAGCAGGATTTCGATGGCCTTAAGGAAATGATCCTAATAGAGCAGCTCAAGGATTCCATGTCTGACGAAATGAGAATGTTCTTGATTGAAAATAGATCGGAACGTCGTGAGAACATAGGGAATTATGCTGAAAGTTATCAAGCAGCTCGATCAGAGGCTCCAGGCTCTATGAAGAAAAGAAACAAGGAAAATTTCCTCATAAGACTCAAAAGCCATTCAAACATGAGGCTATTGAACACGCCCAAGATCATTCCATTGAACCCAAACACCGACATGATCTACATGAAAGAAACCTTCAGACATATGAAAAGAAAACCCCAAGGAGGGATTACATGTGGTGCAAGCATTGTCACACGAGCAACCACAATACCAATGAATGTAGGAAGAAGAACCTTCCTCATCACGCTGCATATCTACAGACGGGGACTCCTGATAGGAAGGAACTGACACAAGTGTCAGAATGGCCTCCATTATCCACCCGTCATTGAGACAGTGACTGTGAATGACACACAGGTCACGTGCCAGTATGACACAGGTTTGGCCTTTGATGCGGTCGTTCGTGCATCTCTTGTGAGCCCAGAGCTAATCACCACGGAGACAGTGGATATTCAAGGGCCAACCAAGGGAGCAGTACTTATGACTTTGCCCATAGCAAAGATCAGAGTGAAATCCTGCTATGTGGAAGGGGAAACTAAAGCAGCTATACTTGATATATCCTCTCTACTCCCTTATATTGGGATGAAGCTATGTTTTCTTAGGAGAACCATCGGAACCTGTAGTCATGACTGATGTCCAGACTAGGTCAGGCTCCAAGGAACTAGAGGGAGACACTCAGTTAATTACTCATCAAGAAAGCACAAGACAATGACGGCTCATTGAAATTTTGCTTTGAGAAGCTGCCAAAAGCACACACTCCCCTGTAAAAGGGAGATTACTATATGGAAAATTGACTATTGTACAGGAAAGCCGGCAGAAAACCAAAAGAACATGAATTGTAGTTCCGTCCAGCTTTGATAGGTCATCTCAGGATTAACGCCACATGTCAAAGGTTAGTCATTCATTATTTCTGGCCAAGGATTATCGATGACATTACCCGGTATATAAATTCCTGCCCAGAGTGCCAGAAGGTGGCCTCGGGATTCGAAAGAAGTGATATCACCAAAAGTATATCGGTAAACCAGCACCCATGGTGACTCTAGTTATTGCAACGAGAAGGACGAGAGACATCCCATGCCGACTGGATTACTATTGGAACCCCATGAGCTGGACTATTAACTTACCTTGGTCAACAAGAAGCAAACAATTAGCCAAAAGCGGAAGTCGAAGAAGTCACGAAAGAAACCCACACACTCATATCTTGGAAAATTGGGCTGTACCAACCACATTAAACATAAAATGAAGGATACAGACAACTTTTCATTGTGCACGAATACTCATGCAAATCCTTATGCTGAGGTACTAGCAGTAAGAATGAGGAAAGGAGACAGGAGGAGAATATGTCGGAAGGAAATGTCAGGAAGTGTTCTGCCAGAAGGGAACCTAAATGTAGGAGCGGATTCTTCAGTAGGCAACCCACTATGGATGAGAAGGAGGAGTTGTAGTAGGGAGAGTGGTCTTGGTAGAATTAAACCCCCAGAGGTTTTTCGCCCGAAAATTGGCAGACCTGTGTCTGTTTGAAAATGGGGAAGGGGGGGGGCCTTCAATCATGAATCGGCAAAACTCCTCTGTGAGCTTATCAGTATCACTTACCTCCCTTTGCTTGACACGACACTTACGTGAAAATCCGATGGATATGAATAAATCCTTAAACGGCTTTGTTAGCGCAGAATTAGCACACTAGATTATTCATAATATCTCTTTTAAGATAGTAAGGAATTGGATTATATTTGACAAATATCGTATAATAAAACTAATAAGAAGTCCAGGGAATATCGTTTGGAATCACTACAGGACATTATTGTGGAGATATTGGTAGGTTTGCTACAAAAGTTACACAAATCGGTCTAAGAGCTTAAAAAGTCGAGTCAGAAAAGAAATTACCCAGAATGCCTTCCGAGGCGTTCATTTAGCCACTATATAAGGTAGGGGCGCAATTCAAATAGGACACACATACGCTACAAAAGTAAGTCAACGCATCTGACTCCTAAATGAGAGCTATATCTTCTTCCTATTCTTCTTCGTACACTCTCAGACGTTCATTTGAATGTTTTCAAAGGAAGCTGTAGTCAGTTTCAGACTATTTGAATCTCCGTAGAGCTTTTCCACGAATGGTACTGGTGTTGGCCATATGCGCTTATTCTGTTCCGCATATGTTGGGCAGCTTTGAAGCATATGTTCAGCAGTCATTTTATCATTGCCACAGCTACACTGATCAGTAGTTCCTACCGCTTTTTGAATAGATGGTATCTCAATCTATTGTGGCCAGTGCGGAGTTTGAAGAATACCACTTGTTCTCTTCTGTTGAGCTGGCAGTTTGCATCATTTTTGTGTGACCTGGATGACCTACATTCCACTTGTTTCTATATCTCATTCTTATAACATTCTTTGCCTCCTCGAAAAATGCGCTTGCATAAACCTAAGGTAGATTTCCACATTTTGAGAGCACTGTGCAACCAATGTTCGATCAGTGCAGTCAGATAGATCGCTAATGGATCGTGAAGCAAAATTTTCGTACGAGTGATGTAAGTAAATTCCAACGACAGCGTAAGTTTGCGAAGTCAGTTCATGACTATCGAATATTCAACAGGTGCTGAAAGGTAGGCTGCTGGTGGAAAGTCATAAGCATGTTCATAAGTGTGCCGAAACAAGTTGAAGCGACAGCGTAAGTTATTGACATCATATAACGATTGGTAGGTGTTCATACGGTGCTATCAGATAGTCATGCGTAATTTATGCGTGTGTCGTAGGCAAGTAGAAAACAGCGTTGGTTCATTGTATCAGGTTCTGATTGAGGGCATCTGGATAAGACGTCGGCCACCACATTTGACGAACCTGGGATCCACTGGATCTCATACTGGAAAGGCTGAAGTAAAAATGGAAACCGGGCCATTTTTGCGTTTTTGTGTGGTTTGCGTCTTTTGAGAGAAGCAAGCGCCTTTTGATCTGACTGTATGATGAACGGGGCACCCATATGATAGCGTTCCAGTTTTTGTATGGCCCAGATTACAGCCAAAAGTTCACGCTCTATAACAGGATACTTTTTCTCGGTGTCCGAAAGTGTGTGTGAAATATATAATGTAGGATGGAGTACACCATCAAATTCTAGCATCAGTGTAGCATCTGTGTGAAGATAATAAGATAGGTTTATATCTGGTAACCTCAATATAGGAGGATTAGAAAAAATGTGCTTAATATATTCTAACACGGCCTGGCATTCTCGTGACCAGTGCACGTGATTGGACAAGCCTTTCTTCAATAGAGAGGAAAGATCAGCAGTGATAGCAGATAGATTGGCAACAAATATACTGTAGAATTGAACTAGACCACCTAAGAGACTACGCACTTGTTTTTTCGTAGTAGGAGTGGATAAGTTCAATATCTTTTGTGAGACATTTTGTGGGACGGTCCTAAGGCAACCTTGACCAACTTTGTGACCTAAAAATGAAATCTCTTCAAAGGCAATCTGAATTTTAGTAGGTCTAGCAGTCAAGTGATGAAAACGAAGAGTGTCTAATAAAGAACACAGACCTATGAAGTGCTCTTCCCAAGTTGAGCTGAAGAGACATATGTCGTCTATATAAGTTATGATGTCCGATCTGTGCGAGAGAATTGGGCGCATCATTCGAACGAATGTGGCAGGGGCGTTCATAATCCCAAAAGGCATGAAATTTCACTGGTATAAACCACGTGGTGTAGAAAAAGCAGTTAGTGGCTTAGCCCTATCAGTTAATGGAACTTGCCAGTAACCTTTTGTAAGATCAATTTTCGTGAAAAACAGAGCCCTAGCAAGGTGAGATAAGAGATCTTCAAGAAAGGGGAGGAGTTCCGCGTCGAAAATTGTCACGTTGTTGAGTTTACGATAGTCAACACACAACCTAATACCGTTATCTTTCTTGCAAACAATAACAATGGGTGAAAAGTAATGTGAATTACTAGATTCTATAATACCCAGACGGAGCATTTGTTCTAATTCTTGTTCAGTTTGACGCTGGTAGTGAATAGGAATAGTGTAAGTACGTAAACGGATAGGCTTATCATCGGTAAGGATGATGTCATGCGAAATGACAGTAGTGTGACCTGGAATGTCAGTAAGGACAACAGGAAAAGATTCGAGCAGATCAGAAACTTGGCGTCGCTGATCAGAAAATAGAGACGGATAAATAAAAACGTCTTTCCAAGTTTCTGTTGAATGTAAAGGAAGAACTGGAAAATTCATATGAATGTCAGGAAAAGAAGATTCTTCTTCCTGAATCACAGAAAGATTAGAATAATGACAAGTATTTCCAGTAGGCTCGTCAAAGTCATGAAAAATAGAATGAAGATGATCAGGTATAGTATGAAATTCCTTAAGCATATTGATGTTGAATATTTTTCTTTTACCTTTAATTTCCACAACGTAGTTAACGTCAGAAATACTCGACACTACTTTATAAGGACCATTCCAAGCAATTAACAGTCTATTTTCCTTTCTTGGAAGTAAAACAAAAGCATCTCCAGGTAATAACTGTCTTAACTGTCTATTTCGGTTATGAAATAAGCGAGATTTCTCTTTGGCAGCCTCAGAAGAAGTTGTAGCCAAATGGCATGCGTCTATGATCTTACGCCGGAGGTTCACGACGTATTCATAAGATGACTGAGTGTCCTGAGTCATCTCAGAGTCAGTGAGTAGATCTTTAATAAGACTCCTGGGGCCTCGCGGTTGAGCTCCAAAGACAAGCTCAACTGGCAAAAAACCCGTCTGCTCATGTGGTACTTCGCGATAAGCGAAAAGTACGGCAGCCAAGACTCTGTCCCAGTCTTGAGGATATTTAGCAGTGACCTTACCTAACAATTGTTTAAGTGTACGATTTAGGCGCTCTACAGCACCATTGCTCATTGCGTGGTAGACGCTACTTAGAGACCTATCAATGTTAAGTCTTTGCATGACAGTAGTCATGGTATCAGACACAAATTGGGAGCCACGATCAAAAAGAAGTTTGCGTGGAAAACCCAATCTGGAAAATATTAGAAAAAGAGCATCAGCTATGTCAGAAGTAGTAATGTGCTTAACAGGAATGGCCTCAGGCCATCGCGTGCACAGATCAATGCACGTGAGAACATACCTGTGTCTTCTAGCAAACATAACAGGTAGAGGACCGATAATGTCTACGGCCATCTCGTCAAAGGGGCGAACAGAAATATCACAGGCCTGAATAGGCGCGACATGATAGGCTACCCTTAATTTAACCTCTTGACAGGTTACACAAGAGCGAACATAAGCTGAGACGTCTCTAGAAACACCAGGCCAGAAGAATGAAGACAACACTCTGGAACGTGTTCGAGTGTAGCCCATACGACCTGCACAATGCGAATCATGTGCATGACGAAGAATGTAAGTACGAAGTTGTCTAGGCACCATGACTTGGTGTCTGACAGTAGAAGAATCCATAAAGTTCCTAACTAAAATGTCATTTTTAAGAGTGTGACGAGGTGTGATATGCAAATCAATATTATCAAGTCTGACCAATACAAATTTTTTTCGTAAAGAATCATATCATCTTTGCAATCTTGTAAAAGACACCTTATCTATGTCAGAATGTACAGCAAAATTATCCTGTGTATCAGGAATAATCTCATCAACCTCATTATTTTCCAGTGCCTTAACCTGAGCACGTGTGGTAACTGCGCTGGCAGTTAATAAATGTTGTCATTCCCATTGTTCAATTTCTTCAGGTGAGCAATCTTTGTTCCCGTGGATACGACCAATAGTCAAATCAGCAACAGGGTTCTTTAACAGACACACTTTAATGTTCCCTGGAAAAAAAATGGTGTATGAATGTCAACAATAGCGGTGGAATAAAATTCAACTGTACCACCGAAAGTAATACATTTAACAAAACCACCCGTTGCACAGGAGGGATGTACAAGAGACTGCGTCACTCCCACAGTTGTACAACCAGAGTCACGGAGTACAGACACCTGGGTATTGTTCAACAACTCTCTGTGAAGTAGAAGAGTGCCTGTGCCATCATGGGCTTACAAAGCAGTTACAGCAGGCAAGGGGTGACCACACCTTAATATGGAAGTAGTATTGGGCTGAAAAAGAGTGAGACAATCTGGCCAATGTGAGGCAACCTCAAAATCAAAGGCACAATACGCAGCTGATTGATTAATAACATTATTGTCCTGATTATTCACGGGAGCATCACCAGAAAGTGCCGAATTAGCATGGTAATTTGTATGTGTAACATCACGAGAACGTGATCGATGTCCCTGACGATTAAAAAAACCACTTTGATTCATGTAGTTTTGTGATACATGCCTAGGTGAAGAATTCTGATTGTTCAATCCATAGTTATTTCAATTCCTATTAAAGGGAATAAATATGTCCTGTCTTCTCCAATTTGAGTTTTGCTGTTGGTAATTGCCTCTATGCTGAGGGGACTGGTTTCTGTATTGTTGTCTACCTCTGTTAGAACCTCCATTATTGTACCTCCCTGGTACAAAATTCCTATCAAGGCTATGAGATCTCGGTCTGAAATTTGTGTTGTTCCAGGTTGTGGCTGAAGCAACAGGTAGAGATTTCTTAATTACATTATTACTGACACAAGCACCTGGATGTGCCGTGCAGTACTGTCTACCAATTTCCACGAGGAAAGACAGGCTAGATGGTTTTCGCTCATGCAAGAATGATCTAAATGGTTTACTTACAGAGGATAAAACTTTATCCCTCAATAACAAATCCATGAGGCCATTATAGGTTTTGTCAATACCTGAAAGTTGAACCCATCTGTTGAAAGTCAAGCGAATAGCTGAAATGAACTCCGAGAAGTCCTTCCCAGTCTCAGTAGTCATAGTTTTGAAACGCATACGATAACCCTCTGCATCTAACTGGTAACGTTTTAGTAAGAGAGCCCTAGCAGCTTCATAATTATTTATGTTTGGCTCGTCCATTGTACAGAGAGCAGTCAACGGTTCTCCATTCAAGAATTCCATTAGTCTGGCACACCACTGGGATTTGTCTAGTTTATGTGCTTCACATACACTTTCAAAACGGCTTAAAAAGCACGAAATGTCATCAAAATTAGGTTTAAAAATGGGCAGGCGAAAATTGGAGACCCAGTATTTTGTCTATTTGAGGAACCATGAACCTCTGAATCATCATTTTGTTTACCCTGACTTTTCAGTTTCAATTCTTCTAGATGAAGAAGCATCATTTTCTTTTCATGGGCTAATTTTGCCTGTCTCTCCTCTATTTCCCTTTCATGTGCTAATTGCATTTTTTTCTCCTCCAGCTCAGTAATATGCCTCTTCCCCTCCAACTCAACAATACGCCTCTTTTCCTCCAATCCATCAATACACGTCTTTTCCTCCAATTCACGCCTCTTTTCATCCATTTCCCTTTGGTGTGCTAATTCAGTTTTCTTTACGTCTAAGTCTCTAATTTTCTCCTCTTTCTGTTTTGCCTTGGCAAACTCAGTCATGGCAACGTCCTTTAAAGATTCCCCTTCTAAATTAAATGTTTTGCCTTGTTTAACAAAGTAATCCAAAGTAGCCATGTTAAATGATAATGTGAATTACTTAGTCGATATGTGAAACAATGGCTAGTTGCTTTACAATATGATGAAAGCAAAGAAGGTAGCAATACTATTAAGCAATATTAATAAAGCAAATCATGTAGCAACAACTTGTGAAGAAAAAGAATGCAAGAAAAAAAATCATATAGTAATAAGAAAGTACAAACAGTGAAACACTAGCAGCAAGGAAAAAATGAGAATACTTATGGGAAAATGAAAAGAAAACAGCAAATGGAACAATCTTACTGCTAAGAAAAGACAATACTCGACCCAGACAAAGTATAAACATGAATATTGTGTAAACCAAGGGATAGGAAGGTGAGGATTACAGTATGAACAAAACAATAATACATCCAAGAAAAAAAACAACTTACACCAAGACGAAATAGACGAAACGTCACACCTAAACAATTACTATTACAGGAGACAAGCAGTGAACAGAAATCGTCGGCGAGAAATCTCAAACCGGAACTTTCACTCACTGAGAACTGTCCCTAAAGAAACATCCGATGTGCGGTCATCTTACAATGACATGTATTCGCTAACATCGGATCTCCGTCCAACCATCCCGCAAAAGCATAGAAACATTAAACATTTAAAAACAAAATGGAAAAAAGGCTTACACCACACATGCAATAGACAACACATGCAAAAAACAAGGCCACTTATCTTAAAAACCGCGTTCCGCCAGATGCTCGTTCGTAGACGGCTTCAGAGTTGCATGTAGACCATGGTGGAGCAAAGACACATAAGTGACAATGGTGCAGCAAATAATGGCCATGCAGATCATATATAGTTGACAGGAGACTTGAACGACATCTTGAAGTGGACTTGAGATCACACGAACGATGCAGCAATCAATGGCGACACTTGACGGGTACGGAACCGGCAGACATGCGCAGTACAACAAACAGTTATGCAAATGAGGGTCAAACGGTGAAGACTGGTAAAAAGACGAACTGGATACGTAAGGATTCAATATGTCATGGATAGTACTTCCAAACCATACTAGGCCACCAATAATTGTAACGTTTGGTTCTTGCTGTTTGTTGTTTCTAGTGTGACTATTAATTTGAGTACATCGTGCTGACAACGCGGATGCATAAGGGCGTTGCCATCACAGGACATAAAACTGGCAGAAGAACATAAGTCGTCTGGTGATGGATCGACGATACGTGTCGTATAATATTTATTTAGTTCTTCACAAAAATTCAAGCAATGGCAAAAAATGGAGAATCTTGAACATTTGTCTCCTCAAACAAAAGTGCATGGTCAGTCCATAAGTATATAAGCATTCATAGTGGAATAACATCAATATATGGTCTCATCTATTCAGTTCTGGCCGCTGTACTAATAGGTGCGTGTCAACCATCGACACCCAAGTAATGTGGACCGAAAACGTGAATGTATATTTCTTGAATAAATACTTCTCTATAAGGTGCGGAATTTCTTCAGAATATTAGCCGTTTGAATAAATTAACGCAAACCCGTTACGTCATTGACAACCGGTGACGTATTAAATATGCAGCGTTCAATACAAGTTAAAAATCGCGCAAAAACATGAGTTATCACAAATAGACATATTTTCTCAAATAACAATGGCTATATGCCTCTGTGTGGCAATATACCATAACATATGAACGTTATTCCTTAACACATACATCTGACAAGTTACAAAGTAAAGCAGACACGGTTGGTTAGTTATTCAAATATAAAATAGAATTTTCAAAAGGATAATAACACAAATAGAATCCCACTATACAGAATGACAGTTACACTGGTATTATTGCACATTTAGTGTTACATTATGCAAGTTTCATCACTTGGTGTAAAAATTTGTGAAGTTGTATGTTACGCTTCTCAATAGATGCTGTTTGTTACTCATCTTTTGGGAGATTTGTTGGTCTTCTGGGTTTGATGTTGGCGTTTTTTTAGACTCAATGGGTTGTCTCGGCTCTCAGTTCACTACAGTCTCTTACTTCAGCACATTTGGTTGGTACTGCATTAGACTTTCTTCTCTTCACCCTTAGGACCCGAAAATACATACATTAGAGGCTTCGTAAGTTTCCTGCTTGAGGTAAACTTAATCTTCCCTCCCATTTCTATTTTCTGATCATATGCGTCCCTGATAAAACAGGTAACAATTGGCCTATGATGCAACTCAAGGGTCGCAAAGCACACGCATTCTCCTTCCCTCCCCAACTCACAATGTAAACCTCCGTATTTACTAACATGCCTCGTGCAGCTATTGTTTGTTTACACTGGACAGCGAGGGTGTCACAGGTAGGTATAGATTACGAATAGATTATGTCTGAGTTCAGACAGAGAATGAATGTGTAATGTGGAAAGTAGATAAGAATAGAGTCACTAATGAAGATTATGGGAAGAGATCTGATCTCTGGAGAGTAAGAAGACTATTTCTCCAGCCTCCTGTGACTATGGTTATATGTCAGTCTCTTGCCCGTTCTCTCTGAACAAATAAAAGACTTCTACCAAGCAGTAAGAACATAAATCCCGACATTCAGTGACAGTTATAAGAGAAGAGGTCCTGACCACAATAGGTATATTTATGTTTATTAAACATAAAGAAAAAAAAATACGACCACAACATCAACATGGAAATCAGTATGCCTTCACAATCTCTGAAGGCTAAAAAATCACAAACACAGTAAACAAACAACCTACCACACCACTTAGATAAATCGCACACAAGCAGATCGCCTCACTCCACACCAACAACCAGAGAGTCTCTCACACATCCAGCTTTTTAACTAACAGGGGGCCCCCAGTCTTCCGTCATGAAAAACGGCCTTTCCTGCCGTGTGTTAAAATAAATCCTGGTATATAAATACTCCTAAATTCCTAGAAATCTAATACTGTTCCTTTGGATGTTGCTGTCCGATTAATGAAGGAGATAAGCTCCGTGTGAAAAACAGATGTCATAAGAATCACAGCGTGCACTCACTATCCAAGCACGGGTGAAGGAAACGAGTACTAGTGCGCTTATCCAACCACGAATAATACATCTAATTTGCAGGACGCTAAAGATCAGTGCTGACAAATAAAAGACCGAGTATAAGTGAAGGCTCTCAAGGAAAGCGCCCCTCTGTGTTGCATAACGGTGACTTGGCTTCAGGTAGGTGTCTAGTGTTGACCAGGTACCGCTTCTTCTGAAGAATGCTTCAACTACTCCGGTTTTTACCAACTATCAATGGGTCGAACAGTGTTGCCGACACAAGTCAATGACAACGGAGACAGCTGGTCTGGCAGGAGGTATAAATGTATCCGGCTAAGGCTGGGAGTATGTACTTCGATGTAACCGGCCCTACATGGGTCTGACGATATTGCCCCAAAGGTTGGTGGGCAAAGGTAGCTACCCGTAGGCAAGGGCGATAGATCTACCTGTATGTGGTTGATAAGTATTGGTAGTAGATGTCTTGACGGTGCAAGGTGCTCCCACTAGGGTTACAGAGAGCACAGGGATACAGACGTTGACCACTCTGGAAAAAAAACAACCAGGTCACACATATCGTTAACAATTTTCCCAGTCAGGTCTAATGTTTACGAACATACAACAGCACATCTTTTGCTCCCTCCCATAACACACACACAGAGTCAAAACTCACGCACTTCACCGTGCTCTTCTACGTTCTGCGCTGATTAGCCTAAACATTCGCACAGGCAAACGCTTCCATGCGTTACTCCACGCTGTCTACGCAGACATGTCTACTGACCTCGCTTTTCACACACACAGCCGCTTAAAGCAAGTCCAGTCTAGCCATTCAAAACATGAAGTGATAAATAAAAGTGCCCCTGATATAATTTATCTAATAGGGACTACACTAGAAGTTATAATGATTCATGTTGCGATGACACACGCTAATCGCAAAACGAGTAGCAGACTTTATGCAGAATTAATTTATACACATATTCCAGAAATGGAAAACAAATTGTCAAATTAAATATATATCCGCTCCCCTTTCCTGTCATTCTGAAAATCCCCCCCCCCCCCCTCTCTCTTCTGTCAGATAAAATATCCCTCAGTCTTAAGTGTACACTCATAGTGGAATTAAAATTAGCAGAATGCTTAAAAATTACTAGATTCATCGGGTCACACAAAAATTACTTTACTTAACGAATTAAATATAGTATAGCGTAACTCTGGATTAAGCTCTATATAATGAAGCTAACTCCCCAAAAATAACTTTAAAGAAATTAAGTGTGCCTACCGAGCAAAGGAATTCAATTTCCGCCCAATAAATCTGGTTATAAACAATCAACCTGAACTGATTTTCCAGGCAGCAAGGAAATCCTAAGAGCGACAATGGTACCGAAAGAAGGGAACTAAGTTCTTATATAGTAGGAAAATTGCCAGAATTACGGCCAGCGTTTCTTAGTCCAACCGAGATGAAAGAAACAGACGAGCGTCTTTGGCTGCGTCCCGAGACGGGGGAAAAGCGGCGTAATGTTAGCACAATCGCCCGTTCTACGAGCGACTAGAGTTCGGTATGAAAACCGAAGAACGGCAAAGATAAAAGGTAGGGAAAGTTTCCCCGTGTTCCGGGGTACTCCGTACTCAAAGAAACTGAGATTATTGCAGCTTCCCCAAAAACCGTGGAATCAAAGACTTTAGACAGAAAACCGTTTTTTGCACGTGCAAAGAGGTGAGCCCAAACTGGGCTGTAGCAAGATTGACAGAATCAGAGAGAGAATATAAGTTATTAGAGCATAAATTGACAGAAAAGTGGGCGTGGACGGGAGATAGAAAGAAAGCAGGCAGGCCCTCAGAGAAAAGGGCAGACAATTCCAATCAAAGCGTGACAGAGGGCTTATCAATACTTAGGCCGAGCGAAAGTTACGCTTTCTTTACTGACCCCGCTTCTATCATTCATGCTTGGTTAATCATGGAAAATACAGAAATTCTTTTCCCCAAACAAGTAAATTGACATACATGCATTTAAATAATTATCAATAATAGTTCATTAATAAAAACTCATATTGTACATTTAAGACAGAGTGATTGAACAGCTGATAGATTATTAACACATAACTCAGCAGTGATAGAAGTGGAAGTTAATGAATGATAGATCGATATTCTTCCTAGCTCCATTTGGAGCAGAGGTACAACATTGGCTAGATGGCCTAAGAAAGATATATGTAGATCATAGTGAATGAAATCTGTCTTGCTGTTCAGCACAAGTGATACAAAGACAATGAATAGTTATGCAACTGAATTAGAAGAATTTGTGCAAATTTTGCATATATCAGAGAACAAGAATTACTGTTACAATGAAATGAAAATCCAGCTGCAACTACATCTCAATAATGATCATAAATTTATATATACATATTAGATATACAAATCAGGTATTCTGAATAATAAAATGTATCGGCTTACCCTTTCAACGAATCACTACTGGTCTGGTTCTTGATGGCTTTAGGTCGTTAAGTTCAATGACTTGAATCCTAATTAAATCTGCCAGTTCAGTTGGTACACAGTGTGAATCGTGGTTATCTGACCGGGCCCCAGTATTGGTTCTTTGTTGAGTGCCAAACACTGTATGGTTCCGATATTTAACAGGTCATCCTATTCCCTCCCCCAAGCATCACATGTTTGGTGGGCAGGTTTCAAAATGTCAAAACTATTTCTATTCTCCAATAAGCATGCGTTGGTCCAGAGTGGCAGATGTAATCTCAAAATAGGCTGTCATTTATCTGGGCTTCGCTGTCTATTGCATATGTTCTCAGAATCGTCAACTACTCCCCGTTCAGAAACTTTATGGTGCAATAAAATGTCTAGCTTCCTTAATTGCCCGAATAATTGAACGTGTGTTCTCTCACATCTTCGTCTCTGAATCTTACCAATTACGCCAGCTGTGAGAGGCAATGTATGACTCTTGACGTCAAGTGTTAACCTTACTTGGCGGTTATGATGCAATGATCGTCGCCAACAAGTCTGCATCTCAGTCTGTTCTCATGTCTAACCTATCTAAATGTGCATTGAATTGAGAACGTCCAGAAAGGTGTTGACAGTAAAGTATGGCAACAGTACATGGCAAGCTGTTACGCTACGCCGCGACAGTGTAATAAAGGGTATTTGAATAAAGAAAGTAGCATTGAATGACCGAGAACTGTATACAAGGAAGAAAATGGTATGGAAAATTGAAGTAGTTATAGGAGAAAGACAGATGAAACAAATGGACGAAATTTGGTTTTGTCACAGTTAGATCATCAGAGTTTGCATGGTCAGAATTATTCTGCAATAGTGTGATGACTACGTTATGTGTCTAGGGTATGTGTAGGATGAAGTGTAAGTCAAAACAACAACAGACAGATAAACAATTTAATTTATTCCACTACACTTGACAACACTGTGACACTCACATACATATAACACTCTACAAGGATATCTTAAAAAAATCACTGATAACTTTTCAAATAACAATATGTATTCATTACTGGCATGAATGAATATGTGTCCTGATTCAACTACAAGGGAACCAGGAATCACAATCAATTTAAATTACAAGTTATATGTACAGAATTTACCAATATGAATATAGTAGTGACATATATTATTACAAATATCCTATGTGTGTCAGTTGTGTAGTAGTAAAATGAGGTAATACTGGTTTTGTTTTGTTCAAGCTCTGTTGGTATTTGTCATCATGACTTCAATAGTTTGTCTTTAGGGACTAGTATTGGAGATGTTCTCAGTTCCTGATATTAAGACAATTAAATTCCCCTCTTAAGGTGATTTTTACAAAGTCATTTCAAGATGTGGGGACATAATGTTGAGCTCAGCTGGCCAAACAGCTTATCTTGAGTGATGGCGGCAGGAAAGGACTCCTCTGCTCGAATTCTACTCTGGGCTCTGGAGACACCTCACTGATAGCTAAATGGACCAAGGAGTATGCTGTCCGACTCTGGATTCAGCAAAGCTCTGACCAGGTGCAGCTCAGTACCATCAAGACCACGGTCCCTGTAAACAAGAAGGATGTACCTTCTACTTCATAACTAATTGATACTCTAGTTCTACACGGAGCACAATACAACACAAACATTGAGTTCAGAGCGTTAGGCCAACTGTCAGCTTCATCTGAAATACTTTATACCAGTATTTACCTCCTTAATGGTTACCACGCCTCTGCACTTCCAGCATTATTTCTGTCTAATCAATCATCCAGGTGTCAGTGTACTATTTGGCCATCCCATGCCGTTTTACTTCCCTCCGACACCCTCTGTTCAGGCTGGAGCATTATAGGCTTTATCTCTTGTTTGCCACTGAACTACACATATATATACAGGCATAAATTAACAATTTACATTCAATTTTCATTAAAAGATACTGAATGGTTCAAGCTTACCACAATTTCATGGAAATAAACACAGATACGTTGATTAGCAATGAATTCTGGCACATTTACTGGCACAAATTCCCATCTGCTTATGTTCCAGGCTTTTATTTTAGCAAAAATGTGAGCTGGCTTCAACGCACTGTCGCTTTATCAAGATTATTTGCACTAGTGGTCTCGAACTAACGCTCCTAAGTGAGTATATCAGCAAGTCTAGCCAATGAGGCCACGTTTCGACAAGTGTTTGAAAAAATGTTACCTTTCTACGTCTCCCTAACAACCAAGATAGTATTTATAGCCCGACCAATCGTGGTTAGTTTTTCATTTGTTGCGCTCCAATCAATTTGGAGTTTACATGGTAGGCTATTTCTGTAACGCAAGGTTTTTTCAAACA
Organism: Oreohelix idahoensis; assembly: GCA_024509875.1. Lineage (NCBI taxonomy): Eukaryota > Metazoa > Mollusca > Gastropoda > Stylommatophora > Oreohelicidae > Oreohelix > Oreohelix idahoensis. Next base: position 358,530 of record JAMPIV010007216.1, on the reverse strand, counting down.
TGTTATAAAAAAATTTTATGAGCAGAAATGATTTCATGCTGTCAGGCATCCCCAATATTTTATTTTGGTTATAACTTGTTAATTCCTAGACTATTTGCGTAACGTTTTACCTATTCTTTGTCAGCAAACCCTAAGGAACCCAATTATCCAAATTTAAAAGAGCTACGTGGCTGCGTTCAAAATATGCAATTTCTACCTCCTGTTTCGAAGATGTGCTGTCTGGGTACTGTTATGTTTTCAACCGTAAACCCATCTATTGTTATCTTTCCTAATAAGCGTTTTTTGTGATTTTAAAACCTAACTCTGGGAAGGGTAGTGAATTTATCACTGTCCGTCTGAAAAAAAGTTAGTGCTTGTAGTCTTACACGCGTGATGGCAGCATTTGTGTATCGCGCGACGCGGGTTGGGGGTGGCATTAATAGCGAGACGCGTGTTTAATTTTGCATGCGTTCGGCTTTATTCGCCCCTCTCTCTTCTCGCTATCCTTTAGTCCATCTGCCTTTTGTTTTTGGTAACATAGTGTAGAAAAAGACATGAATGGAATTTAAAATTTAGGTCAACTTGCATATCTCAAGGTTTTTCTTAGAAATACAGCACACGTTTCATTGAAGAAAGCGGGTATAATACAGTAAGCTTTTACTATCAACGTGAAAGCGTTACAATTTGCAGACGAAGCAGAAAACAAGGGGGATTTCGAGTACTGTCATTGTGACAGCACTGTTCTTTACCATTCTTCTTCCTTTATCAACTATATGTATTTATTAGGCTTTATATTTACTTGATAATTTATATATGTGGATTAGAATATTCCACGACAGCATGTAATATAATACACCAGATATATTTACACACATGGTATGACGCACTAGTAACCTTTAAATCTCCCGCCTGTCAAGTCAGCTTTGACAAGTGCTGATAACTTGATAGCATGTCTATAATAATCCTAAAAAGGACTGTTATCAGTGCTCTGCTGGGTACTTGTGGTTATATCATGGGCATCGCAATCTTCATTAATCATACCAACTTATACAATTAGTCATACATGGTATAACAATCACCATATCTATACGTGTAAAAAAATTAATACCTGAAATATACAGTTATATTAATTATGCAAGTAATTATGGCAATTCTACATACCCTCTGGTTGTCAGAATACAATAGCTTGACACTTTAAAGTAAGGTTAGTCTGCCACTGAAACAGATGTAGGGATGAATCTGCGACTGGCTCTGATACCTTCTGTCCGCCTTGTAATCTGCAGAAATGTGTGTGTATCGAATCTGAAATCCCCGCTTAGTATATAGCTAGTTCCTCACTGAATGGTCCTCCTATCGAGAGCAAATTTTGGCAGATTATGCTTTTCTACCAAAACATATCTTCTCCGTTCATTCCAACTACCGTACCAATCGCTCTCCTTGATATCTCATTAGATCAAGCTCAATTGTAGCTTTCTTTGGACGAAGGTTTTATCCAATTCCGAGCTGTCTTCATTTTTATATAATTTTCCAAAGTTGCATTTGCATGATTTTGTCAACATCAACACATGCATAATTGCCATGTTTACAGTATTTAAGTCATGTAGTAATATTCACATGATGTCCTTCCATCTGCTCCTAAATTAGGGTTATGTAGAAATCCTTATACACCAGATGAAATATCTAGTCGACGTCAAAAAAAAAATATGAACAGTTACTGACAGAAAGCATGGAGCAGTACAGAAGACAAAACCCAGAAGAAAAAGTAACCACAAAATGGAAATGCTTAAGAAAAATCAAATTTGGATGACAGATGACATCTTGAATAAAATGGCAGAAAGAAAGAGAGCAAAAAACACTCCAGAATATAAAACAATAGACAATGACATACGTACTATGTGTAGACAAGCAAAAGAACGGTGGATAGAAACAAAATGCAAGGAAATAGAAGACATGGAAGCAAAGCACATGACAAGAGATATGCATGTAGAAATAAAGAAATTATCAAATAGGTCGCAGTTTGCCCAAGGAGGAGGTTGTATCAAGAGCAAAAATGGTGTAATCTTACTGGATGAGATAGACATATCAAATAGATGGGCAGAGTAAGTAAAAGAACTATTCGAGGACAACAGAGGTAAAAAGCCATCACCAGATTCTGATGAAGGCCCAAACTTTCTCAGATCAGAAGTAGAGAATGCAATACATATGATACAAAAAGGAAAATCAGCAGGAATGGACAACACAAAAATTGAAATGATAGAAGCCCTGGAGAGCTTTGGTATAGGTACAATCACAGATCTATGCAACGATATATATATATAAAAAAAAGGATATATACTACATGACATGAAGACATCAGTCTTTATAACATAGCACAAAAAACCTAATGCAGCAGAATGTTCAGACTTCAGAACAATCAGCCTGATGAGTTGTTAAAGTAGGATGTAGCCACCGAATGTTAAACCTGCACAGTACAATGATGTGGTGTATATTTGGGTCACCAAGCGTTGAGGCGCTGACAGGGTGTAATGTTGACTCTCTCTCAAACACCATACAGGCTCTCAAGTGCGTAGTGCTCGTAGACGTGTGTGGGTTGACATGATGTGTGGGTGAGTAGACATCAGATAAGATGGTAGACACGAATGCGTATAGGCTCTTGGACAAGTTCACGATACACCCACTCAATAACATGTAGAAGTCAGTAAACGTTGGTGGGAGCCGCGCTAGCGTAGTGGTTACAACACCGCTCTGGCGACCGGGTGATTCAGGATCAAACCCGGGCGACATCATTTGAGGATTTTTCGTCGACCGGGATTTGGACTGGATTAACTCGAGACCTGGCGAGAACATTTGAAGGAGTGTCGTCGACCAAGGACTGGCGGCTCCTGAGCCGACCCAGCTCTAATGGGTACCTCCGAAAACGGCGAGTATCTGCCTGAATGGCGAGGGACACTTGTCTCTGTACAAGAAAATAGGATACTCACGTAAAAATCAATGTCAGGTTAGACATTAAAAATAACCTGAGATTTCGCCTCGAGTATTAGCGGGCGTACAAAAAAAAAAAAAAAAAGTAAACGTTGGTAATACTGATGACCTTTTCAACAATTTAATACGAGACATACGGTGACATCAACAGCACAGTCAATTGCACATGGATCACGGACATCACATACATGGTAATGGTTGAAAACATCTGGGATCACAAATCTTGATCAGCTCATACATCAGGATGCTAATGACAATGGTCTGTCAATCTACGTTCTGCTCATACTGAAGCTCAGGTACCCCTGACTAAGTGCGTCAGGTACCTCTAGCAAATATGCCGCACGACAAGGGCGGGCTCCCAATTTCTTAACAAACGTCTATGGCTCTTCTGGCATCACACGCCAGGTACTTCTTCTGGTGAAGAATATAGGCCGCGAAAGGCGGGCCTCTATGGCGACAGAATCAGGCCGCAAGTAGCGGGCCTCTATAACAAAGTAACCTCTGTGTTATTTCTCATAAGCAAGGCATATCCATCTATGCCAAACATACCGCCAGAATAGCGGGTACAAAACAGTGCAATCTTCGCTGGGCTTCTATTCAACAATAAGACGTATAGTGTTGCGTGATAAATTCTCGCAACATCGTTTTGTTTCAATATCTATTTTATAACGCAAGGGCAACAACTGCTTGAAATTTATAGTCACTTTTCTCGGTAAGCATTTGTCTTCTCGCGTTGGTATCGAATGCAGTTAAGTTTGAGCTGTGGTCATTTTGCGCTGGACTGCGCATGACTTGTCTTGCTTCTTGGTCGATCGGTTTCCGCCCACCACTAGTGGAGTGAGCGATTTGGAATGGCGAAAGAGATGCCTCGTTGAAGAGGGGTTCTCCGCTTGTTTTTTGTTCTGTCAGGGATGTGTAGCCCTCTTATGGATATTTCGTTTATTCGGGATAATACCTCTAGTGTATTTGCACATGCCGGGAGGCGTGATATTTCTGTATTTCTTGAAAGCAAGGTAAATTGACTTTTTCATTAACTCTATCGATTTTGGGTCGTGAGCGATTTCGATTCATAGCCTGTCTGCGAAAGTCGTCGTCACGAGATGTTTTTTCCCAGCTCACATGTCGCTGCATTGTACTGCATCGGTTGATGCATGTACCAAGGACCATTACTTGCTACTTTGTTAAATGAACTAGGTTTGGAAAACCTTTATTATCTAGAGGATATTTTTGAGGACATTATTTATACTTCGGCAGACGTGTCTGTCTTGCTGAAGTCAGACTAAGGAGAGTGAACTGATCTCATATATCTGGTTATCTCCTGGCTGTTATAGAAAAGGATGGAGTTTTCCACCTGACTACATTTACAGCACTTTGAAATATAACATGCATCTGACTCATCATTGTAATGCTGTCTACCGTCTATTGCTGTATTGAATGTTGCTGTGATAATGACTGTTTGATGTGCCTACATATTCGCGTAACCATTTTGTCACTGTGGCGTCCACAATAAATAATGAAGAAAAACGTCAACGGCTGTTACAAGAATCATTGACTTTATACGTCGTGAGTTTACTGACGTCCTATGTGGATTGCCCTGTTATTTTTGTATGAACATTGTTTTGACTGAACACATCTGCACACCACACAAAACCAGACATGCGGATACCATCCATCATCATATGGCATCACGCATCATATAGTCTTGGTTTCTGTATGGAGCACAAATAGTAGGCTCTGTCTATCATATCATCTGTGAACTCTACTCAAAAATGTCGCTCGTTCTTATGTGCAGACAGCACCTAGTCTGCATAAAAAGGCATACGAGAGGATTAAAGTGTACATATTACCTTGGCAGCATCCTAGAAAATTACCAAACACAACACTTGCCATCCTTGGCGTACAGAATAAACTTGGGGAAGAATCACTGACATATCAGTCACACAGAGGACTTCATTTCCCCGTAATAATGGCAGAGAAAATATCCGGACCTCTTGTCCGTTCAGAAACCCAGGTACACTGCCCAGATCGGAAGTGTCTCTCGATCTGCGCGCAAAAACCTGCGCATGTGCAACAAGCACAGTCCTGAGTAAAGCTAATACAGACCAGGGCGTTTCCCCGAAACAAGAGGCAAAACCGCTCCTTATATGGTCATGTGAATAACAACTTAAGACAGCTATTTAAGACATTTCCCCGAAACAGGTCAACATCGATCCTTATAAGGATAGATGAATAAGACAAGGGGAAGATAACCACTAATCAAACCTGTCACTGAAAGGTTAATAGACAGTTCTCTCTCTTAGACCATCAAAAAGTATCAAACAGGTTGACGTCTATAATACAGGCAAAAATGACAGTAACATGAGTCATACAATTAAAATACTGCTTAAAATCATACAGGAAGGAATAAAAAGTAAGGTAGACAGTGAAATCTAAGAAAAGCAGTTTGGTTTTAGACGGAACAGTGGAACAAGAGAGGCAATATTTTGCCTAAGAATATTAGCAGAAAAATATACAGATGCCCAAAAAGTAGTACATGTGCTTCATTGACTATAAGAAGGCTTTTGACAGAGTCCATCATGAAAAAATAAGATTCCTAAATGGAAAGATCATCCAAAAGGCCTTCCCAACTGGAAAGATCTCATCCAATTTCAGGGCAGAAGCTATGGCACTACTGCAAGCCATGAAAATCTTCACCAGACCCGAACAACAACCACCAGCTAAGATAGTAATCTTCACCGACTGCAGATCATTACTGGAATCAATACAAAACACCAGAAATTATAACATGATGAATGAGATCAGATCTGAGCTTAACATCATCCAAAGGTCATCAACCATTGCCCTTCAGTGGTTACCCTCCCATTGTGGAATTGCTGGTAATGAGAAAGCAGATGCTCTATCAAGAAGTGGCAGTAAAATGGAACAATACAGCCATTCATTGCCGTATCGGGAAGCAAAAACCATAATCCACAACAAGTACAAAAATCAGTGGAAGGAGGAAGGGGATATGTACAGCAGAGATGACCCAATACACCATCTAAACAGATACCAACAGACCACAATGTTCCGCCTGAGAACCGGCCACTGCAGATTACTAGGACATCTCTATCGCCTCAAGATATCCCACACAAATAATGCCCATGCGGAACAGGAATCCAGACCCCAGGACACATTCTCCAGAACTGTCCAACCCACGATGAACCGCGACGTGCGACCTGGCCAAGGGGTGCTGAGCTCCAGTAGAAGCTATGGGGCTGCCGCGCCGACCTGGTAAAGATTGTGGACTTCGTCCTGGCGACAGGCCTGCAGATTTAGCATGACTACAAACTGAACGCAGAAGAAGAAGAATGAAAAAATAATTGAATGCCTCGAAGACATAGGTATTGATGGAAAAGACATAAGAATACTCAGTAACCTTTATTGGGAGCAAACTGCCACAGTATGATCTGGAAGGAATTATTCACCAAACATAGACATAAAAAGAGGTGTCAGACAAAGTTGAGTGCTGTCCCCCTGCCTATTTAATCTATACACCGAAAAAATTTTCAAACAGATAAAGGAAATGCCAGGACTGAACATCAGTGGAAGGTCAATAAACAACCTTAGATATGCAGATGATACCGTCAGGGCCGTCTTAACAGCATTGTAGGCCCTGGGCAAAGCAATGCACTGGGCCCCTATCAGCCTTATTCACCCACGGGAATAAAAATGTAAACGGTCAATAAAATGAAACCTATAGATTTATAATTTAATGGTACTTTCAACAAAAATTTAGTCAACTTACCTACGTCATGTTTGATTTGAATCCCAGGCTTTTCCAGCGAGAGATCGAGTAATTATTCACTCTGCCAAGAGATGTCTTATGAACAATATGGCATCATCCCAGCATGAGGCCCTTAGAATCGTGGGACCCCTGGGCACTGCCCAGTGTGCCCATGCCTTCAGACGGCACTGGATACCGTGTTGTTAGCTGAAAGTGAACAGGATGTACAAGAACTAGTGAAGCACGTGAACAGTATAAGTCATGAATATGGATTGGGCATTAATATTGAGAAAACAAAAACAATGATAATTAGCAAAACTGACGATAAGCCCACATTAAAGATAAGCATAAATAGGGAAATCCTGGAACAAGTCAAGAGCTACTCATATCTTGGTCATATAGATGGCAGATGTGAAACAGAAATCAAGAAGAGAATAGGAATGGCCAAACTACATTAAACAACATGAAACATATACTGACATCTAAACAGTTAACTCACAAATTAAAACTGAGAATAATAAAATGTTACATATATTCTGCACCATTTGTATGGTGTAGACACATAGACAACGAATAAGCAATTGGAAGAACGAATTGAGACTCTTGAGATGTGGATGTATAGAAGAATGGGGCGCATCTCATGGAAAGAGAAGAGAAAAAAATAAGGAGGTCCGACAAAATCTAGGTATGAAATGATAATTAATGAAGAAGATCAAAGTTAGGCAGCTAAAATACTTTGGTCACATAAAAAGGCATAACACCTTGCTGAAGACCGTAATAAAAGGGAGAGTTGAAGGCAAACGTGCAAGGGGAAGACAGCGCTATAAGTGGGAAGATAACATCAAGAGATGGACAGGAAAGTCTATCAGAGTGCACCACCAAGACAAGAGACAGAAGACGTTGGAGATCCATTACAGCCAACCTTCGTTGTGGAGATGGCAGCTGATATGAGAAATCCTTTTCCATTATTCCATTTTTGCAATATATGGCTAAGTCTAACCTTCGGTTGCACCAAATTTCGATCTTCTCGCTTCAGCCATTGTGAATAGCAAACCGGTGTAGGAGGCAGGAAGGACGTACCGGTCAAAACGCACTGTACAGTGCTTCTTACCGCCAACACGCACTGTATAGTAATTCTTGTCTGAAAAAAATAAATTGGTATATCGCACTGCGTTGTCCCATCCCAACTAACATAATTACCGATGTATGTTACGTCGGTCGGTCTCACTCAAAATAGTAACTCGCGCCAGAAAAAAAGTGCGCAACGCACGGTGTGCAACTTGCGCGGCGTGGGTGTTATATAAAACAAATACTTTGGTTTTATTTTTTTTATTTTCTATTCTTTCACGACATTAGTAGCGCTCGACAAAGAAAAAGTGCGTAAAAATTGGTGTGCATGAGCCAATAACATACCAAAGTGAATTGTATTTTCGGACACGGCCAGCTCTATGTCGCCCTCACCCGATGTACAAATCATGACACTTATTATCATGGAACACTCTTTGAAAACAATCCAAGCACTTTCACACGAAATGTTGTCATCAAAGAGCTTTTAAATTGAATCTAAAATAACATAATTCTCGCTTGTGTACGTTGGTCACAGCTGAGGAATGCAACCGTGTTGAAACATTTTATTGTTTCCATTATATATGCTCTCCCGAAAATAGTTACAATCAACAAAGAAAAGCGTTCAAATGACGGTGTTCATGGACAGTTTGATTACACTGTATAATGGAAAGAAACCAAAAACACTCTAAGAATGTACTTCTATCTGCTCATCTGGGAACGGAAACAGCACACTATAATTAAAAACCTGTCAAGTTTAACGGGTTATTGCTAGTAGTTATTATAATCCATTTGGCAGATATTTCCACCTTTCCTTCCTTTATATGACAAAAGACTGGAGAAATAAAGAGTAAAGATGTTTTTATGTTTGCTTCATATGTTATTCATTTATAGTGTGTAAACAAATTTTATGAAATTTTTCTAATTTCGTCTAAAATGTATGGTAGGAAATTATTATTTCATTATTCATTCCAAACAGGTACCGGTATGGTGCTTGTAGTGGGAGCATAATTTGGGCAGTGAGTAATAAATATAAGGTAAGGGTGGTCCCATTGCAGATGCTGCCGTAGTGGAGTGAAGTGTAAGCGACTTCACTATACTGGGTCAAGCATCGAGAGGTGAGGTGACAAGCTCCCTTTCTCGCTGCCTTTTCCTTCCCTAACTCACGAGCAAAGTCAGGTATCCATTTACAGCTGAGTAGACTGGAGCGTGTCGTTACCGTAAATCGAACCCAGCACCTATGTCGAGATAGACCAGTGCTCTAACCATTCTTTTAATCGGACGTTCAATAAATATATAAATAAATAATATTGGATATAATTGTACCTCTAAATAATTTGAGACATGACAACCGTTACTAGTTTTACATGAAATAATTTATTTATAATGATAACGTACAGTATTTTATATTAAAATGTGAAGAAATAAAAGCGCTATGACATGCACTTAGGTGAACTAGTCAGTGATTTTAAACATGCATGCAATATTTACAGTACTGAGTGCACACAATTGTAAAAAAAAAAAAAGTTGTACTTATCAATATGTATAATTCATTATGAAAAACTGTTTAAAGAGTTTACCATTCATTTTAAAGTAAGTTTATTTTTACATAATGTATGAACGTTTCCATTGTTTCTCATCACGAATAGAGTTCTTCTCACAATTTGAAGTGTGTTCGAAATTACTTTAAATTGTAAATTCAACTTTCTTTTAGAGTTCAATAATAGCTATATTTCTCAAGTCACTCAATTATAGTTTGCTTCTTTGAACTTCCTGATAAAACAAGGCCACGGTTAAACGTACCAGCTCTCAGTGGGATTTTGCCATCCGTGAGTGGTTTCACCTATTGCTTTCCTACTCTGCATGTTTATTAGGTTATACGTGATAACAAACAATTGTAAACTTCTTTGCTAGGACTGGTTGCATCATTAAATGCCCATTACCGTGAACGCTTCACGTTAAAGGTCATAAATACTTCACACCAGTAAGGAAGTTGAGATAAGATTATCGAGACTCAAAGGCTCGTGGAAGAGAGATAAACCCGTTTAATTATTCGGGCATGGAAGAAACACGATCTTTTTATTGCCACTATAAATTTTCTGAAAGGTGAATTGTTCTGAGAATATATGCTACATAAAGGTGACGAATAGCCTGTTAGGAAATAAGTCTGTCACTTTAACAATGCTTATTGGAGAAAGGGACTACTTTTGTCATTTTTGAACCAACCCTCCACGAAAAAAATAAGCTTCGTTGCCCGCTCCGCTATAAGTGTTCTGGACACAGAAGATTTGTTTTACTATGCACTGGCGCAGTCATTTCACTACACCATTGTATGGACATGAGGTAAGCATACATATGGGCGTGAGATGGCAGGGAAAGCAAACCCGTAAACATTTTGTGCTGAAATCGGATGTGTCGGGCCGAAAGGCGCAGATATCGTAGCTCAGCTGTAAACTACGACACAACGTAAGCCTACATACAGCTTAAAAAAGGCCAGCATGTAAGAGTGAGATATGGTCGAGCGAATGCAAACAACAACAACAACACATTTCACAATGCGAGCAGACGACGTTATAAATTATTTGACTTTTTATGTTAAGGTAAAAAATAGTTTTTAAAGCTCTTTTGGTAATAGTAGTTACCAAATAAGCAATATACATATGTTTAACAGATTTTTAACTGAATGTCATCTATCCAGTTTTACTTTATTAATTTTCTTTATGTATACACTGTTAAGTAGAAAAATAAACGCAATTATCATGTATTATGGCTTTCGTTTTACTGGCACATCCATTTCTCAATACATACAATACAGCATTAATTATATTTATGTACGGATTTCCAATTTTTTTTGGCCTTAAAAATGTTAAGTCCTTCCTACCCAAGTTGAGTGCTTCCTACCTTGCAGGCAAGGTTCACTGTACAGTGGGCGGTGCCTAGGTACCGCTCACTGTACAGTGTCCGCTACCGTCAGATAGGAGGCACTGTACAGTCTCCCCTATCGTACAGTCCTTCTTACCTCCTACACCGGCCTTCTATGTCATACGGGAAAAGCCCGTTTCTGATTGGCTGATCCAAAAATAATTCACAGGGAATTTCTTACAATTATGCGACAGACGTATGACGCAGAGACCTGATGAAAGCCAGTCAATGGAAGTCAGGCTGCCGACACCACTTCTAAAGAAGAAGGCAAAAATTAGAATAGGCACCTGGAACATACGGACAATGCAGGATGCCGGAAGGACAGCACATGTAGCTGGACAGATAAGACGATATGGAATAAAACTCTTCGGACTTAGAGAGTTGAGAATAAATGGAACTGGTGAATTCATAACCAATACAGGGGGAAATGTCATATACTCAGGACACGGGACCCCAAGATGCAGCAATAGTGAATGCAGTCAGCGACCCATAGCTGTACTGCTTGCATCAGGACCAGCGAACCAGAGCTGGTCAAGACCGCACTCCACCTCCACGTGGTGGTCCTGGAAACAGTCTGCAGCAGTGCAGTCTGGCTGAACGAGTGCGGATCGCAATGAGAAGGCAAACCCGGTCCCTAAAAAATGCCGTGCTGAAGTCGGATGTGTCGACCGAAAGGTGCAGATATCACAGCTTAGGCGTAAAAAGACACAACGCAACCACCGTCCTTTTCAGGGCGAACGAGGAAGATGAAGAAGAATATACTCAGGACACGAGGATGAAGACCACCCACACAGAGAAGGGGTTGCTATTATGATGTCCCAGGAAGCCAGAAAAGCACTAACAGAATGGGAATCAATTGTGACAGTGGGGGTCTTATTTATTCAGTGCCTCTAAATTCTCAGAGTCTCATAACTTCAATAGTTTCTTATAGAGCAGAGAGTAGGTTTAGTTACTAGCCTAACCGCTAGAGGTTTACATTCCTCTCCTTTTATTTAGGGTACCAGGTTCGAATTCTCTTCTCTTCCGGTGTAAGCGTAGCAAATAAGTTTGGATCAGTCAGTTTCTCGACATAACATTCAATCTTTGTAACTAGATCCTCAACAGCATATGTTTCTGCATGAAAACGACTTTTAATGACTTTCAAGAGGCAAATTGATTGGAGTTGTCACAGACGAACTCAGCTGGCCCTGAATCGTTGTATGTTATAGCACGACCCTTTGTAACGACCCCTTCGTTAGCATCAGTGCCCCCGAATATTTTGGTAACTCTTCATCAAACGGGAATTTATTTTCACCTGGACTCATTAGCTATGCAACCGTTCCACGCAGATGGCCAACACGTTGGCTGATTAATATGTGGACAGTTTATCTACCGTTCATTCTGGTCATCGCATTGATTTAAGGAGAGATTAAATCACGCCCACGGACATCGCTGGAGCAATCATATGAAGTTATTTTCACTAACTTGGCCAGTGATGGGCGTTGCCTACATCAAACAGATAGGAGCGACCAGGATACAACAGACACGGAAGTGGTTTCAGGAACGTTGAGCGGGAGACATCAAAAGCAGTAGTGGTCCCGGAAACGAGACGCAAGTTCCCTGGCGGAATCTTCGCACATCTATGTTAAGCGCTGAACCGATCGAAGACGAATCGGACGCAACGAAACCAAGCGACGGCACCTCTCTTTATTCTGTCGGTCAGATTCCTTAAGTCCCCTGAGATCTAAAAAGGTGTGAAGTCTATCATGTCCCACTCAACTGAAACTCAATTTTAAATATATACAGACCACGTAGAAAGCCATGCTATCATTCAGTGCCAGAGATTTTTAAGATTCACTAGCTATTAGTAGAAAGTTGCTAGATTCCCATCTGAAATTGGTGGCTACAAATTGGAGTGTTTCTTTTCTGCGCACGGTATAATATATTTGTTAAAGTGATCAGTGGTCTAGTGCTTTCATTTTATTTCACTGGATTTTGTGTTTATATAATCTATTTAATTATTAAACTCATCCCAAAAGTTCCAGTGGTAAATTTAATGATATATCTATTATAACATTTCCAAAAATAATAGATGTTTACATGTTAAAGTAACTTTTAAAGTCGCGAAGGAATTTATAATTAATAAATTTAGTTAAGTTTTATATATATATATATAGATGTGTATCTTAACCATTAGACTCGTGACGTGTTTTCTAAAATACATAATTAAATACGCGAGTGTATATAATAGCCTTAACGGTAAATTTATCGCGCGTTAAGATGATTATTTGATTTTTGAAGTATGATTATGATTGTCATGGGTTTTATATCTTTTTCTCTAGAGTGATCACCTTTGCAATCCCAGCATTATTAATAAATCATACAGAGAGTTTCCATACTCGGTTCTTAAACTTCCAGACAGTTTGATGAGACATTTTAAAAAATTTAATCTTGTGGCGGTCCGGTGCGGCCTAGCTGTCATAATTACATGAAAGAAAGCCTACCCAAGAACATGTAAAATATTATCATCAAATTTAAATTTCAATCTGTGAGATAAACTGGAAGATGAACAGTGCCAGTAGCAATAATCTATGTACGGCTCTAAATGTGAGAGAATACCGATTTACCTGACTGTGACCGAGCCTAGTTTTTCCTCACTGGATTAAAAACTTTACCGGTCAGTGGCTATCATCACGCATTGAAGGATTATACCATCACCTCATTTTTCACCCCTATGTCGAACTGCGTCAGTGCCATCCCATAGACTCTTTTCTTTATAATAAAACACAAGAACTCTTAGAACTTCAAGTCCGGAGATAAGCGGGAATATTTGCTCTCAGTGAAACCTCGCAATATCTGGGGCGGGACATAGAAGGACTAGACAGTTTTCACATGTCAAGAGTTTAATTATTGTGTACCTAATTCTATGGATTGTCTGATGCTACAATCGGTAAGTGTGTGGTGTATATGAGTGTGGATCCTCACAGAGTGTATGAATGATAGGAGATTTATTTTTGCAGAAACCATTTGTCAACTGCCTACCGGGTAATACGTTTTTCGGTATACCCGGCATTGTTCCTTTAAGTGGGATAATTTGTTAACTCTGTTTCACCCCCCCCCCCTTTTTTCTTTGCTTAGTAAAGGGAAGACACAATTGGGATAACAATATTTTAGTCTACCACCATACCTAAGATTGTAACCCCTCTTTTCAGAGTAATTAACTTCATTGTTAGGTTACATTACCTATGTTCCTGATAACTATCTATCTTGGGACTGGGTTTACCTTTGTCTAATAAGCGGGAAGGGCTTAGTCGATACCAATCTTCTTTACCCCCATCCTCACCTTGTTAATTGTATTTTCTGTACTTATGATAATTTTTATGTAACACCTGTTAGATGTTGTGATTGATTTAATGATAATAAACAGCATAAACTTATATAGTACTGTGTTGGACTACCAAGGCCAAAATCCCTCATATTTGTTTAATTTAGTTTGTATTCACGTGTGTCCGTGTGTTTGGAGACTGGCAAACAATTGTTTGACCAGGAGAGTGGAAGGGAAGATTGAGAGGAACGATTTGTCGTAAATAAGTCTGTCTTTACTCTCCCCAACACTCTGTGAATCAACTATTTATTCGCTAACCTTTTCCTATCACTGAGCTTTTCACCACCATTCTCCACTCTAACTGGACCACTATTCTAAGACTCATTCTCTCAAAATAAATTTACGACAGGAGTCAACTACAACAAAGTTTTGGTTAATGGCATATTTACAGCAATGTACAAATTCATGTAAAATATCTCACATTATCTTCGCTGGCGCTAGATTTCCTTTGCACCTTTTTCTTATCATTCATTTTGATTATGGCAGGGCTCCTCATTTCTACTATTTTCTTGCATTTTGTGTATTTAGTTTCTAGCTTTGACAACATATCCCATCTCTTCAGATTAGTCCTTGATTCGATGCTTTCTTTAGCATTATAAGTATTCCTTGAGTTAATCATAGTCCCAACACAAGGGCATTCTTCCTCCGCAAGTTTTGTGGTGTAGGACTAGGTTAAAATTTGACTCAATCTTCGAACCTAGCTCAGCTGTAGCTAGGGTTGTGAGCTCTATTCAAAACATGCATTTTATGAGATTCAATACTTACGAAAGTATGAAATATAACACCACTCAATATCCTAGAATACACATTTGATAAAAATGGTGAAGTTGATCTCCTCAACTACGAAATATACAGAGCTGGACCAGACACGTCCTTTCAGCCTCGCTCTCTTATTCTGACTGCTCAAATGGCGTCGCGTTCTCTTCTTGCCGGGGAAAAATCTGAGCTCTATGATTGGTTAGGGGAATCATGTGACTACTTATGGCATAACCGAAGCGACTCTAAAATTTATGTAATTTAGTTACTTTTATCCTCTGTTTCTCATAAGATATTTATTTATATTATATTAATCTGTGCTGGGGTTCCTATGTCTAATATGAGATCGACTTCTATATAAAAACTTAGTAATGGACATCAACTTCAAAAAAAATTTTTAAACTATCCAGCGTATTAAAACATTTTTCACCAAATTTTCTAATTGGCAACACTGACCCACAAAATATTCCTAACATCCATCTAATACATAAGGTCGTTACTGAAATATGTGACGAGTGGCAACACTGGGAAACATGAGCAATAATATATGTCCTTGTCATAACTCAGTGTCATTTCATTCAGACATATAGTTGAAAACATTCTATTAGACATGGTGGGGGAAGAATGTTATATATTCTCCGTTCCTTTTATTTGCTCCATATCATAAGACTCCGAGTAGTTCAAAAGAATTTATGTTATTTTCAATCTTGGTTTTCCAATAAGTTTTGGGCCTAACTTATTTATTGATTATGCATTCCAATTATATTCCAGTATAAAGTATTCCAAATATCCACATCATCTTTGCAATGACGATCCAATTGTATAAGTCAGTTAATTCATCCGTGGTGATTCATTATGTTTTCGTTTGTTAAATAATCGACTTACACATTATTACATATGGGAAACAATTTCAAACATGTATATAAACATTTTCAAACCAATTCATTTTGATAAGCAATTATAATGTACACAATAAAAATGATTGAAAAATCTCATGACTTGTCCCTATTTATTTGTATCTGAAATTTTCTTCCTGTCTTGGATTTTCTCCAAGTGATATGTGTAGCTATTTTTTTCAAAGTATCCAACACCGTAGAAATTAGTCTAAAATTTTTTTTTTTTTTTAAATATTCAATGTCTTTCGCCAAGTATCTATATAAGTTATGCGTCTAGTAGTGATCCTATTTATTAAGAATTCGTTTATGTCCAATCACTGATAGATTTATTTTTATTTATCCTCTGTCAAGACAATCTTCCTTGAAGTATATTTTTTTCCAAAAGTCTTTCTCGAACTATCAGTTAGTCATTATCTAACATCAACTAGTCAGCAATCATTAAAACAATATGTTTACAACATTTTACCAATATGTTAAATACAAGGAACAAATTTTTAAAGCATCATGGATTCTGTACATTAGGTTCTGTATTACTTCATTTTTTTTCCTCTGTTAAGACAATCTTCCTGGTATTCCTGACCATTATGTATTTATGTTATCCTAAGGCATCCTTGTATATAGTTTACTATTTTCTTTTTTCATAAGTCCAATTTGTCAGTTATGGTGCTCTAGATCATTTATTTAATCCTTGCGAGTGGTCCTGTTACTTCTAGAAATTCATCCTTAATTGTTCCTTATGTACGATACTTAGTAATGCCTTCCACAAAATTCGTCAAACAACAATCATTTATGCAAACATCAACAACATTTTTCAAATTTTATGAGTTATGTAGTGTTTATTACATCTGCTGACTACAGCCAGATGGGTACATATATTTTTTTTCATTTTATCCGAACATCTGTGGTTCTCATAGAATGTTCATAATCCATATGTATCTCGTGTTCATTGGTAATCCATACTCTTATGGTTCCTTTAGTGGCAATCATTTGTCCTTTGATTTGTTCTATGTCCGTGGAAATCCATAAAATTTTCCAAGTATTTTGACGTCTTTCTTTCGTTATCACGAAAAGACTAACATTTTGTTTATTATACTATACTGATGTGGAGTACTTTATCATCAATCAAAATATTTGTTGTACTATCACATAGTTGTATCATAACATGGTGTCTCATATAATGGCACAGGCAACCTTCATAAATAGGTGCTTCTTCCTTTCATGTGCCTCAGGCAACATCAGGAAAAAAAAATGGCAATGTATTTTCTCTGGGATTAGCATACACAAATGCTATCAATAGGGTTTCTATCTGCAAAATCAGCATGCGCAGATGTCATTGGGGTATTGGGTAAAGGGCAATGTCTTGAAATTGGGGCAGTGTATTATACATCAGCTTGTCATACAGGTGGGTAATTTTTTTCATCAGTCATTTGTTTACATCAACAATTTGTAGGGGTGTGTCACAGAGGTTTTATGATCATTGAATTGCCTATATCCTCTTCTTTTTCTTTCACCCGTATCCTCTATTTTATTATCACTCTTTACCTTTTTTTCCTGTATTTTTCGCATTCGTTCGTTTGCGAAAAATATTTTTTTTCCCATTCTCACTTCGCCAGTTTCGTTTCTCATTTAGAAACGCATTTCATTGCTGATTAAACGAGTACCTTTTACGTAACGTTTCAGTCCCTCGCACCAGATGATTTGGCGTGAGAATGCATTCGGTCAATCGCTGCAGATTGACGAAATAACTGTGAATATGTTGGCTATCTCAGACATATGGCCGACATATCGTCTGCATTCTAACTTGTCAAAACGTAGCTTCTCGGTGAGCGCTGAGATGAGGCGTGAATCCCGACATCTCCCCGGGCGAAGTATCAGACATTTGTCTGGTATTTTGCATCTGACACGTAGTTTTCTCGGTAGATTTTCAGTGTCAGGGTGGAGAAGGCGCCATCACGCATTCGCTGAGAATGGTCATTTTGGCGTGAGGTGCGAAGACAGGAGGTGTTAAGAGAAGGGGAGGCTATTGCGTAGTTTATGTAAATAGTGTACATCTTGGTCTGGTGTTTCATATATACTGGAGGGAGTTAGATTTCATTTTCACTCAGTAACTTCGCAGTCAAGACTAGAACAAGCCTTCGTTCGATTTCTAGAATCTCTGTTAATAGAGATGTCATTTAGTATGATCGTAATGGTTTAAGTTCTTAGTAGTTCTGTGTTGAGGTAAATCTTATATTATTTATCTAGTATTTTGTGAGTGTTAAAGTGTTAAATCGCTTATTTCATTTTGCTAGTTAGATTTGTGCAGAGAGTTAAATTATTAAGTCTGTTATATTCTCTAGTCGACGAGTTACAGTGGAAAGCGGAATAAATTATAACTTCTAGCTTAAAATCATGTAGCCATAATGGATTTAATTTAACTGCTAATACGCAGTCGAGAATATTTTAAAACTAACTTATTAAATGACTGCTACATCTTGAGTATTGACGGAATGCGTAGGTATTCCTAATTCAGGATGTTTGATTTTTAACTATAACTTATTCTACGGGAAGTGTTAAACTATAAGACAAGCTACGCTTGCAGTTTATATTATCAGTTATAGTATGTATAATTATTTGATATGTGTTTTTTCTATTTATATATAGTGAAACTGTGGTACCCAAACTTTGCCAGCGTTTGAGTTTGAGATAAATCTGTGAAGAAAACAACAAAAATTCTTACCTTAAAGATTTGATGTATAACTTTTTACAAGAAGTTTAAGATTTTAAAGAAGTAACGGGTCATCGAGCCTGATTTGATTCTTCCTGAGAGAACTCTAGCCATTTTTCCGCCTTTGTGGCAAGTAACATATTTCAATCAGTAACTTTCCCGACACTGTTGACAAGTGGTGGTGTGACCAACTAAATTCCTATACTGAGAGAAGGTGCCGACCTGACATTCCTCATTCTAGAAACCTAAGCTATTGACACTGTGCTCGTTGTTAATGTTTCGTGCCTGGACAATTTTAATGTGACCTAAACAGACCTCCGAAAAATAAGAACACCCAAGGAGTCGTTCCCGGAAGCAGAGAATTCATCCTGTCTTTTTGGAACTGGGGATTTCTTGGTCAAAGGCTGCCCTTGACGAGTCTGTAGGTGAATGTCCTAAAAATGGTATTACCAGAAGTGGCTATCTAAGCTGTGAGTATGAACATGTGCACGTGTGCTCGGCTGAATGAATAAAGTGAATGCAGGACGGAGTGATTTTTTATTGTTGTAAATGGGCACCCATTTTGCTATCTTAACTTCCTGTATGCAAGTATTGCTACTCATATTTCCCTTAAAACAGAGGAGAGATATCAAGTCTGTCCATACCTTAAGAAGGGGAAATATTAGACCTAATCCTATGTATCCTTGTCTCCTTGGGGCTATCACTTTCTTCCAACAGGACTGTGGGCATACCTCGAGGGATAAGATCTAACTGTGGGTCTATCATTTCTTGTAGCAATTCCTTGTTTTTTTTATGACTATGTGTATATGCTTTGATGTAATTTCTATTTGTTGTGAAGAAATTTTAGATGATAACTAAAATTTCTCTTGAAATTAATCAGCGTGTTGGTCAACTCGTTCTACAATATTTATATAATCATTTGTTATAGTTTCCCTACGTCTGTACGTATAACTGTCGTCTTGTATGTGCGTGCACGTGAGTGGTTAGATATATATATATATATATATATATATATATATATATATATATATATATATATATATATATATGTGTGTGTGTGTGTGTTTAGACTGTCTGACTCCTCAAAAGCTGTCGTAGAAGATAGGTGAGAGAGAGAGAAGATTTCTCGATCTCAGAGACAGCCTCTTGATCACATTCTACCATCTCACTCGTGGGAATCTATTGCTATTACTACTTCTCACTGTGACTATCACTTATTCTAATCTATTCAGAAGGGACCAACCCAAGTCTTAATTCTCCTATCAAAAATCTACGACAGGGTGGTACAATGGTATGCATCAGCAGTGATGTATGTCAATCTTGTATAATATGCTCTTCTGTAGTATATTTTTGTATCTTTCCAACTCTTCTGCAGAGTTAACTTAATCACAAAAATGCAACATCGGCATTTTCTAATATCTCCTTATATAATAATTTATGAGTGGGGCTATGAAGGATGTAAAAGTGTAAATGGGTAAGAATATTAGCAACAATGTTTAGAACAAGTAAGAGGACAGTATACTGTGGAGTCGTCAAGAATAGAGGGAAAATAGACTATCTCCGGATTACAAAAATATTGTAATTCAAAAGAATGAAGATATTATCTGGCGAATAAATTTACAAGTTCCGAATGTCGTCTCAGAATGATAGAAAGAAAAAGGTGTGAGAAGTGAGGTGGGGAAATCTTATAATGGTTGTTAAAGATGGAATATGCAATCTATTTTGCTAAATGCAATATGTTCAAACAATTTGTCATGTACATACTCAAAATAAATACACCTGTGGGAAGAAAAATATAGCATGACAGTTATGGGTATAAATTGTAATGGTGTGGATTATACATTTTTTTTTCCACAAGCTGTAATAGTAGGTTCAATAGAACATTATAGGGATAGACAAATCGAGTGGCATATGCATTACAGGTTAAAAGGATTAGTAAAAAGTAAGAAAGGACCACTAGTGCAAAGTGTCTGCGTGAAGATGCCCTAAGGTGCATATAAAGGAAATCACTGGTTCTGGAATAGTAAGTCAAGGAGAAGGTGAGAAATGGCAATTGATGAAGTCATAAGGTATAGATTATCAATACGACAAACATCTGTGTGTAATTTATGTAGTGTGCTTAAACATCAAACTGTCTGTAATAAATGTGATTGTGATGGGAGAACACCCTAACTTCTTGTGTCAACTTTTATTGAACATGATCAATGGTGTATACTAAATGTGTGGGAGCAAATGTTAAAACTACACAACAACAAATCCAGGAATAACATCATGAGTGGGTCGGTGCTCAGGGGTAATCTGGTCATCTGCAGTTGCTTGTCTGGAAATTCAGGTTCATTAAATGGGAGTATGACATCTCAGTCTGCGACTAGTTCATCTGGTTTGGGATAGTTATTGTGAACTCAGTCTGTAAAGAAAGTACATGAGATAGTTAGAACATTAATTTCACTTTTGCGTAGACCGTGCATGGATGGGCATGCACATAAACACTTGGGCGTGTTTTAGAACAGCTTTGCGGGGTCTTTCAGTTTTTCCGCCATCTCCAACATTGCAATGTCTCGACTGGTTAGGCGAGCATCATATTGAGTAACCGTGGGTGTAGTAGGCGATATGATATTGGCTGAGTGTTGGGGCGCTGAGGACATCGACGAAGGCGGTGATAATTGCAATGTGACTTGGGGATGTATGGCTGGAAGTTCCTGACGTGGTTTATGAATATGTTTGCGTTTCGTCAATATTTTCCGCCTAACATGGTTTTGTGGTAGTTTGAGAAACTTGGTGACTGGAGGCGAGCCATCAGATTCTGGTAAATAGGGGCGTTTGAGATTTGAGCTGGCTGGTAAAGGCAGGGTGCTATCCGCAAATTCGCTGCTACTGGCTTCAGTAGTACTGTCTGGGTCTGGCGAATCAATGTCAGTTTCTCTCTCATATACATCTAACATTTCTCTGTCGGTATGTTCAGGATGGTGACACAACAAGAGAAATCCATACTAGAATTGCTTTGGCAGCTAGCGCCTTCAATAGATTATCTAACATTTGGAAATTACGATCATTGAATATACATACCAAGCTTCGTCTGTTTAATTCAAATGTTATCTCAGTGTTAACATACGGCTGTGAGAGTTGGAAAATAACAAAATCATTGAAGAACAAGCTGAATACATTCGAGAACAAATGTCTTAGAAAACTCATGAACATCAGTTGGAAAGAATTCAAGACTAATCGACAAATAAGAGAAGACTCTAGGCAGAAATATGTCTCCAACTATATAAGGAAAAAACGATGGTCATATATCGGTCATGTCCTACGAATGCAAAACAACAGAATACCACTACAGGCGCTCACTTGGGTTCCTGAGGGTAAGAGGAAAAAAGGAAGACCAAAAGAAACACTCAGAAGAACAATAATAAGAGATGGAAGAACGTTGGGCCTAAATAATGTGCAAGAGCTAAGAGGAGTGGCGTCACAACGAACAACCTGGAGAGCACTGGTTTCTGCCTTATGCGCCGTGTTTGGCGCTTAAAGAATTTATTATTATTATGTTCATTTGTGTCTAATGATACTGCATTAGGATTGAAACTGATTTCTCTCATTTCTTGTTCATTTTCGTTCCGATTGAAACTGCTGATATGTGGTTCAACGGTTGCTTGGGTATGGTTTCGTCTAGATCTGTTTGTTCGAGACAACCAACCTTGTTCTTGTGGTATAGCAGTGTTTGGTTGTCACTAGTATTCCAACTTGAGCTGCCAGAACTGGGAGTGTGGTACGTATCAACTGACAAGTGATCATTACGGGAGTAAGTTTGAGTGTGGATAAAAGTTAACGTGGTATTGTCATCTCTTGATGTTTGTGGCCTGATTTCTTCATTTCTAATACGCAGGTCTCTGTCTTGGAGTCGATTACGTAGTTCTGCTGGTGGGATGTCGTCTTCGCTCTCAGGCGAATCTCGTTGTTGTCTTGCTCGATGTATTGCATCAGTGGGTGGTCTGGGTACATGGTCGTACTGGTAGAATTCAGAGTCTGTCGTCTCTGACTCATATAAGTCAGTCGAATCTGTACTGGATGGATTATAATGTAGGGTGGCTTTTCTGACTGGTCTGGTAGTTGTCGTCAGAGGTGTAATGGGTCTGTGATTATCGATCATGAGTTGTTTTGCATGAGCTTTTGTTTCATGTTGTTTCTCTTCATTCCAGATGGTGAAGTTTACGGGCGTCGTTTGTTCTATAATTTTGTATCCATCTTACCATCGGTCGTCGAATTTTGAGCTGCGGACATGTTTCTTGTAGTATACTCTGTCTAGTATTTTGAACGTTGGTAGCTTGGCTGACTTATCATGTTGTTTCTGCTTTTTGTGAAATGCTTTCTGCGTATTTCGGTGTGCAATCTGGTGAGCTTTATGCTTTTCTTTAAGAATTATTTCTATGGGGTCTTCTCCCATCTATTTTCGCTGTGGAAGAAGGAGGTTGTCTAAAGGAAAGTTTGGCTCCCTTCCGTACAGCATGTAAAATGGTGACATTCCGGTGGTATCGTTCACATTTACGCGTATGGCTTCAAGGGCTTGGTTAATATATAGGTCCCAGTATTGGTGGTTCCCCTTGATATATTTGCTAATAATATCACGCAGGGTGGCATGCATCCTTTCATTTCTGCCATTTGCATTAGGATTATAGTAACTGGTTGTAGTATGTTCGATATTCAGCTGGTGTAAGGTGGTTTTAATTGGGTTACCGATAAACTGTTTACCATTGTCCGAAATGATTCGTTTTGGACAGCCATGCCTGGGAATGAATTCTTGTAGAAAAATGTGCGTGATGGACTGCGAAGTGGCATCACTGAGTGG
This sequence comes from Oreohelix idahoensis, assembly GCA_024509875.1. Taxonomy (NCBI): domain Eukaryota; kingdom Metazoa; phylum Mollusca; class Gastropoda; order Stylommatophora; family Oreohelicidae; genus Oreohelix; species Oreohelix idahoensis. The sequence goes on along the minus strand of JAMPIV010007216.1, from coordinate 335,256 downwards.
GTAACTTTCTGGCCAAACAGAGTATTGGTCAACTATGTGCAGGAGGTATTTGTTGCCTGATTGGGTGAGTGGGTAGGGACCTGATATGTCAATGCTCACTGTTTGCATGGGATAATGGGAGGGTTGCATATCTTGAAGGGGAATTGAATTTGGCTTCATGTTTCGCAGCTTACACGTTTTGCAGGTGGCTACGTATTCTGTAATGTCCTTATACATGGTTTTCCAATAATACCTTCTCTTTATGATATCAATTGTTTTGTCTCTTCCCATGTGACCATTGTTATCGTGGAACTGTGACAATACTTCTGGGATTATATGTGCTGGAATGACCTTTCTTAGCATCCCGTCTTGTTTATGATCTATATAATATAAAGCTCCATCCGTTGGGTTTACTGTGAAATCTTTACTTTTTGTTGGGTTTTTCTTTACGTATGTGAGCAACTTGACAATTTCTGCATCTTTTGCTTGTTCTACTCGAATGTCAAACATATCTTGACTTTCTTCTTCTACTTGAGTGGCGGAATCTGAGGTACTTCTTCGAACTGGTGAAGTAATTACATTAATTTCTTTAGCATTATCGTCAATCTCTGAGGATGTGCCATCATTTTTGACTCTGTTTTCACCTCTGTTTCATCATCATATTTTATTCTAGATAGAAGGTCTGCGCAGGTGTTCAATGTGCCTGGGATATATTCGATAGTGGTGTCGTAGGACTGCAAATTCATGGACCATGTCTGTAACTTCTTAGGCTGTTCTTGTATTTTGGTAAGCCAGTTAACTAAGGGCTGATGATCAGTTCGTATAATGTTTAGTTCCTCTGACGTAAAAGTCTAATTTCTGTACTGCATAGTGAATGGCGTATACTTCTTTCTCAGTGGTGGTCCACCGTTTCTGTGACTTTGACAATGCGTGGGATAAGAATGCAATGGGTTTCTCATTGGGGATGTTTGGTAGGATGGGTGTTTCATCTTCTAGTACTGGTTGTACCAAACACGCACCGATTGCGTTGTCCGAGGCGTCGGTGTATAGTATCATGGGCTGAGAAATGTTCCGATGTCCAAGAAGCGGGATGGTGGTTAGGGCATTTTTTAGATATTCAAACGATTTCTGGCACTCTTCTGTCCATCTGAATCGTGCATACTTGCGGGTAAGGGCTATCAAAGACCCAGCTGCTCTCGAGAAATTTATGATGTGGCGCCTATAGTATCCCACGGAACCGATAAAGGAACGTGTTTGCCTGACTGTCTTGGGGCTAGGCATCTCTCTTATGGCTTTAACTTTGTTTTCGTCTGGTCTGATACCATCTCTATTGATGACGAAGCCTAAATATTTAGTTTCTGTCTTTAAGAATTCGCATTTCGCCAGCTTCAATTTTATCTGGTGACACCTGAGTCTATCAAAGACTATTTCTACCTTGCAAAGGTGGTCTTCTATCGTGCCTGCGGTATGTATCAGTATATCGTCTATATATGCTAGGGCGAATGGTTGTAGACCCTTTAAAACTTCGTCCATGAGTGACATATATGTTGCTGGCGATCCTTTTAGACCAAATGGCATAACGTTCCAAGCGAAACTTCCAACGTGTGAACAGAATGTGGATTTCTGTTTTGCCTTAGGTGTCACGGGGATAAACTAAAACCTGACCTTGCATCAAGTGTGGTGAAATAGGTAGACTTTCCCAATGTCGCTAGTAGATCGTCTATTCTACGCAAGGGGTAGGAAATGACTTTTGTGATCTTGTTCAGGGCACGGTAGTCACAACAAAAGCGACTGGAACCATCTTTCTTCGATACTATAACTATGGGGGAGGACCATTGGGATCTGGATCTTTCGATAATTCCTGCCTGTAGCATCTCATTTATAGACCGTTCAACCAGTTCTCTGTTTTTCAAGGGCGTATGGTAGGGTTTCAGATGTATTGGCTCCTCTGTAGTTGTTTGTATGTCCATTGTGACAGTGTTTGTTCTGTCTAATTCCATGTCGTTGAGTGCGAAGACGTCCTGGTGCTTTTCCACAAACGTTTTCAACCGTGGCCTATTATTTTCTGTGGTATTCAGAGTTTCTAGTAACTGAGATATCCTCTCTCTGTATTTATGATCTGCTATGATATCTCTGGTCTGTCTTGATGTCTCTGTTTCTTTTCCGTAGCATTGGGGCATTTTTCTTGCATCTTGTGAAAATCTCTGCTCCTGGTATGTGGTATTCTTTGGAGTATTTCTTGGCGTGGGTTGTGCTTGGTATTGTCTCCTCTGCTGTGTGCATTTTTACAGGTCACTGCATCTACTGTGTATACGTTTCTTATTTTATTTCTGGGGTAATCGTTATTGTGCCATTTCGTCTGGTTATTGCTGTTGTAACTGCGCTTATCCGCGTGCGTTACTGTATTTCTTCCTTTTGTGCTATAGGGCTGTCTTCATTCCATGGGCGAAAATTTTGCATTCTTTCTGTTTCCAACTTTGCTGCTATAGTATCCTCCTGTGGTGGAGTCGTATAAGAATTCTTCCTGTTCCTCAGGATATTCAATTTGTTTTGGGACTTCATCATATCCACCTGTTTCTGCATTATACTGATACTCCATGGGGCATGTATCTCTGTCCTGTAGCTTCGGATATCCTCCTGGCAGGACAATTTCTGTTTCTCTCTGAGATACAGCATTTCATCTTCTCTCTTGGTGTGTTGGGGCGCAAAAATGAGTGATTATAGTCTTGGTTACGTAATGGCATCACTCTTTCATTCCTTCTTATATATGGATGATTTCGTTTCAGTATTATCTGACGTCTGAGTGGGGCGGGCTGTGGTTCAGAATAACTGTGACCGGTATTTCTTGTGCTGTGGCAATTTTCTTCACGTCTGTATGGGTTGTTGGTCCGATTATTTTCGTTACTGTATCGGTAATCTTTCCTTTTCTGTATCCTTGGGTTTGTGGTACAGTAATTTCGTGTGACAGGTCTGGGAGGAGTGGTTAAGGTAAACTGTGAATCATCTCCATCAGCTGTGGACTGTCTTAGGGATGACATATCCACGTGTGCTACAATCGCACCTCTATGTATAGTGGTAGTTTTTCCTGACGTATTTAATATAATAACAGGAAAATCTCTGGACTTGGAGACTTCGGCGATCCCTTCTATGATAACTAACAATGGATCGTCTATTATGCTTTCATCTGCCAGGGGCTGTACTTGGATCGTCTGACCTGGTGCGATATACTCAGAATTTTTTACTCTGCCCTTTGCTATAATTAGGGAGTTCGGAGCTATCGTTATAGGAGCTGAGTCTCACCAAGGAAGCGATGTGAATATCGTCCTGGAGATCAATGTATGTATTGTTTACTCTGATCTTCTGGAAATCATAGTATATTCTTACTTTGTGTTTGTTAAAAAAATCTCTCCCTAGGATAAGGTTTCTGGACATACCTTTTGTTATAATAAATGGGTGCTCAAACTTTGTCTCACCCAGGGAGAATTCTACCCATGCTGTGCCAATAGATTTCAACCTTTGTCCTGTAACTGACGCCAAATGTGTTTTGGACGGTTGGAATCGTACCAAATGTTGAATCTTCCTGAACAGCTGGTACCTAATAAGGCTTATGGATGCTCCTGTATCCACCAGTGCTCTATACTGCTGACCTTGTATAGACATGATGCAGGAACTGGGGTCTGGATGTATTTCGGTTCTATCGTTCAGCATTTCTTCCTGATGTATTTTTCTGGATGGGAGTACTTGTTGTACTCTGTTCTGTGTTGTTTCTTTTGTTTTAGACCATTTTCGATGTTGGGTGCCCTCACTAACGGTCTTGCTTAATGAGTTGCGCGCCCGTTTCCCTGACGCATGAGGGTTTGAGGTGTGCCTCTGGTGTACCGGTATCTGGTGTAATCGCGTCTGGGTGGTGTGGGTTGTTGTGGCTGGTAACCGCCCTCTCTTCTGAATGGTGTAGTGTTGTAATTTTCTGCATATGACTTGTAGCCATGTCCAAATCTCCCACATGTAAAGCATCTATTCGGATTTATATTATTGATGTCATTAGGCCTCTGTGCGGGGGTTCTATAGTTGCGGGTTCTATCATCCTGGTGTCGTTGGCGAGCCCATTGCCTCCTGGCATGGTCAACCTCCATGGGTTCATGCTCAGTATAGTCTCTGTGATTGATTCGGGGTTCTCTGCCTATTCTTTGATGGAATCTTTTATGGACATTCTCCTCCTTGACTGCTGCTTGGATGGTTTCAGCAATTGTTTTCGTGTCTTTTCTATACAGGTGCATTCTTAAGTGGTCCGCCGTAAGGCCATCAACAAATATCCCCACCAGCTGTGTTTCCACTTCAGGTGTGGTAGTTACTTCGCCACACAACGCTTCTTCCGCCATGTTGAGGAGTCCAGCCCCAAAAAGCTGTACGGATTCATCTCTTTCCTGTTTCATGCTTCTAAGGACTGACCAGGCGTGCATATTATCTATAATTTCGCCATACCTCTGGATCAGCTCCTTCTTAAGAGACGCATAAGTCTCCGTGGGATAAAGCTGGGACCTCCTTAAGAAATCGGTTACTAATGAATCGGAGCTCAAAAAAGCAATCCTTTTTTTCAGCATCCGTAGCTGCTTCCACTATTGACGCAAATTTGTCAATGTCAGCCAACCATCTTCTGAATTTTTTTTTTGTCCCCATTGAACGGTTGTACTATGGATCGGACGTGAGTAAATTTTGCGTAATTGTCGGCATTCTGTAGGGTTTCAGTAATGCGCTGTAGCGCTATCATTGTGGGTCCTTCCATATTCTGTTGAACTTGGGGCTGCAGTGGTTGTGCCTGTGCGGGTTGGTTCTGTGGTTGTTGCTGTTGGACATTTTGTAGTAAATTGTCCATCTTCGTGATTTTCCGTTTGACTTATAGTGGTTTATGATCCCTGGTTATTTGCTTTGTTTTAAGAGAAGTGGTCACGAGCACCATATATAATCATGTGACAGTGGGGGTCTTATTTATTCAGTGCCTCTAAATTCTCAGAGTCTCATAACTTCAATAGTTTCTTATAGAGCAGACAGTAGGTTTAGTTACTAGCTTAACTTCTAGAGGTTTACATTCCTCTCCTTTTATTTAGGGTACCAGGTTCGAATTCTCTTCTCTTCCGGTGTAAGCGTAGCAAATAAGTTTGGATCAGTCAGTTTCTCGACATAACATTCAATCTTTGTAACTAGATCCTCAACAGCATATGTTTCTGCATGAAAACAACTTTTAATGACTTTCAACAGGCAAATTGATTGGAGTCAACTACAACAAAGTTTTGGTTAATGGCATATTTACAGCAATGTACAACTTCATGTAAAATATCTCACATTATCTTCGCTGGCGCTAGATTTCCTTTGCACCTTTTTCTTATCATTCATTTTGATTATGGCAGGGCTCCTCATTTCTACTATTTTCTTGCATTTTGTGTATTTAGTTTCTAGCTTTGACAACATATCCCATCTCTTCAGATTAGTCCTTGATTCAATGCTTTCTTTAGCATTTTAAGTATTCCTTGAGTTAATCATAGTCCCAACACAAGGGCATTCTTCCTCAGCAAGTTTTGTGGTGTAGGACTAGGTTAAAATTTGACTCAATCTTCGAACCTAGCTCAGCTGTAGCTAGGGTTGTGAGCTCTATTCAAAACATGCATTTTATGAGATTCAATACTTAGGAAAGTATAAAATATAACACCACTCAATATCCTAGAATACACATTTGATAAAAATGGTGAAGTTGATCTCCTCAACTACGAAATATACAGAGCTGGACCAGACACGTCCTTTCAGCTTCGCTCTCTTATTCTGACTGCTCAAATGGCGTCGCATTCTCTTCTTGCCGGGGAAAAATCTGAGCTCTATGATTGGTTAGGGGAATCATGTGACTACTTATGGCATAACCGAAGCGACTCTAAAATTTATGTAATTTAGTTACTTTTATCCTCTGTTTCTCATAAGATATTTATTTATATGTTAATCTGTGCTTCCTCCGTCTTTGGTGGGATATAGCCTGTTTCCGAAGAAATCACGGTATACACGGCTACACAATATCACCCAAGATAATAACGGCAAGATTCCAGGGAAAAGAAAGAAAAGTCACCAATATTCAATGTTTTACCCCTACAAACAATGCAGATGAAGATACGAAGCAAGATTTCTATGATGAACTCCAAGGAACATTGTACAAAACACACAGCAGGCACTAAGATAGTAATGGGAGATTTAAATGCAAAAGTAGGAGTAGACAACAAAAACTGTGAACTAATCATGGGAAAGAATGGCATAGGAAACAGAACTGAAAATGGAGAACTCTTTGTAAACTTTTGTGATTTGAATGACCTGGTCTTCGGGGGGACTATCTTCCCACACAGAGACATACACAAGACCACATGGAACTCCCCAGATGGGCACACGCAAAATCAGATAGACCACTTCACCGTAGAAAGAAGATGGAGATGCTGCTTACAAGATGTTAGAGTAAAGAGAGAAGCTGACGTAGAGTCAGACCACCAGCTTCTCCTATCATCACTGAGGATAAAATTGAGGGCACATAAAGACAGAGCAGAAAGAGCAAGCCCGAAATATAATACCCAGAACCTTATGAACAAAGACACAAGAGTTCAGTTCAACCTAAAGTTAAATAGATTTGAAGCACTGGAGAACCTTGAAGAGGAAAGTGTAGATAATCACTGGTGCACAATTCAGGAAGCATTAGGAATACATATGAAGAAGTTCTTGGCAAAAGAAATAAACAACAGAAGGAATGGCTCACAGAAAACCCATGGAACCTCATAAGAGAAAGAAGAGACATCAAACAACAAGTAAACAACTGTAAAGATGCAGAGTGGCCAAAAGGTACGGCGTCTGCCTCGAGTTCTAGGGGTACCGGGTTCGATTCACAGTTGAGGGAATATAATATATTGAATTTTTTTTTTCACAACCAGTGGTCCTAATGATGTCATACTTCTCCCTAGTCTCTTGGGTAGTGAGATAGGATGCCTAGCATTCTCGAATAAGGGCAAAAAAATAGGAGGTTCCGTGTGCAAGTTGCGCACGCTAAAAATCCCACGGCAGTTGGAAATCGTAAAGAGTAGGCCTATCAGGCCGCTGCCCTGGCAAGATTTATAAATTAGAAACCTACCCACAACAAAAATATTTATAGAATGTATGATTCCTATATACACACATTGGGATTCTCGCCGGTGCTACGGAGTTCGTACACTGTGCTGATATCCTCCTTGTGTGATCTAAGGGAGGAGATCGGAGCACTTATGGAGTAGTCCGTGTGCAATGAAGATAGTCCTTAAAACTAAACCAAAGATGCAGAACAGAAAACACAACTGCTCACAATATATTGGGAGCTAAGCAAGAAAGTGAAAAAGAGTGCCAGTCAAGATAAAAGAGAATTTATTGAAAAACTAACTGAGGAAGCCGAGATTGCGATAAAAAAAGGAGACTTGAAAACATTATATTATATAACTAGAACTTTATCTAAGAAACAGCTAAACCACAATACAACAGTGAAGAGCAGAGAAGGTCAAAACATTAGCAATGAAGAGAAACAAGGGGCCAGCTGGGCTGAATATTGCAAGGAAATCCTAAACCGAAACTCAGCCGTAGATGGGACTTAATAGAGAGAGGGGTAGGGGGTTATAAAAAAATTTCGGCACAAATCATATTTGGAACAGTATAATTTCCCCACACATGTTTTTCACCAAACCCTAAAAGAGGGGGTGGGGGCGCTTGAACCACACCACCCCCTCCCCCAACCATATCTACGGCCCTGCAACCAATTCAGCAATCCATCATTGAATCAGCAGAGGAGCCACTTCAGTGCAACATGAACCTACCCACTAAACAAGAGATCTCTCGGGCAATAAAACAGCTAAAAAATGGGAAGGCTGCAGGACCAGATGGAATACCACCAAAAGCCCTGAAGGCAGATATACGCGTACTATACACTACAGAGCTGCTACATCAGCTCTTCAAAAAAATCTGGGAAAAAGAGGCATCCCAAAGAGCTGTAAGGAAGGCCACATTATCAAGCTGCCAAAGAAAGGAAACTTGCCTGTATGTGGCAACTGGAGGGGTATAACACTGCTAGCAGTGGCTGGAAAAATGTTGACCAGAGTTTTGTTGGACCGTATTAAGAAGGCGATGGATGATAAAATCAGAGAAGAACAGGCAGGATTTCGTGCAGGAAGATCATGTACAGATCAGATAGCAACACTCAGAATCATCACAAAACAATCAAACGAATGGCAGACCCCTTATATATAAATTTTGTGGACTTCAAAAAAGCTTTTGATAGTATAGACCGTACTGTGATATGTAAAATCCTGAGATTATGGAATCCCAGAGAAATTCATTAAAATCATCCAAGATTTCTACCAGGAGGCCCTCATGCAAAGTAGGGAACAAAATAAAACTATCAGAGCCCTTCACAGTACACAGTGGGGTCAGACAGGGATGTCTGCTATTACCAACAATTTTTCTGGAACATACGGACAATGCAGGAGGCCGGAAGGACAGCACATGTAGCTGGAGAGATAAGACGATATGGAATAAAACTCTTCGGACTAGGAGAAATGAGAATAAATGGAACTGGTGAATTCATAACCAATACAGGGGAAAATGTCATATACTCAGGACATGAGGATGAAGACCACCCACACAGAGAAGGGGTTGCTATTATGATGTCCCAGTGTCGTAAATTTATTTTGAGAGAAAAGAGTCGTAGAAATAGTGGTCCGGTTTAGAGTGAAAAATGATGATGGAAAGCTCAGTGATAGAAACTATAGAGATTCAATAGTTGCTTCACAGCGAGCTGGAGGAGAGTAAAGACAGACTTATTTACGACAAATCGCTTCTCTCAATCTTCTCTTCCGCTCTCCTGGTCAAACAATTAATTGCCAGTTTTCCAGACTCGCATCTGCGCGCACGCCGATTTGGTGTTTTTTCACACACACAGGCGACGTTGATACGAACTATATTAAACGAATAAGGGGAAAAGTTGGGCTTTGGGTATATCCAACACACAGAACTAAATGAGTTTATGTGATTTTATTCACTTTAAACATCAATCACTAACAAATATCAGGTATTACATAAATTATCATAAGTACACAAATGCAAATAACAAATTTGGGAGGGGTGAAGAAGACTGGTATCGACTAAGCCCTTCCCGCTGATTAGACAAAGATAAACCCAGTCCAGAGATAGATAATATCAGGAACATGGGTACGTTAACCTGACAGTGAAGTTAATTGCTCTGAAAGAGGTGTTACAAAGTTAGGTATAGGTGATAGAAAAAAAACCTGTTCTTCCCAGCTGTTCTTCCCTTTACTAAGCAAATGGAAAGGAGGGGGTTTTTTAACAGAGTTAACCAATTAGCAACTCCCCCTTAAAGGAACAATGCAGGGAATACCGAAAAATTTTATTACTAGGCAAGAAAGTTAACAACAGGTTTACAAAAGAAAACGATTAAATTTCCTGTCATTCATACACACGCGTGAGGATCCACACTCATATACTCACACACTTACCGAATGCAGCCTCAGACGATCCATAAAAAGTATATAAAAACAGCAAGTATTCTTTGACATATGAACTGTCTAATCCTTCGATGTCCCGCCCCAGATGTTTGCGAGGGTTTGTTGGTAACAAATATTCTCACTTATCGCAAGACTTGAAGACTAAGAGTTCTCGTGTTTTTATTATATATATATAAGGAGTCTATGGGATGGCACTAACCCAGTTCGGCACAGGGGTGAAAATGAAGTGGTCTCTTTTAATCCTCCGCTATGGTAAAATTCCTTCAATGCGTGATGATAGTTTTATTAAATCCAATTGAGGAAAAAAAAAAACTAGGCTGTCACAGTCAGGAAAATATGTACTCTCTCACAGTAAACAGTAAATATGATATCGCTACTGGCGATGAGTACCTTCCAGTTTATCTTACAGGTTTGTAAGGGTAATTTGATGATTATTCTTTAAAATGTTCTTGGGTGGGCTTTATTTCATTTAATTCTGACAGCTAGGTCGCAAGGACCGCCACAAGATTATATTTTAAAAGAAATGTTTCTTCAATATGACTGGAAGTTTATAGGATGATTTCTTTATTTCTTTCTTTATTTAGCTGGGACCGCAGGTACGATCACTCTGTGTGAAAGAAAAAAAGACATGTAACATACCGAAAAATCAAGCGCGATAAATTTCCCGTTAGGCCTATAATACACTCGAGTATTTAATTATGTATTTAATAAACACTGCGCGAATTCTAGTGGTTAAAAACCCACATCTATAAAACTAGGACTTAACTGAATTTATTAATTATAAATTCCTTCGCGACTTTAAAAGTTAATTTAAGCATCTATTATCTTTTGAAATAATATAATAGATAGATCATTATATTTACCACTGGAACTATTGAGATGGTTTAATTTAATAGATTTAAATTAACACAAAATCCATTGAAATAGAATGACTGAACTAGACCACTGATCACTTTACACTATATATATATATTACCGCTCTGCACAGAATAGAAAACACTGCAAATATATATATAAAATCCAGGGGAAAATCTATAACCAGATTTCAATAAAGCTAGTGCTTCTGTAAAAGTCTGGCCAGCGAGTGATAACGTGTCTAGTCTTAATGGTCTATTTAGCTAAAATGGAATGTAAGTTGAGTGGGACATGATAAACTTTACAGCTTATTTGATCTCACGAACTTTTGGGGATCTGACCGCCAAATCAAGAGAAGTAGCCGCCCCCTGGTCTTCGTATCTCCGTTCGCTGCTGCCCGTTTCGGCTTTCCCCCGTTCGCTCGGTTGCGATTGACACCGAGACGCGAAATTAGCGGCAAGCAACTGCGTCTCGTAGCAGGGACCACTACTGTCTTTGATAACGCCGATAGTCTCCCCTGAAATCCCTCTGTCTGTCTCTTTGATCTCGTGCCGCCTACTAAATGAGTCCCGGTGGAATGAGTTCTGGCAAACGAAAAGTTACAACAAATGTTCAGGGGTTCTAATGTTATGAAAAGCTAAAAGTCCCTTTAAATCATCCATCATATCAGGGAGAATTCACTTGTCAAACTAGACGTACGTCACAATCGTCCCCACTTTTAGACATGAAACCATTTTTCATGTTTCATTTTTTGACAATGGAGGTGACATGATTGGTGATTTTAGGATGAGTGGTATCTTCAGTTTGCTCTTCTTCCTCTGTAGACCAGTTTCTACTCAGGAAATCAGCCCCGACATTCTGTCTTCCCGGAATATATTCCACTTTGAAAGAATAAACGCTTAAAAGAAGCGCCCAACGCATGATCCTTGCGTTAAATTCTTTATTGGCACCAAGAAATGCTAACGGAGCGTGGTCTGTTTGCACCGTGAAAGATGTACCATAAAGAAACTCATGATGGCGTCTGATACCGTCAATCAGAGCAAGACATTCCCTTTCAACTACGCTGTAGTTCCGTTCCGCTTTATTTAATTTCCGACTGCCATAGGCAACTGGAAATAGCATGTTCAGGTCACTGTCATCGGCTTGAAGCAGTGTTGACCCGATGCCCTGATCTGACGCGTCGACTCTCAGTACAAAAGGTTTCTTGAGGTCAGGCAACCTCAAAATGGGGTATGCAGACAACTGTCCTTTCAAAGTGCTATACGCGTGTTCGCACTTTTGATCCCATATGACCTTATCAGGACAACCTTTCTTTGTGAGGTCAGTCAGAGGTGCCGTCAGTCCGTTGAAGTTCTGGATGTACTTCTGATAGTATGCACATAGCGATATGAAGGAACGTACGTATTTCTTCGTTCGGGGTCTTTTTGCTGCCACTATTTTCTCCACGTTCTTCTTAATAGGCCAACTGCATCCGTGAGAAATAGTGTGCCCCAGGAAGTCTAACTGTTCAAACCCGATGAGACATTTGCTAGGTCTGGCTGTGAGACCCGTTTCCTGTAGTCTCCTGAGGAGCATAGCAACCGTAGCAATATGTTCTTTATAGGTTTCCGATGCAATTAATATGTCATCCATGAAATTATGGATATGGGGACTTTGCAAAGGTTCTAGAAGCTTCCTCATCATCCTGGTGAACACTCCTGGTGCGTTATGCAAACCGAACGGCATCACGTTAAATGTGTAATGTCCTTCACTAGTGCTGAAAGCTAACAAAGGTTTAATTTCCTCCTTGACTGGTATTTGATAATAACCTTTGCTGAGGTCAATCTTGGAGAAGATCTTTGCTTTGCTGAGCTTGGTGAACAACTCAGAAACAGTTTGGAGAGGTTCGGGCGGGAATTCCGTTACCGCGTTTAGCAACCTGTAATCAATGCACAGCCGAACTTCCTTATTGGGCTTCTGCAACAGCACTACACTCGAGCTGTAAGGAGATGTAGACTCACTGATAATTCCTGCCTGACGCAGCTTGTCTATTTCTCCGCGAAGTGCATCAGCTTTAGCGTACGGGATGGGGTAAACTCTGGTTTGAACAGGGGTCTCGTTTGTTAATTTCATATCAAATTCAATGAGATTTGTTCGACCAGGTACATCCGTTAAGACTGCACTGTACTGTTTTAGTAGAGCCCTGGTTTCTGTTTGTTGTTCTGGTGAGAGATTGTCGCCGAACTTGACATCTTTAAAGGATTCTGTGGGTTGCAATGGATACTCCATGCAACCATCATCATCTTCCTCGTCTTCCGTTGCTATGGCGACAGCCAGGAGATGCTCAGAGGATGGCACCGGTCTTTCCAAATATTTCTTTAGCAGATTTATGTGGAAGACCTTCTCCTTTCCTTTGATGGAGATCTTGTAGTTGGTACGTGAGATCTTTTTAAGGACGGTAAACGGTCCTTGCCATCCGATGCAAAGTTTATTGCTTCCGGTTGGAAGTAGCAATAGGACTTTCTCCCCTGGTTGTAGTTCTCTCTCTTTTGCAGCTTTGTTGTATCTTTTAGTAATTTTAGCGCGGGCTTTCTTAAGGTTGATAGTAGCTAGATCCCATCCTAGCTTTAGCCTTTCCTTAAGCTCAGATACATACTTGCTTGCAGAGACGACTGTCTCGTCAGCCTTCTGGTCTGTCAGGGACCGAAGTAAGGCTTCTAGTGGCCCCTTAATAGGTCTGCCAAATAAAAGTGTAGCTGGCGCAAAACCCGTAGACGCTTGGGGTACCTCTCGGTAGGCGAATAAGGCAGCCGATATATATTGGTCCCAGTCTTCCGGTTTCTCCTGACCCAGCTTACGTAACATCATGGTGAGGGTACCGTTAAAACGTTCCACGAGCCCATTTCCGGCCGGATGGTAGGGACTAGTGTGGATATGTTTGGCCCTCAAGATCTTAAAGATCTCCTCCATTAACAGGCTACGGAATTGGGATCCATTGTCCGTCAAAACTTGTTGAGGGAATCCCAACCGTGTAAAAATTTGCACAAGGGCTTCTGCGACATGCTTGGAATTAGTGCATGGTAGCGGTACGGCTTCGGCCCACATAGTGCAAGTGTCAACTAAGGTCAGGATGAACCTGTTCCTTCTTTTGGTCTTTTCCAGAGGACCAATAATGTCGACAGCAACCCGTTCAAATGGAGTCCCTACTATTGGCATTTGCCCCATAGGTACTGGGGTTGTCAAGTGCTTGGGTGCTACCCGTTGGCACTGGGCGCAGGATTCCACATACCTGACAATGTCAGAGTTCATTCCTGGCCACCAATAGTGGTTTTTTATTCGCTGAATAGTGGCGTTTTGTCCCATGTGTCCGCTAAAGGGAAGAGAGTGCCCCATTTCTAAGATCTGGTTTCTGTACTGCGTCGGTACTAGAAGCTGGTTATTCCCCGTGTCCGGGTTGCCCGTTCTACGATACAATACACCATCCTTAGAAAAGATGTCTCCGTTGTGTCTGGGGTCCTTAGCCATGGGCAGTTTTTTAAAGCAGGGCGCCAGAGTAGGGTCCTTTTGTTGCGCCTCCTTCAGTTCATTCGGCAACAAGTTTGGCGCAGGCTCCCTCTCCTTCTTGGCTTGCCCTCTTGTAGTTACCGCTGCCACAATCGGCTCCTTAGGTCTCCCAATGAACACATATCTACATCCCAGGATAACTGGGTAGATCGGATCATCCATTATGGCCGCTTTAATAACTCCTCTGACAAAGTCAGAGTGTATTTCTACCAGTGCGATAGGAAGCGTCCTGGGTGCATCACTCCTGAAAACTCCACTAAGTTTGACGGTTTCCTCTGTCTCCTGACCGGGTTTGACTAGGTGCCTAGCGACAATACAATCAAAACTTAATCCAGTGTCAAAAAGACAAGTAGTAGAGGTACCGTTCAAAATTACAGTTCCTCGAGTTGAGGGTCGGTCCCCCTCAGGTTGAGAATCACTGACATTGACTCTACCTCTCGAGGCTGTATGCAAACATCCAATGCGGCTTGCACCGGTTTGTTTGCCCTGATCAGACGTTCCTGGTGTAGGGGTCTTCCCTTTTCCTTGACCTTGGTGGCCGCGCTGCCACGTAGGCTTGTTGGGTTGATCAGAATTTGTGTTGGGGGGTATCAGGTTTTGTAGAATTTCGATTTTTCCTGGGGGGGTTTCTGGGTATTGTTATCTCGTTGGTTATAATGTTGAGAGGAAGTGGAAGAATAGGATGCCTGCTCTAGATTCTGTTTTCGAGATGGCTCATCGGTGGGTTTACGTTTAGTGCTGGGAAGTTCGGCCATTGCATTGCTATAGCGTTCGGCTTTATTGAGTATGTCTTCAAGCCTGACTGCCCCCTGTTCCGCCAAAAATCTACGTGTTTCATTCGACAAAGTGGATTTTATCTGCTCCACAAGAACAAGTTCGAGGAGTCCCTCATATGAAAGAGGTAGGTCAGATAATTCAATGCACTTTGTCAGATAACCCGTGAGACGTGAAGAGAACTGGGGAAATGTTTCCGTGCTCTCTTTTCGGCTGTTTCTGAACAACTGCAGAAACTTTCGGGCAGTCATCTCAAACTGCTGTAGTAAGGCCTTCTTCAACATGTCGTAATCATGTTGATTCGGTCCCAGCTTTGTGTACACGTCATAAGCATTGCCTTTCAGTGACGTTGAAAGTTTGAGCGCCCAGCGAGTACTCTCTAACCCATAAAGATTCGCGAGTCTCTCGAATTTTTCTAGGTAGCTGTCAATTTTTTCGTTAGGGCTAGGAAAAGATTCTAAAGAAAACGACATAGCAGTTAATTGGGCAGATTGAGTACTGGAGAGGTCCATTGATTGAGACTGGGGCGAAGACGGCTCTCCGTTAGTCGAAGTAGAGGCGCCCCGACTCTCTAGAGCCTTAAGCGCCAGTTGATGCTGTCTTTCCTTGTCTCTCTCTCTCTCTCTCTCTGCGAGTTTCCATCTCTGCTTCAATTTTCTTCTGTTCCAAAAGACGTTCTTCCGCTTCTTTCTTATCTGCCCTCTCCTGGGCTTCTCTCCTCTCTGTTCTTTCTTTCTCTTCCTTCCTCTCAGCTTCTGCTCTCTGTTGCTCCGCCTTCCTCTCAGCTTCGGCTCTCTGTTGCTCCGCCTTCCTCTCAGCTTCGGCTCTCTGTTGCTCCGCGTCATATATTTCCAATTCCTGGTTAATAAACGCGTTTGCAGCTTCTGCATCTAATCCTGCCTCTTTCGCTTCCAACCTCAAGATGGACCTCATCTTTATCCTCTCTGCCATTGTTAAAGAATAAGATGAAGTATGCTTAGAGAACTAGTAAGAAGAAACGCGAAAGGGAGGAACTCTGAACCGCTACGAGAAAAAAAAAACCACAAGCACACATTTACCTGTGTTACCTCCTACCTGTACTGTGCAAACTTATCGCTGCTATTATCTGGCAATTAAGGCTCTAAACGCAAGCGACTATGCCACTAAATGGTAAGTTACACTGGAAAAGAATCTACTTTTACTAACAGTAGAGAAAAATTTATATTAAAACAATTTAAAAGGAAAAAAAAATTTCCCCTAAATTTTAAATCTCTGACAACAAACTCCGTCCCTAAAGTCAATTATTGAGATGAGACGTTGTTAACTTAATTTTTAAAAATCAGAACAATCCGTCTTTAGCTAAGCTCAACTCTTCTTAACTTCAAAAACCTTAGTGACTGTAAAACAATCACGCAATCCCAGCAACTTTTATAAAGAAAGAAATATAATTATCTCCGCCAGAGGATAATTAAAATAGCAAATATTTTTGTTTATCTGTACTTTCTACTGCTGTGGAGAGAAAACAACCTGTAAATATGCTGTGTGGACAACCCAAATACTTAAAGAACGTTTGTCTAGGGGTGTAATTATTTATTTATTTCCCTAATTCACAAAGACAAATCATTCACACTCTACCTAGTTAGACCCAAACTAAATCAGACTCAAAATATCTTTATCCCGGCTATGCGATTGCCTCAAATGTAGCTCAAGATCCCAGAACCAGCCCACAAATATGTGTGCATCAAATGTATCTCAAAATTATCCCGGCGAGCCGGCCAAATATTGTCGTAAATTTATTTTGAGAGAAAAGAGTCGTAGAAATAGTGGTCCGGTTTAGAGTGAAAAATGATGATGGAAAGCTCAGTGATAGAAACTATAGAGATTCAATAGTTGCTTCACAGCGAGCTGGAGGAGAGTAAAGACAGACTTATTTACGACAAATCGCTTCTCTCAATCTTCTCTTCCGCTCTCCTGGTCAAACAATTATTTGCCAGTTTTCCAGACTCGCATCTGCGCGCACGCCGATTTGGTGTTTTTTCACACACACAGGCGACGTTGATACGAACTATATTAAACGAATAAGGGGAAAAGTTGGGCTTTGGGTATATCCAACACACAGAACTAAATGAGTTTATGTGATTTTATTCACTTTAAACATCAATCACTAACAAATATCAGGTATTACATAAATTATCATAAGTACACAAATGCAAATAACAAATTTGGGAGGGGTGAAGAAGACTGGTATCGACTAAGCCCTTCCCGCTGATTAGACAAAGATAAACCCAGTCCAGAGATAGATAATATCAGGAACATGGGTACGTTAACCTGACAGTGAAGTTAATTGCTCTGAAAGAGGTGTTACAAAGTTAGGTATAGGTGATAGAAAAAAAAACCTGTTCTTCCCAGCTGTTCTTCCCTTTACTAAGCAAATGGAAAGGAGGGGGTTTTTTAACAGAGTTAACCAATTAGCAACTCCCCCTTAAAGGAACAATGCAGGGAATACCGAAAAATTTTATTACTAGGCAAGAAAGTTAACAACAGGTTTACAAAAGAAAAACGATTAAATTTCCTGTCATTCATACACACGCGTGAGGATCCACACTCATATACTCACACACTTACCGAATGCAGCCTCAGACGATCCATAAAAAGTATATAAAAACAGCAAGTATTCTTTGACATATGAACTGTCTAATCCTTCGATGTCCCGCCCCAGATGTTTGCGAGGGTTTGTTGGTAACAAATATTCTCACTTATCGCAAGACTTGAAGACTAAGAGTTCTCGTGTTTTTATTATATATATATATATAAGGAGTCTATGGGATGGCACTAACCCAGTTCGGCACAGGGGTGAAAATGAAGTGGTCTCTTTTAATCCTCCGCTATGGTAAAATTCCTTCAATGCGTGATGATAGTTTTATTAAATCCAATTGAGGAAAAAAAAAAAACTAGGCTGTCACAGTCAGGAAAATATGTACTCTCTCACAGTAAACAGTAAATATGATATCGCTACTGGCGATGAGTACCTTCCAGTTTATCTTACAGGTTTGTAAGGGTAATTTGATGATTATTCTTTAAAATGTTCTTGGGTGGGCTTTATTTCATTTAATTCTGACAGCTAGGTCGCAAGGACCGCCACAAGATTATATTTTAAAAGAAATGTTTCTTCAATATGACTGGAAGTTTATAGGATGATTTCTTTATTTCTTTCTTTATTTAGCTGGGACCGCAGGTACGATCACTCTGTGTGAAAGAAAAAAAAAGACATGTAACATACCGAAAAATCAAGCGCGATAAATTTCCCGTTAGGCCTATAATACACTCGAGTATTTAATTATGTATTTAATAAACACTGCGCGAATTCTAGTGGTTAAAAACCCACATCTATAAAACTAGGACTTAACTGAATTTATTAATTATAAATTCCTTCGCGACTTTAAAAGTTAATTTAAGCATCTATTATCTTTTGAAATAATATAATAGATAGATCATTATATTTACCACTGGAACTATTGAGATGGTTTAATTTAATAGATTTAAATTAACACAAAATCCATTGAAATAGAATGACTGAACTAGACCACTGATCACTTTACACAATATATATATATATTACCGCTCTGCACAGAATAGAAAACACTGCAAATATATATATATAAAATCCAGGGGAAAATCTATAACCAGATTTCAATAAAGCTAGTGCTTCTGTAAAAGTCTGGCCAGCGAGTGATAACGTGTCTAGTCTTAATGGTCTATTTAGCTAAAATGGAATGTAAGTTGAGTGGGACATGATAAACTTTACGGCTTATTTGATCTCACGAACTTTTGGGGATCTGACCGCCAAATCAAGAGAAGTAGCCGCCCCCTGGTCTTCGTATCTCCGTTCGCTGCTGCCCGTTTCGGCTTTCCCCCGTTCGCTCGGTTGCGATTGACACCGAGACGCGAAATTAGCGGCAAGCAACTGCGTCTCGTAGCAGGGACCACTACTGTCTTTGATAACGCCGATAGTCTCCCCTGAAATCCCTCAGTCTGTCTCTTTGATCTCGTGCCGCCTACTAAATGAGTCCCGGTGGAATGAGTTCTGGCAAACGAAAAGTTACAACAAATGTTCAGGGGTTCTAATGTTATGAAAAGCTAAAAGTCCCTTTAAATCATCCATCATATCAGGGAGAATTCACTTGTCAAACTAGACGTACGTCACAATCGTCCCCACTTTTAGACATGAAACCATTTTTCATGTTTCATTTTTTGACAATGGAGGTGACCTGATTGGTGATTTTAGGATGAGTGGTATCTTCAGTTTGCTCTTCTTCCTCTGTAGACCAGTTTCTACTCAGGAAATCAGCCCCGACATTCTGTCTTCCCGGAATATATTCCACTTTGAAAGAATAAACGCTTAAAAGAAGCGCTCAACGCATGATCCTTGCGTTAAATTCTTTATTGGCACCAAGAAATGCTAACGGAGCGTGGTCTGTTTGCACCGTGAAAGATGTACCATAAAGAAACTCATGATGGCGTCTGATACCGTCAATCAGAGCAAGACATTCCCTTTCAACTACGCTGTAGTTCCGTTCCGCTTTATTTAATTTCCGACTGCCATAGGCAACTGGAAATAGCATGTTCAGGTCACTGTCATCGGCTTGAAGCAGTGTTGACCCGATGCCCTGACCTGACGCGTCGACTCTCAGTACAAAAGGTTTCTTGAGGTCAGGCAACCTCAAAATGGGGTATGCAGACAACTGTCCTTTCAAAGTGCTATACGCGTGTTCGCACTTTTGATCCCATATGACCTTATCAGGACAACCTTTCTTTGTGAGGTCAGTCAGAGGTGCCGTCAGTCCGTTGAAGTTCTGGATGTACTTCTGATAGTATGCACATAGCGATATGAAGGAACGTACGTCTTTCTTCGTTCGGGGTCTTTTTGCTGCCACTATTTTCTCCACGTTCTTCTTAATAGGCCAACTGCATCCGTGAGAAATAGTGTGCCCCAGGAAGTCTAACTGTTCAAACCCGATGAGACATTTGCTAGGTCTGGCTGTGAGACCCGTTTCCTGTAGTCTCCTGAGGAGCATAGCAACCGTAGCAATATGTTCTTTATAGGTTTCCGATGCAATTAATATGTCATCCATGAAATTATGGATATGGGGACTTTGCAAAGGTTCTAGAAGCTTCCTCATCATCCTGGTGAACACTCCTGGTGCGTTATGCAAACCGAACGGCATCACGTTAAATGTGTAATGTCCTTCACTAGTGCTGAAAGCTAACAAAGGTTTAATTTCCTCCTTGACTGGTATTTGATAATAACCTTTGCTGAGGTCAATCTTGGAGAAGATCTTTGCTTTGCTGAGCTTGGTGAACAACTCAGAAACAGTTTGGAGAGGTTCGGGCTGGAATTCCGTTACCGCGTTTAGCAACCTGTAATCAATGCACAGCCGAACTTCCTTATTGGGCTTCTGCAACAGCACTACACTCGAGCTGTAAGGAGATGTAGACTCACTGATAATTCCTGCCTGACGCAGCTTGTCTATTTCTCCGCGAAGTGCATCAGCTTTAGCGTACGGGATGGGGTAAACTCTGGTTTGAACAGGGGTCTCGTTTGTTAATTTCATATCAAATTCAATGAGATTTGTTCGACCAGGTACATCCGTTAAGACTGCACTGTACTGTTTTAGTAGAGCCCTGGTTTCTGTTTGTTGTTCTGGTGAGAGATTGTCGCCGAACTTGACATCTTTAAAGGATTCTGTGGGTTGCAATGGATACTCCATGCAACCATCATCATCTTCCTCGTCTTCCGTTGCTATGGCGACAGCCAGGAGATGCTCAGAGGATGGCACCGGTCTTTCCAAATATTTCTTTAGCAGATTTATGTGGAAGACCTTCTCCTTTCCTTTGATGGAGATCTTGTAGTTGGTACGTGAGATCTTTTTAAGGACGGTAAACGGTCCTTGCCATCCGATGCGAAGTTTATTGCTTCCGGTTGGAAGTAGCAATAGGACTTTCTCCCCTGGTTGTAGTTCTCTCTCTTTTGCAGCTTTGTTGTATCTTTTAGTAATTTTAGCGCGGGCTTTCTTAAGGTTGGTAGTAGCTAGATCCCATCCTAGCTTTAGCCTTTCCTTAAGCTCAGATACATACTTGCTTGCAGAGACGACTGTCTCGTCAGCCTTCTGGTCTGTCAGGGACCGAAGTAAGGCTTCTAGTGGCCCCTTAATAGGTCTGCCAAATAAAAGTGTAGCTGGCGCAAAACCCGTAGACGCTTGGGGTACCTCTCGGTAGGCGAATAAGGCAGCCGATATATATTGGTCCCAGTCTTCCGGTTTCTCCTGACCCAGCTTACGTAACATCATGGTGAGGGTACCGTTAAAACGTTCCACGAGCCCATTTCCGGCCGGATGGTAGGGACTAGTGTGGATATGTTTGGCCCTCAAGATCTTAAAGATCTCCTCCATTAACAGGCTACGGAATTGGGATCCATTGTCCGTCAAAACTTGTTGAGGGAATCCCAA
Organism: Oreohelix idahoensis; assembly: GCA_024509875.1. Taxonomy (NCBI): domain Eukaryota; kingdom Metazoa; phylum Mollusca; class Gastropoda; order Stylommatophora; family Oreohelicidae; genus Oreohelix; species Oreohelix idahoensis. The sequence goes on along the minus strand of JAMPIV010007216.1, from coordinate 314,057 downwards.
CCGTGTAAAAATTTGCACAAGGGCTTCTGCGACATGCTTGGAATTAGTGCATGGTAGCGGTACGGCTTCGGCCCACATAGTGCAAGTGTCAACTAAGGTCAGGATGAACCTGTTCCTTCTTTTGGTCTTTTCCAGAGGACCAATAATGTCGACAGCAACCCGTTCAAATGGAGTCCCTACTATTGGCATTTGCCCCATAGGTACTGGGGTTGTCAAGTGCTTGGGTGCTACCCGTTGGCACTGGGCGCAGGATTTCACATACCTGACAATGTCAGAGTTCATTCCTGGCCACCAATAGTGGTTTTTTTATTCGCTGAATAGTGGCGTTTTGTCCCATGTGTCCGCTAAAGGGAAGAGAGTGCCCCATTTCTAAGATCTGGTTTCTGTACTGCGTCGGTACTAGGAGCTGGTTATTCCCCGTGTCCGGGTTGCCCGTTCTACGATACAATACACCATCCTTAGAAAAGATGTCTCCGTTGTGTCTGGGGTCCTTAGCCATGGGCAGTTTTTTAAAGCAGGACGCCAGAGTAGGGTCCTTTTGTTGCGCCTCCTTCAGTTCATTCGGCAACAAGTTTGGCGCAGGCTCCCTCTCCTTCTTGGCTTGCCCTCTTGTGGTTACCGCTGCCACAATCGGCTCCTTAGGTCTCCCAATGAACACATATCTACATCCCAGGATAACTGGGTAGATCGGATCATCCATTATGGCCGCTTTAATAACTCCTCTGACAAAGTCAGAGTGTATTTCTACCAGTGCGATAGGAAGCGTCCTGGGTGCATCACTCCTGAAAACTCCACTAAGTTTGACGGTTTCCTCTGTCTCCTGACCGGGTTTGACTAGGTGCCTAGCGACAATACAATCAAAACTTAATCCAGTGTCAAAAAGACAAGTAGTAGAGGTACCGTTCAAAATTACAGTTCCTCGAGTTGAAGGTCGGTCCCCCTCAGGTTGAGAATCACTGACATTGACTCTACCTCTCGAGGCTGTATGCAAACATCCAATGCGGCTTGCACCGGTTTGTTTGCCCTGATCAGACGTTCCTGGTGTAGGGGTCTTCCCTTTTCCTTGACCTTGGTGGCCGCGCTGCCACGTAGGCTTGTTGGGTTGATCAGAATTTGTGTTGGGGGGGTATCGGGTTTTGTAGAATTTCGATTTTTCCTGGGGGGGTTTCTGGGTATTGTTATCTCGTTGGTTATAATGTTGAGAGGAAGTGGAAGAATAGGATGCCTGCTCTAGATTCTGTTTTCGAGATGGCTCATCGGTGGGTTTACGTTTAGTGCTGGGAAGTTCGGCCATTGCATTGCTATAGCGTTCGGCTTTATTGAGTATGTCTTCAAGCCTGACTGCCCCCTGTTCCGCCAAAAATCTACGTGTTTCATTCGACAAAGTGGATTTTATCTGCTCCACAAGAACAAGTTCGAGGAGTCCCTCATATGAAAGAGGTAGGTCAGATAATTCAATGCACTTTGTCAGATAACCCGTGAGACGTGAAGAGAACTGGGGAAATGTTTCCGTGCTCTCTTTTCGGCTGTTTCTGAACAACTGCAGAAACTTTCGGGCAGTCATCTCAAACTGCTGTAGTAAGGCCTTCTTCAACATGTCGTAATCATGTTGATTCGGTCCCAGCTTTGTGTACACGTCATAAGCATTGCCTTTCAGTGACGTTGAAAGTTTGAGCGCCCAGCGAGTACTCTCTAACCCATAAAGATTCGCGAGTCTCTCGAATTTTTCTAGGTAGCTGTCAATTTTTTCGTTAGGGCTAGGAAAAGATTCTAAAGAAAACGACATAGCAGTTAATTGGGCAGATTGAGTACTGGAGAGGTCCATTGATTGAGACTGGGGCGAAGACGGCTCTCCGTTAGTCGAAGTAGAGGCGCCCCGACTCTCTAGAGCCTTAAGCGCCAGTTGATGCTGTCTTTCCTTGTCTCTCTCTCTCTCTCTCTGCGAGTTTCCATCTCTGCTTCAATTTTCTTCTGTTCCAAAAGACGTTCTTCCGCTTCTTTCTTATCTGCCCTCTCCTGGGCTTCTCTCCTCTCTGTTCTTTCTTTCTCTTCCTTCCTCTCAGCTTCTGCTCTCTGTTGCTCCGCCTTCCTCTCAGCTTCGGCTCTCTGTTGCTCCGCCTTCCTCTCAGCTTCGGCTCTCTGTTGCTCCGCGTCATATATTTCCAATTCCTGGTTAATAAACGCGTTTGCAGCTTCTGCATCTAATCCTGCCTCTTTCGCTTCCAACCTCAAGATGGACCTCATCTTTATCCTCTCTGCCATTGTTAAAGAATAAGATGAAGTATGCTTAGAGAACTAGTAAGAAGAAACGCGAAAGGGAGGAACTCTGAACCGCTACGAGAAAAAAAAAAACACAAGTACAAATTTACCTGTGTTACCTCCTACCTGTACTGTGCAAACTTATCGCTGCTATTATCTGGCAATTAAGGCTCTAAACGCAAGCGACTATGCCACTAAATGGTAAGTTACACTGGAAAAGAATCTACTTTTACTAACAGTAGAGAAAAATTTATATTAAAACAATTTAAAAGGAAAAAAAAAATTTTCCCCTAAAAATGTTAAATCTCTGACAACAAACTCCGTCCCTAAAGTCAATTATTGAGATGAGACGTTGTTAACTTAATTTTTAAAAATCAGAACAATCCGTCTTTAGCTAAGCTCAACTCTTTTTAACTTCAAAAACCTTAGTGACTGTAAAACAATCACGCAATCCCAGCAACTTTTATAAAGAAAGAAATATAATTATCTCCGCCAGAGGATAATTAAAATAGCAAATATTTTTGTTTATCTGTACTTTCTACTGCTGTGGAGAGAAAACAACCTGTAAATATGCTGTGTGGACAACCCAAATACTTAAAGAACGTTTGTCTAGGGGTGTAATTATTTATTTATTTCCCTAATTCACAAAGACAAATCATTCACACTCTACCTAGTTAGACCCAAACTAAATCAGACTCAAAATATCTTTATCCCGGCTATGCGATTGCCTCAAATGTAGCTCAAGATCCCAGAACCAGCCCACAAATATGTGTGCATCAAATGTATCTCAAAATTACCCGGCGAGCCGGCCAAATATTGTCGTAAATTTATTTTGAGAGAAAAGAGTCGTAGAAATAGTGGTCCGGTTTAGAGTGAAAAATGATGATGGAAAGCTCAGTGATAGAAACTATAGAGATTCAATAGTTGCTTCACAGCGAGCTGGAGGAGAGTAAAGACAGACTTATTTACGACAAATCGCTTCTCTCAATCTTCTCTTCCGCTCTCCTGGTCAAACAATTATTTGCCAGTTTTCCAGACTCGCATCTGCGCGCACACCGATTTGGTGTTTTTCACACACACAGACGACGTTGATACGAACTATATTAAACGAATAAGGGGAAAAGTTGGGCTTTGGGTATATCCAACACACAGAACTAAATGAGTTTATGTGATTTTATTCACTTTAAACATCAATCACTAACAAATATCAGGTATTACATAAATTATCATAAGTACACAAATGCAAATAACAAATTTGGGAGGGGTGAAGAAGACTGGTATCGACTAAGCCCTTCCCGCTGATTAGACAAAGATAAACCCAGTCCAGAGATAGATAATATCAGGAACATGGGTACGTTAACCTGACAGTGAAGTTAATTGCTCTGAAAGAGGTGTTACAAAGTTAGGTATAGGTGATAGAAAAAAAACCTGTTCTTCCCAGCTGTTCTTCCCTTTACTAAGCAAATGGAAAGGAGGGGGTTTTTTAACAGAGTTAACCAATTAGCAACTCCCCCTTAAAGGAACAATGCAGGGAATACCGAAAAATTTTATTACTAGGCAAGAAAGTTAACAACAGGTTTACAAAAGAAAACGATTAAATTTCCTGTCATTCATACACACGCGTGAGGATCCACACTCATATACTCACACACTTACCGAATGCAGCCTCAGACGATCCATAAAAAGTATATAAAAACAGCAAGTATTCTTTGACATATGAACTGTCTAATCCTTCGATGTCCCGCCCCAGATGTTTGCGAGGGTTTGTTGGTAACAAATATTCTCACTTATCGCAAGACTTGAAGACTAAGAGTTCTCGTGTTTTTATTATTTATATATATATATATATAAGGAGTCTATGGGATGGCACTAACCCAGTTCGGCACAGGGGTGAAAATGAAGTGGTCTCTTTTAATCCTCCGCTATGGTAAAATTCCTTCAATGCGTGATGATAGTTTTATTAAATCCAATTGAGGAAAAAAAAACTAGGCTGTCACAGTCAGGAAAATATGTACTCTCTCACAGTAAACAGTAAATATGATATCGCTACTGGCGATGAGTACCTTCCAGTTTATCTTACAGGTTTGTAAGGGTAATTTGATGATTATTCTTTAAAATGTTCTTGGGTGGGCTTTATTTCATTTAATTCTGACAGCTAGGTCGCAAGGACCGCCACAAGATTATATTTTAAAAGAAATGTTTCTTCAATATGACTGGAAGTTTATAGGATGATTTCTTTATTTCTTTCTTTATTTAGCTGGGACCGCAGGTACGATCACTCTGTGTGAAAGAAAAAAAGACATGTAACATACCGAAAAATCAAGCGCGATAAATTTCCCGTTAGGCCTATAATACACTCGAGTATTTAATTATGTATTTAATAAACACTGCGCGAATTCTAGTGGTTAAAAACCCACATCTATAAAACTAGGACTTAACTGAATTTATTAATTATAAATTCCTTCGCGACTTTAAAAGTTAATTTAAGCATCTATTATCTTTTGAAATAATATAATAGATAGATCATTATATTTACCACTGGAACTATTGAGATGGTTTAATTTAATAGATTTAAATTAACACAAAATCCATTGAAATAGAATGACTGAACTAGACCACTGATCACTTTACACAATATATATATATTACCGCTCTGCACAGAATAGAAAACACTGCAAATATATATATAAAATCCAGGGGAAAATCTATAACCAGATTTCAATAAAGCTAGTGCTTCTGTAAAAGTCTGGCCAGCGAGTGATAACGTGTCTAGTCTTAATGGTCTATTTAGCTAAAATGGAATGTAAGTTGAGTGGGACATGATAAACTTTACAGCTTATTTGATCTCACGAACTTTTGGGGATCTGACCGCCAAATCAAGAGAAGTAGCCGCCCCCTGGTCTTCGTATCTCCGTTCGCTGCTGCCCGTTTCGGCTTTCCCCCGTTCGCTCGGTTGCGATTGACACCGAGACGCGAAATTAGCGGCAAGCAACTGCGTCTCGTAGCAGGGACCACTACTGTCTTTGATAACGCCGATAGTCTCCCCTGAAATCCCTCAGTCTGTCTCTTTGATCTCGTGCCGCCTACTAAATGAGTCCCGGTGGAATGAGTTCTGGCAAACGAAAAGTTACAACAAATGTTCAGGGGTTCTAATGTTATGAAAAGCTAAAAGTCCCTTTAAATCATCCATCATATCAGGGAGAATTCACTTGTCAAACTAGACGTACGTCACACCCAGGAAGCCAGAAAAGCACTAACAGAATGGGAATCAATATCACCCAAGATAATAACGGCAAGATTCCAGGGAAAAGAAAGAAAAATCACCAATATTCAATGTTTTGCCCCTACAAACAATGCAGATGAAGATACGAAGCAAGATTTCTATGATGAACTCCAAGGAACATTGTACAAAACACACAGCAGGCACTAAGATAGTAATGAGAGATTTAAATGCAAAAGTAGGAGTAGACAACAAAAACTGTGAACTAATCATGGGAAAGAATGGCATAGGAAACAGAACTGAAAATGAAGAACTCTTTGTAAACATTTGTGATTTGAATGACCTGGTCTTCGGGGGGACTATCTTCCCACACAGAGACATACACAAGACCACATGGAACTCCCCAGATGGGCACACGCAAAATCAGATAGACCACTTCACCGTAGAAAGAAGATGGAGATGCTGCCTACAAGATGTTAGAGTAAAGAGAGAAGCTGACGTAGATTGGATATTTCTGATAAGATTCATAACATCACTGGAGGGAATATAGGCTGACAATTTCACAGTTTTATTTCTCTGTGATTTGCACGCTCGCCAAGACAACACCAGACCTTCGCCAGAATGAAAACTAGATTCCTAATTCCTAATTGTTATCCGGACCTTTTATTGGAGAACCAGATAAGACTTATAAAGCACAGAAAATCTGTCAAATTTTAATAAGGAACACCGGTACTAGGAAACTGAAAAAACACGGAGTCAGAAGGTGCAATCTATGGTAAAATTAAAATAAATTCCAGACACGTGTTGTAAGAGAACGATTCGTCTCTTCTATTCATCTGTGCGAAAAGTCTGTAGCCAGGATCGGCTTATTGGTGGTACCAGCAGAACGTTCTATTTCTGGAACAAGACGGGATCAGTGGCCTACGCTTTAAGACAAAGGACGCACTGTGTAGACTTTCCTTGAAGTTTCTTGGAGACGAGCTACACCCGACAATCTTGACCAGAGACGAGTGATCGGTGTGAAAAGACAGAACCGTCATTGGCAGCTAAGTTCAAACATATGCTGCCACTTGAACTTCTTAACCCTTTTCGCAATCCCCAAATACGAGGATGACAGCTTTTCTTTATCCATAACTATTCAAATTATTTTCAAACTGTTAAAACTAAAGTGATTATTAAATTTTGTTATTTTGTAATGTTACAAATTTAACTTCGATTTAATCTTTTAAATGTACTACATGTTTGTCTCAGTCAAAGTTACTAAACACACACTCTAAACAGAGCTATATATACTTGAATAATAGAATTCCATTGAGTAAATCAGGGGTGGGGGCTTAAACGAGCTGATAAATAAGTGCTTAAATTCTTCACAAAAGTAGTCGGCAGGTTACAGAATTAACGTGCTCAGCGACAGCCAGCATTGTTTTCGCTTACCTGAATTTCTTGTGATAGAAGCTTTACGACTCTTCTATCTACATTTGTGCCAAGAGTAATCTTGTGTACAAATAGACTCCATTTAAGCCTATATAAGATACTCTTGAGTTTTGGCCATTGTTGGACCACTATTGCAAAGCAGGGGAGGCAATACCGTCACACACTCATAATGTCGCCTATGCTCCATCCCTGCGACAAGGAGAACTTGGAGAAGAACAGTGGAAGAGGAGGCTAAGGAAATTGGAATGACTTGAGCACAGCTGAAAAAGTCAGCCCAGAATAGAAATCGATGGAGAGCAACTGTTTCAGCCCTATGTTCCACGGGGAACGGATAGGAATGATGATGATAGCTTTCCAGCTCATTCTGTCAATCTTTCCGTTCGTAACGCTCCCAAAAAAAAATAGTAACACTCGCCAAAGAAAAATGCGCAAAGGACGGTGTGCATGCGTCATGTGAACGGCGTGCATGTTCAGACTGTGTTTAACATCGGATGTAAAACAAATATTTTGGTTTTTAATACGGGAATAAAAAAATTTAAGAAAATGTTGATAACTATTCTCACTGTCGCCACCTAAGTGAATTGTATCTGATGAAGAGACAATTGCAGCGAAATGGTTTAAATATCTATCTTCGTATACAAGCGTTTAGAGATGTATAAATACCCACACCTAATGTCTACGGCCGTTAAATTTCCAAACTGCCATTCATCCTGAAGCGTTATCAATTTCCAATCCTTCCAGCATTTGCGATAACCATCAACAAATCTCAGGGACAAAGTTTTGAACATGTTGGAATTTTCTTGATCGAGCCCGTTTTCTCTCACGGACAGCTGTACGTCGCATTGTCTAGATCAAGAAATCACAACAATGTAAAATTACAAATTAAAACAACAGAAAATCAAGGTGCTCTTCTGATGGACAACCGGATGTTCACACCTAACATTATTTTTCCACAAGTATTTGAATAAATAAAATTGCCGTTAAGTGTTGGTGTTTTTGAATTTAATTTCCGTCATATAATGGGCTTTTACTCTAGTCAAAGAATAATATCCACGATTATCAGAAAGGGGGTTTTTATTCCCCCCCCCCCCCCCCCACCCCCCCCCCCCCCCCCCCCCCCCCCCCCCTCCCCCCCCACCCCCCCCCCCCCCTCCCCCCCCCCCTTTCCAACTACATATTTATATGAGGTCGAATTTTCTTTTTATACTTTAACCAAAACAACATATAGCAACAGATTGAATGCAGAAGTTGATATGAGAATCCAGCTGTCTTCTATTAAGCCAGACTTTTTAAGAGATTTGCAAAAATAAAAAAACAATGCCACTCTTCGCATTAATCTCTCTGTGTGTGGAAAATACTGTTATTTTTCATAAAAATATGTTATTTATGTTAACATGTAATGGGTTTATTTCTGTTACTTTTAAATGAACTAATAAATAAATACAGTTATTTTTCATAAAAGTATGTTATTTATGTTTTCTGTTACTTTTAAATGAACTAATAAATAAATATTTAAATATTTCTCAGTTTTAATTTCTAAAATGGTAAATATCGATAGATATAACCCACATAAACTAAAGTTCTTTGGGGTCCTCAGTAGTATTTGTTAAGAGTAAAAAATAAAATAAAGTGTTGGTCAACCTTTCGAATTTCACAAACATTCTCGTTTTTTTCCCACTTGCTTTCTAGGACAACTATTGTTTCACTTGGTATGATTTTTCCATCAGTATATTTCACCTGAACATCTCACCTCTATTATCCATGCAAACGCAGACATGTAAAAAATTAAATATGACATTCGAATTTATAGACAAGATATTTAATACTGACATTTATTACACACATGATCTTTTGTGGAAAATGAAAAGATAGAGGGGCAGTGAGATGGAGAATATGAGTTACGTATATTATAGAACTGGCAGTGTTAGAACAAATTTAATTCTGAAGATGTTAAATGGAACATATATTTTTTTTTCTCTAACCAGCGGCACTCGAGCTTTCCAGCTCTTTCGGCCCAATGACATGTAATTGCGAGGCGGCGGAGGGGTTATTGAAATTTCCTTCCAACCCGGTCAGGAGCTTCGCTCCTTCTCATCCACACGGGATTTATGTGCAGGAGCCGTTCAGGTTATTCAGTCAAATTTCCGGTCGTAAACATTCCTTCAAACGCTGATGCCCGGGTTTGAACCATGAAAACCTAGTCGCCAGTACAACGCCGTAGCCATTACACCAGCGCGGCTCCCATATATATATATATATATATATATATATATATATATATATATATATATATATATATATATATATATATATATATATATATATATATATATACACACACACAGGGGGATTGACATAAGTCTTGGGCCTGACCATGAAGGAGTCACAGGAGGAAGATGAAACTTGGCACATTTAAAGTTCATCATATTTGCACTGAATGTGTGAAGTACATGTTTGTTTCTTCAATGGGTTTTCCTGCTACAGTGCACGGCGCAATGTACCCTATTGACCGGATCTGCTGCTCCAAAAATTTGACAAAATAATGGAAAAGAAGGAGGCCAGAGCTGTGATAAAATTTATGTTTCAGGGAAAAACACCTACAGAAATACACAGGGAGATGGAACCAGTGTTTCGTGATTCTTGTCCTTCATATCTTCTTCTTCTTCTTCGATCCTTAACCACCGACCGTCAAAGCAGTCAGTGGCCATCACGCCTAGTGGCGTCTTGTAGGGCAACAACAAATTGATTCCATTTTGCACGGTCGGTGGCCATCCTTCGTACAGTGCCCCAACTCTGGTTCATTCTTTGCATCTCAGCCTCCACAGTCCTCCGCCAAGTTGTTTTTGGTCGGCCTCTCTTTCGCTTTCCTTCAGGGGTCCAAAGCATAGCTGTTCTTGTGATGGCATCGGGGTCTCTTCTGAGGACATGACCAACCCAGCTCCAGCGTCTGCCAGCTATGATGGTGTGCATGTCCTCTTGCTTGCTACGAGTAAGCAGATCTTGGTTGGTGATGGTATTCGGCCAAAAGATGCGGTGAATTTTTCTTAGGCATGTTGTGTGAAAAGAGGACAATTTTGACATTTCCTTCTCTGTAACTCTCCAGCATTCCGCACCATAGAGAAGCACAGAAAGCACGCAACTCTGGTATAATCTTAATTTTGTGTTTGTGCTGTATTGGGAGGACTTCCAGATGTTATTTAGGCTAAAGAAGGCTGTTCTTGCCTTATTCATTCTGATGTTGATGTCTTTTCCTGCCCCACCGTCTGGTGTTACTATGCTTCCTAGGTATGTGAAGGTATCTGTCTGTACCAGTTGCTGATTCCTTACTGATATGGGCTCAGGGTTGCTCACATTGAGCGTCATGACCTCAGACTTCTTTAAATTGATGTTCAAGCCCACCTGCTGGCTAAATTTATTAAGTCTAACCGTTTTTTCCTGGATGTGTTGATGTGAATGTGCCAGCAGTGCAATGTCATCTGCATATTCCAGATCTTCCAATGTAGAAAATGTAGTCCATCTTATTCCTCTTGGACTGCCCTCTGTTGTCTGGCGCATCACCCAGTCTAGGACTGTTAAAAATAGAGTGGTTGATAAGGGGCATCCCTGTCGTACTCCTGTCTTCACCTCGAAGGTTAGGTTGCTCTGCCCAACACTACACGTAAAGTTGGCATAGAGGCTTTTTATGATTGACACTATGCAGCTTGGAATTCCATAAGCCCTCAGTATTTTCCATAAACTGTCCCTATGTATGCTGTCAAAAGCCTTTTCAAAATCAACAAAATTTATGTAAAGCTGTCTTTGCCATTCTGAGCACTGCTCTATAATGTTCCTGAGAGTGAATATATGGTCTACACATCTTCTGTTCTTTCTAAATCCTGCTTGTCCTTCATATACTTCGGTAAAAAACTGGTGTCAACAGTTTAAGTGCGGCCGCTCAAATGTTGCTGATCTGCCAAAATCTGGTAGACCAGCCTCAGAGTGCAACGATGAAAAAGCAACAAGAGTGAAGAAAATCATTGACCAGGATCGAAAAATGACAATTGTGGAGATAGCTAGTACAGTAAAATTAAATGAAAGAACAGTTTATAGAATTTTACACAACAGACTGAACATGAGAAAAGTGTGTGCACGCTGGGTTCTGCGACTGTTGACACGTGAACAGAAGCAAACGAGGGTAAATTGCTGTCAACAGTTGCTCAAAAAGTGTCAGTCAAAAATTGTTTTGGAGACCATGGTGACAGTAGATGAGACTTGGGTACACCATTATGACCCCGAATCCAAAATTGCCAGCATGCAATGGGAAAACCCCGGGCTCCCCAACACCTTCAAGCCGAGAGCGCAGAAATCTGCAGGAAAAGTGATGCTGACTGTTTTTTGGGACGACAAAGGTGTCCTTTTGATTATCTGCCTCGTGGCAACACAGTTAATGGACAGTACTATGCAGATCTTCTCACCAAACTAAGAAAGGTTGTGACCAGGAAACGAGGGATAACGCGCACTCAAAATCTTCCTTTGCTCCAAGACAACGCGCCCTCTCACAAAGCACGGCTTGTGCAGCTAGCAGCCAATGATTTGAATATTGAAATTCTTCCACACCCACCATATTCTCCAGATTTGGCTCCATCAGACTTTTTTCTATTCCCAAATCTTAAAAAACAGCTAAAAGAAAATCATTTTGACAGCGATGAAGAGGTTATACTGGCATGTGATGACTGGTTTAGTTTGAAAAATAGGGTGTTCTACTCCCAAGGTCTTTTCAAGGTTAAGCAGAGATGACAGAAGTGTGTCAATTCAGACGGTGGCTATATTGAAAAGGAATAAACACTATACAAAACTTCAGCTCTCTGTGACATGTCCTTCATAGTCAGGCCCAAGACTTATGTCAATCCCCTTGTATATATATATATACAGTGCAGACCTGATAAGGAGAACTCACCAGGGACCCAAGAAATAGTTCTTCTTAACAGAAATTCCTCTTATCCAGATAAGAGTTCAAGCATATGGTAATGCATTTACAACGTACAATACAATAATGAATTAGCGTTGAATATGACAGATGTATGACACAGAAAATATGTAAATCACCAAAAGTGTTAATGTACAAAGTTGGCACAAATATCTAGAGAATAACAGCACTTTTTACACTTTGAAATGAAAAAGCTGCAATTTTCCTCTGTATCTTACTTAGTACCTGTACTTGAGTTAATAAAAATGTCTTTCCATGACATCCTTAAATTCAAAGAAATGATAAATTAAATCATCTTGGCATCCAGCCTGCATTATATACATGTTAGTTTTATCCATGCAGTTTGAAACTTCCAACTGTGAAATAGTTTGTACCGTTAACCCACAGTCATCATTATCTCTAGAATTTGCACACTCTTAAATGATAAAACACTCTTAAATGAAAAAGTCTGTAATTTTCCTCTGTACTGCATCAATGTGACCTACAAATTTGGACAACATTGCTGACCTATAATGAACCTTCAGATTTTGAATAATACCTTGGTCACAAGGCTGAAGTTTGGATGTCGAATTTCGTGGTAAAAATAAAAGTTCTGTTGCTTTTAGATTTTGAACATTTATGTGGGCTGAACAGTTGTAAAGCACCAAAAGAACTTTGTGATGTTGACGTTCCATAGAATGATCAAATGCATATAGCCACTTGGTGAAAATGTCTGATGTCATCCAGGCTATTGAATTAGCTGCATAATCAACACACAATTTTTTCAAACCTTTAAAACAGCGTGGATTTTTTAATTTACCGATTTCAAGTAATGGCAATTTATCTGAACCATCCATATTTGTACACACAACAATTGTGATTCTTTCTTTCCCCCCCCCCCCCCCCCGGCACTTTTCATTTTTGAAGGAAAAAGTCTTGTCAGGCAGCAATCTCCAAAACAATCCAGTTTCATCAGCATTAAACACATCAACGGAATTATACCTACTCATGGCTGGTTTTAGCACCTCCTCCGTCCATGACTCGGTAGTCGTTTCATTAAAAGAATGCCTTTCCCAACACACAAAAAAGGTAAAGGAACCCGTTACACGCCCATTGAGGCATATTGGGGAATATGGTGTTAGGCCCATATTATCTTGACCGTCGGCACACTCGGGGTGATGTGGTTGGCATCACGCCGGCCGCCTTAACCTTCACAGGGTTGCTCTGGTACCCATTTGGGGCTGGGTCGATCCAGGAGCCATTTGTAACCTAAAAAATTCCCACCTCATCTGGGGATCGAACCATAGACTACTGCGCTAGGAAGCCAGTGCACTAACCACTATGCTACCGCGGCTTTGTAAGTAATGTGCCGTTTTTTAAAACAACCCAACCAGCCAGGACTACATTTCCAGCCAGTCCGACCTTCCAGAAGTGCTAACTCTTCTGCCTTTGCAGTTAATATAGGTCCATTTACAGGAACATTTGCTGATCTCGCCATGGTGAACCATTTTAGGAGTGCCGTGTCAACCACATCACACGTCGCTTTTCGGTTCTTCATTCTGTGACAATCAACGTGTCCATCATAAAACATTTTTCTGTACCGATGCTTATTTTTTTATGATTCCCGAAAGCGTTGATTTTGGAATGTCGAATTCCTTTGCTATTTCCATTTTCTTTTTGCCACTATTTTCCACTTCTTGTACTAGCTCAATCTTTCTTTTCAAAGATATGGATTTTAACTTTCCAGCCATTTTTAGAGGGGAAATAACTCAAATTCTAACACTGACGAAGCGCGCAATTTCCTAAAATAGCCGAAAAGTTGTACAACTGTCCAGGTACTGTATTTGAAAAAAAGTTCGCCTTAAGCAGATCAAATTATATAGTCGGGACAGGTTTAATCGTTCGGCATATCCGAAAATTCGTGATAAACGGATTCCGCTTAACCGGACATTTTTTACAAAGACAAAGAAGAAAAATTGCCGGGGATAAACAAATTGTTCTTCACAACAGAAATTCGCCACATCCGAGATCGCCTTAAGCGGTTTGCACTGTATATATATATATATATATATATATATATATATATATATATATATATATATATATATATATATATATATATATATATATATATATATATATATATATATATATATATATATATATATATATATATATATATATATATATATATATATATGCGTATACATATAGGTAGTTCTCTGTTTACGCGTTTCATTTACGCGAATTCGAACTTACGCGTACCAATTTGGTGCATTTTTGTTTTATTTACGCGTCAAACGTGAAGTTACGCGACCCAATATTTAGACATTTTTGTCTGCACGCCAACGGGAGCGCGAGAGCAAGATGATGCCCCAGTTTGAATGGTTCTTTGAGGGATTTTTGGAAGGCATTCACTATTAAAGATGCACTTTCGCTAATCAAGACTGCATCAAATGAAGTTGCGTGGCAATGCATGAACGATGTGTGGAAAAAAACTTCCCTCAATTCTTTCATAACTTTGAAGGTTTTAGCGTTGATGACAGTAGTTTCACATTTATTCAGAATGGAGTCGGAATGGCCTAAACAGCTGGTTTAGATGGAGTTGACAAAAATGAAATTATTAATTTCCCTGAATCTCAGAAAATAGAACGCAGCAATGAAGAGTTGTTGGCGCTGGAGAAGACCACCACGAAAGAAGACACATCAACCTGCAAAAAGCCAGCAACAACCACCAGGTTGAAAACGTACAGTGAAACGATTAGAGGAGGATTATAACTTCTTGAATCCTGTTTTATGATCTTTGAACAGGATGATCTTAACACGGACAGGAGCTCTCTTGCCGGAGGAAAACGATGGAATGTGCTGCTCCCTACCAAGAAATCCTGCCTGAGCAGAAAAAGTTACAAACTCAACCCTGGACACCTTCTTCAGGAAACAATTTACTGCTGCATCGCCTGTTTCTCATTCAGATGATACACTACTCCACAACTCGATGAATTAGAAGTTGATGCAAATGAAGAAGGTAACGGTCCTGCCCCTGTCAATGTTGAATAATTTGTCTATATTGTTTTCTGCACATGTAATTAATACGAATGGTAAATATTGATTTAAACTGTTTATTATTACATGTATTTATTTTTACTATTATATACGGCATTCGTGGAACGCAGATCCTGTTCCATTTACGTGACTTCTGTTTACGCGAGGGTTTCGGAAACGCATATATCACGTAGACAAAGAACTATTAAAAAAAAGCACGTTTCACTAGCTTTGCCCAACTTCAAAATGCTATATCTCAGCGAATATATAACGCATATAAGTGAAATTTTGTGTGTGAATTTGAAATAGTATAGACCCTATGAATTAAATTTTTCATTAAAATGCGGCCATTGGTTTCAATTTTCGTTTCTTTGCGATATAATATAAAATCCTACTTGCCAACACACATCACACGCACACATATTGAAATGTCTACAGTAAATTATACGACCTCATTTGCACATTTTTGGTTTATCAAGCAATTGGCATGATTTTTGAGTGAAATTGCGTGAAATCGCACTTCTTGAACACAAAATAGTTTATATCCGGTGCTAGTCACACATTGTCAATCAGTGGCGTGTCTACAAAAAGTATTGTGTGGTTAACTAGGAAAATGAGTCTGCGAGTACATTTTATGACATTACAGCTAATCACAAATAGGATTTTTAAGTATTTCTGCAATGAAGCTACTCGTGGAAAACTATATCATTCTATTTCAAACCTACAAAAGAGGACTATTCATGCCTTGGGGATAATCAAACGATCATTGCACCGCTGGATAGCGACATCTAAAATTTCTAATTCTAGTGTTTTACACACGAAAATTAGGCCAAGAGTGGTGGATATTTTGACAGAGAATTGATCCGGAGAGAAATTTGCAATATATTTCACAATAATGAGGCAGTGACTTTAAGGAAATTGAAAATTTGGTTAAGAAAGAATAATGACAATGATATTTCCAAATCTACGCTATGGAGGACTATTAGGAGTTTGGGATTCACTTTTAGAAAATATGTTGGTGGTAGAAACCTTATTTGTGAGAAGCCTAATATAGTTGCAATGAGAAGCAAATATTTACGCGAGATCAGAGAAATGAGAAGAGATTGTTATGATTTTGTGTATTTAGATGAAACTTGGATCAATTCTCACCACAGTAATGAACGAGAATGGCAATCATCTGATGGGACAACTAAGAGACTAGAACCAAGCAGCAAAGGACAGCGCCTAATAATTGCACATCCAGGAAGCAGCCATCATGGGCTTCTAAATAATACTGAACTCATATTTGTTTCAAAATCCACAGTTATTAGGGATTACCATACAGAGATGAATGGCAAGATATTTCAAGATTGGATTGTGAATCATGTACTTCCTTCCTTGGATAGACCGTCGTGTTTGATAATGGACAATGCTTCATATCACAACGTTGTGGCACCAGAAGATTGTGGTAAAGTGGGATGCTATAAATATTTATAGGGGACTTAGTGTACTGACTGAGGTCAGCTGTGAAGGTATCTGTATCTAATAGGTGTAGTGTTTTACAGATAACCTTACTTGCTACCACATTATACCTCAGTCAGAATTATTCTGGAATATTGTGATGACTACGTTAAATGTCTAGGGTTATGTAAATGATGCAGTGTAAGTCACAACAACAACAGACAGATAAACAATTTAATTTATTCCACCACACTTGACAACACTGTGACACTCACACACATTTAACACTCTATAAGACTATCTTAAAGGAGTCACTGGTAAATTTTCAAATATATATGTATTAATTACTTTCACTAATATATATCCTGATTCAACTTCAAAGTGAACCAGGAATCACAATCAATTGTAGTCACAATTTATATATACATAATTTATAAATATGAACCTTGTAGTGACATATTTTAATAATATTATCCTATGTGTGTCAGTTGTGTAGTAGTACTATGAGGTAATACTGGTTTTGTTTTTCAAGCTATGTTGTTATTTGTCATCATGACTTCAAGTGTTTGTTTATCTGGGAACTAATATGGGGGAAAAGTTCACAGTTCCTGTCAATTTAAACAAGGTATTGTCCCTCTTTTTCTACCAAAATGTCAATTTTTGAGGGGACACATAATGTTGAGCTCCACTGGCCACAGAGGCTTAACTTTCGTGATGGTGGCAGGAAAAGACTCCTCTGCTCGATTGCTCCCCTGTGTTCTGGAGACACCTCACTAGTCGCTATCTGGACCCAGGAGTATGCTGTCAGCCTCCAGTTTCAGCAAAGCTCAGATCAGGTGCTGCTCAATAACTTTAGGACCACAGTCCCTGAAACAAGAAGGTTGCACCTCCTACTTCATAACTAATTTATAATCTATGTCCAGACTGAACACAATACATAACAAACACTGAGTTCAGAGCGGTAGGCCAACTGATATCTTCATCTGAAACAATTGACACCAGTATACTCCTCCCTAATGGTTACTACGCCTCTGCAATTCCAGCATTAGTTCTTTCTAGTCAATAAGATAGGTGCCAGTGTACTGTTTGGCAATTCCATGTAGTTTTACTTTCCTCCGACACCTTCTGTCAGGTTGGAGCACTATATAGGCTTTGCCTCATGTTCGCTACTGAACCACACACATATACAGACATAAATTATCAATTTACATTCAATATTCATTAAAAAGATATCAAATATTTCAAGCTTACCACAATTCATGGAAATAATACAGAATTACGTTGACTGGCAATGAATAGGCACAAAATCCGACCTGCCGCTGTCTCAGGCTTTTATTTAGAAAAATATAAGCTGATTCTCAACGCACTGTTGCTTTAGAAAGTTTATTTGAAGATGTGGTCCTGACCTGACGCTCCTTATTGACTATATTGGCGGGTCTAACCAATCGAGCCATGTTTACACAAGCGTTTGAAAAAAAAAGTACCCTTCCTTCCGTCTCCCCTAACAACAAAAGATAGTATTTGTAGCCCGACTAATCGTGTTTAGCCTTACATTTATTGCGCTCCAATCAAATAGGATTTAACATGGGGACCTATTTCCCGTAGAATGGTGGTTTTAAAATCTGCCACTGAGCGATTCTGATTCTGGTGTTGTCTGACACCCTCACTATTTCTTTTGACTATAATTTGTTAATTCCTAGACTATTTGCGTAACGTTTAACATATTCTTTGTCAGCAAGTCCTAAGGAACCCAAATATACAAATTTAAAGGAGCTAAGTGGCTGCGTTCAAAATATGCATTTTCTTCTAGGATAGTCGTGCTGTTGCCACCTCCTCACTTCCAAACTTTATGGTGTCTGGTGTACTGTCATGTTTTCAGACATAAAACAGTATAATGTCATATTTCCCTATAAGCATTTTGTAAGTTTTAAAACCTAACTCTCGTATGGGTAGTGTTTTTTATCACTGTCGATTTGAAAAAAAGTTAGTGCTAGTGGCCTTACACGCGTGATGTCATTAATTGTATAGCGAGACGCGTGTTTAGTGTTGCATGCGTTCCGGCTTTCAGCCCTCCCTTCTCTCTATCCTAATTTCATCTGTCTTTCGTTTATGGTAACTTAGTGTATAATGGAATATTAATGAATGGAATATTAAATATAGGTCAGCTTGCGTATCTCAAGGTTTTTCTTAGAAAGGGAGTACACGTTTTATTGTGTTGTGGAAACGCGTGTATGCTGCAGAAGGCTTTTACTATCAACGTGAAACGTTATAATTTGCAGACGAATGAGAAAACAAGGGGGATTTCGAGTACAGTCATTGTGACAGCACTGTTCTTTACCATTCTTCTTTCCTTTTATTAAATTTATGTGTTAGGCTTTACATTTACTTGATAATTTATATATGTGGATTAGAATTTCTCACGACAAAGATAAAGTTCCTAATTCATCAAGTACTAGAGATGTAATAACGATTTGGCTGACCATAAACAACATTCCATTCAACGAAATGTCCCTGAAGCCTGAATTACTTGGAATTGTAAAAAAAGACACAGCGTACAAAGATGTTTCACACAGACAAGGCAATCCATGAACATGGTCACAGATGTTTAAGATTGCCTCCTTACCATTCTCACTTAAACCCAATAGAATTAGTATGGGCTAAAATTAAGGAACAGGTAGCAACAGAAAATAGAACGTTCAAATTAAAAGATGTTGAAATACTTATAAAAGCCGCCATCTCCAATATAGCCAGGGATTATTGGAAGAAATGTGAGAGCCATGTGTTACAAGAGGAAGAGGAATATTGGAAGAATAATGGTTTGTCCTTCATTCAGCCGAGATTGATTATCAATTTCTCAGAGACATCTGATTATGATTCGGATGACGTTTAATTTCTTTAAAGATGACCTTACCGTTATTTACAAGCACATTAGAGGAGCAACGTTCCATTATGATATTTATGAACCGCAAAAAGAGGTGATACCCATTGAAATAATTAGATCAAGGAAGGTCCAGTTTGGTAGCGCATTAAATGTCAATGACAAATAATGTCACGAGTATCTCGCATGCAGATCATTTAAGAAATCATCTTCAACAGGTATTCATATGCAAACGTGATGGCCACATTATTGTAATAGTAGACACGCCTATGCCTAATCAGTTCACAGAATCTGTGCATGAAGTGGTAAAATTTCTTTTCTCGATACACAATAATTAGTATGCCGACAAAGATCAAAGGATTTCATCCGTTTATGGGAACTAGACAAGATGCACAGATATAAAGTATATATTTGTTGGGTCTAACCCAATATAACATCGTATGCAAAAAATGGCATTAATACGTTGGACGGTTAATCAGATAATTACATTTGTTTGAGGGCAAAGCTAGTGAAACGTGCTATACCTGTGTGTGCGTGTGTGTATCTATGTATATATATCTATGTATATATATATATATATATATATATATATATATATATATATATATATATATATATATATATATATATATATATACACACACACACACAGAGTACCGTATATACTCGAGTATATGTCGAACATTTTTTTTCCATTTGTGACCTTAAAAACGGGTCGCCGCCCGTCATTTCCGCTGCATTTTAGTATCCTTCAGATACTAATAACTTGCTGCATCATTAAATGTGTTTAACACAACATCTTAAGTAATACATTTTAAAAATGGGTTGAAATGAAGAACACTGGGACGTATTCTTCGATGTTACTCTTGTACGTCGCCAACGTCGTTAGGATTAACGTTATGGTTTAGGGTTAAGTTTAGGATTCCTAAATCTAACCATAACCCTGGGAGCCGCGCTGGTGTAATGGCTTCGGCGTTGTACTGGCGACCAGGTGTTCATGGTTCAAACCCGGGCGTCAGCGTTTGAAGAAATGTTTACGGCCGGAAATTTGACTGAATAGCCTGAACGACTCCTGTGATAAACCCTCTGTGGATGGGAAGGAGCGAAGCTCCTGACCGGGTTGGAAGGAAAGTCCTCAGGTTCCCCAGCCTCGCAATGACACGTCATTGGGCCGAAGGGCTGAAAGCCCAAGTGCCGCTGGTTAAGAAAAAAAAAAAAAAAAAAAAACCATAACCCTTTTTACTGCGCCTCTGAATTCTTTTATAAGGTCGCGACGAACACACGCCCCACTATTCTTCATTGCAACCAGACATGTTTAAATCAATTTTATTACGCTGGTAATCGTGGTTATTATTAAAACAAAAACATACACTCGATAAGGATACAAACGATCAATAAATAAAAGATATCCTTCACGCTTTCGGTACTTCCTGTCATGCTTACATCGGCATGCACAGCTGTTGTAAACACACCGCATTTAGTTAAAAAAAAAAAATAATAATAATAATTGTAATCAAGGGGCTGTTACAATGAGTTTAAAAATAAAGCGTACTTCTTACGAGGCTGACTTTAAGCTGAAAGTGATAGAATTTGCGAAAGCCATATCAATTCCAGTGCAATGCAGTATTTCTGAATCGACAAAAAACCTGTTGAGACGCGTAAAATAAAATAATCTTTGCAAGGGGTGAAATTAAACACCGTGGGACGCGTATCATCTATAGCCCAAATGTCTATATTTAGGGATTCGAAGTAAAATAAGAATTCGAGTCATCATCATTGTCATGAAATATTCTAATCCACATATATAAATTATTAGGTAAATATGAAGCCTAACAAATAAAATTAATAAAGAGAAGAGCAATGGTAAAATGACAGTGCTGTCACAAGGAATGTACTCGAAATCCCCCTTGTTTTCTGCTTCGTCTGCAAATTGTAACGCTTTCATGTTGATAGTAAAAGCTTACTGTATTATACCCGCTTTCTTCAATGAAACGTGTGCTGTATTTCTTGGAAAAACATTAAGAGGCAGACTGCGTAATGACCTAAATTTTAAATTCCATTCATGTCTTTTTCTACATTACGTTACCAAAACGAACGAACAGATGGAACTAAAGGATAAAAAGAGAAGGGAGAGGCAAAAAGCCGAACACTAAACACGCTTCGCGCGATACGCAAATGCTGCCATCACGCGTGTAAGTCTACATGCACTAATTTTTTTTCAGACGGACAGTGATAAAATACACTACCCTTTCCCAGAGTTAGGTTTATAAATCATAACAGACTCTTATTAGAAAAGATAACATTAGATGGGTTTACGGTTGAACACATAACAGTACCCAGACAGCACATCTTCGGAACAGGAGGTAGAAGAAATTGCATATTTTGAACGCAGCCACGTAGCTCCTTTAAATTAGTATTTTTGGGTTCCTTAGGGCTTGCTGACAAATAATATGTAAAACGTTACGCAAATAGTCCAGGAATTAATAAATTATACCCAAAATAAAATATTGGGGGTGCCTGACAGCATAAAATCATTTCTGCTCATAAGATTTTTTTTTTAACGTGTTTGAAAAAAATTTACGTTACAGAAATAGCCTACCATGTAAACTCCAAATTGATTGGAGCGCAACAAATGAAAGCCTAACCACGATTGGTCGGGCTATAAATACTATCTTGGTTGTTGGGGGAGACGGGAAAAGATAACATTTTTTCAAACACTTGTCGAAACGTGGCTCATTGGCCAGTCTCGCTGATATACACACTTGGGAGCGTTAGTTCGAGACCACTTGTTTAAAGAAGCTTGATAAAGCATCAGTGCGTTGAAGCCAGCTCATATTTGTGTAAAATAAAAGCCTGGAACATAAGCAGATAGGAATTTGTGCCAGTTTGTGCCAGAATTCATTGCTAATCAACGTATCTGTGTTATTCGTATGAATTGTGGTAAGCTTGAACCATTTAATATCTTTTAATGAAAATTGAATGTGAATTGTTGATTTATGCCTGTATATATATGTGTAGTTCAGTGGCAAACGTGAGGTAAAGCCTAAAATGCTCCAGCCTGAACAGAGGGTGTCAGAGAGAAGTAAAACGGCATGGAATGGCCAAACAGTACACTGACACCTGGATGATTGACTAGAAAGAAATAATGCTGGAAGTGCAGAGGCGTAGTAACCATTAAGAAGGGTAATGCTGGTATAAAGTATTTCAGATGAAGCTGACTGTTGGCCTAACGCTCTGAACGCAATGTTTGTGCTGTATTGTGATCAGTGTAAAAGAGAATATAAATTAGTTATGAAGTAGAAGGTACATCCTTCTTGATTTCAGGGACAGTGGTCTTGATGGTACTGAGCAGCATCTGGTCAGAGATTTGCTGAATCCAGTGTCGGACAGCATACTCCTTGGTCTTTTTAGCTATCAGTGAGGTGTCTCCTGAGCCCAGAGGAGAATTCGGGCAGAGGAGTCCTCTCCTGCCGCCATCACTCAAGATAAGCAGAGTTGGCCAGCTGAGCTCAACATTATGTCCCCTCATCTTGAAATAACTTTATAAAAATACTATTCAGAGGGGAATTTACTTGTCTTAAAATCAGGAACTGTGAACATCTCCAATACTAGTCCCTAAAGACAAACTATTGAAGTCATGATGACAAATACCAACAGAGCTTGAACAAAACAAAACCAGTATTACCTCATTTTACTACTACACAACTGACACACATAGAACATTTGTAATAATATATGTCACTACAATATTCATATTAAATACATTCTGTACATAACTTGTAATTTAAATTGATTGTGATTCCTGGTTCCCTTGTAGTTGAATCAGGACACATATTCATTCATGCCAGTAATGAATACATATTGTTATTTGAAAGTTTATTAGTGACTCTTTTAAGATATCTTTGTAGAGTGTTATATGTATGTGAGTGTCACCGTGTTGTCAAGAGTAGTGGATTAAATTAAATTGTTTATCTGTCTGTTGTTGTGACTTACACTTCACCATACTCATACCCTAGACACATAACGTAGCATCACACTATTCCAGAATAATTCTGACTGAGATATATAGATATGTGGTAGCAAGTAAGGTTATCTATAATACACTACTCTTAATAGATATAGATACCTTCACAGCTGATCTCAGTCAGTACACTAAGTTCCCTATAAGTATTTATAACTTCCCACTTCACCACATATATTGGGGTCTCGCTCTTGGGATTTTGAATCTTTAACTATTAAAAATATTGGGGGTAATTCACTTCAGGGAATATAAGAATTAAAAGGTATCCTTGGGTGGAATTAAATAAGGTTGAGCTCACGGTGCCTGTGTTGTCCATTAGAGATTGAATTGTTGGTTAGACATTGTATAAATTTACATAATAGACAATGGCGGACCTGGCCAAATTTCGATCTGCTGCGGTTCAGACTGCAAAAGAGTTAGGATTAGATGGGCAAGTTATGGTTGCCTATGTCACGACGGAATGTGACAAATTTATTGAACGCGAAGAAAGAAGGTTTGAAGCCGAAAGAAAGTTAGAGGCTGACAGGGAAATTAAGAAGTTACAGTTTGAAGCTGAGGCTGAGACTAAGAGGTTGCAAGCTGAGGCTGAGACTAAGAAATTGGAAGCAGAAAGAGAAGACAAAAGATTAGCTGCAGAAAGAGAAGAGAAGAGATTAGCTGCAGAGAGGGAAGCAGAAAAGGAGGAGAAGAGATTACAAAGGGAACATGAGTTACGACTAAGGGAGTTTGAGTTTCAAGGCCATGCTCCTGAAAATGGTGCCAGTCCCTTTGCCTCTGATGCTACGGTTACTCAGGGAGCCTCGACCTCAGCTATGAACTTTCATTTAGATCATTTTGTTGAGAAAGACGATGATATTGAGAGCTATATAAATAGGTACGAACTATTAGCTACCACGTATGGGTTAGAGAGAGAAAGGTGGAGCTTAAAGTTATCTCAGGGACTTCGTGGGGCAGCTTATGAAGTTTTTGCTAAAATGAGCAGAGGTGATCAGGAAAATTATGACATGCTAAAGCAGGCTCTTTTGTTAAGGTATGAAAAGAATGCAGAGTTTTACAGGAAAAAATTTAGGAATGCTAAACTACTGTCAGGTGAAACCTATCACCAGTTCTCTGCACGCATAGAGACATACTTGGAGAAATGGACTTCTCTGGGGAAAACCCAAGATCTTAAGGAAATGGTCCTTATAGAGCAACTAAGAGAGTCCATGGCTCCAGACCTGAGAAAGTTTCTCATGGAACAAGGTGCAGAGAGGCTGGGTGAGTTGCTAAATGTTGCTGAAAGGTATCAAGCAGCTCAAGCAGAGGTAACAGGTAATAAAAAGAAACAGGTGGACAACTTTAGGGCACCACAGAACTTTAATAAATTTGATCCTAGGGATCAAAATAAAGGTAAGCACCAATTTGATAGGCCACGGTATGACAATAAAAATAAATTCCCACAATTCGATGAAAGGAAATATGATGAAAGAAAATCTTTCAACCAAGGAAAAAGGTGGTGTAAAAAATTGTAAGATGAACAATCATGACACTGACCATTGTAGAAGGAAACCTCCTCATTTTGCTGCTATGACATCGGGGAAAAAGGAAAAGAAGGGAAAACCTGAAGAATTACAGGAACCATACCACCCCCCAGTGTGTGAAGATGTCATCTGTAATGGTGTCACTATAAGATGTTTATATGATACCGGTTTAGATTACGATTCCGTTGTGAGTTCTCACCTGGTGCAGGCCGATCAATACACCACAGAAACAGTGGAGATTCAAACTGCAACCAAGGATGTAGCTACCATGACACTTCCCGTCGCCCGAATAAAAGTGAAAACGCGATATGTGGAAGGAATCATAAAAGCAGCAGTGATAAATGAGCCAATCTACCCTCTAATATTGGGGTGTAGATATGTCTTCTTGGGGAATCCCAAGAGACCTGTGATATTGGCAACAGTGCAGACCAGATCACAGTCAAAGAAGGAGGAGGATAATCCAATAAATACTCACCCAGATGAGATGAGGAAGGCACAGGCTGAGGACAAAACACTCAAGCCATGTTTCAAGAAGTTGCCCAAATCTCATACACCTCCAGGCAAGGGAGAGTTTTATATGAAGAACAAATTGATATATAGGAAGGCTGGATCTGAATCCAATGGTCACGGACAGCAGGTCCTTCCCACTTCATATAGGACTAAAGTGTTGGAACTAGGGCATGCGATTCCCTTCAGTGGTCATATGGGAATCAGCGCAACAGGACAGCGAATAGCTTGTCACTATTTCTGGCCAGGAATAACTGAAGATATCAAACGATATGTAAAATCCTGTCCAGAGTGCCAACGAGTAGCACCTAAACATTGGACTGCACCAGCAACTCTGGGGGAAATGCCCATAGTGGGAACACCCTTTGAGAGAGTTGCCGTGGATCTTGTGGGACCTCTCACCCGAACCAAGAGAAGGAACAGCTACATTCTGACTCTGGTGGACACTTGTTCTATGTGGGGAGAGGCAGTAGCCCTGTCATCGATTGATTCAAAACATGTGGCAGAGGCATTGCTCACAATTTTCACAAGGTTAGGCTTTCCCAATCAAATCTTGACTGATAATGGCTCTCAGTTCAAGGGAAAACTAACTGAAGAAGTTTTCAGGATCTTTCAGGCCAAACACTTCCATTGTAGTGTGTATCATCCCCAAGGGAACGGCCAAGTGGAAAGATTTAACGGCACATTGATGTCGATCCTGAGAAAGTTGGCACACGAAAAACCAGATACATGGGACCAGTACCTGCACGCCGCCCTCTTTGCTTATCGGGAGGTACCCCATAGTTCAACCGGTATGGCCCCGGCAACATTATTGTTTGGAAGGCCAATAAAAGGTCCACTTGAAGCTTTGTTAAGAACGTGGACTGATGAAAAGGCAGAGGAAAACATTACATCATCATACCAATATGTGAATGAGCTGACCACTCGGTTGAAAACTGGCTGGAAACTTGCCAATGAAAATTTGAAACAAGCCAGGAAGAAACATGCTGCCTATTATAACAGGAAGGCGAAAGACAGAAATTTGGCTGTGGGAGAGAAGGTACTGCTTCTTTTGCCCGGGAGTCAGAATAAGTTACAAATTGGATGGCAGGGTCCATATACAGTTCTAGAGAAGGTGTCTAGAACAAATTATAAGATAGATAAGAAGGGGAAAGAAAAAATCTATCATGTGAATCTCCTGAAGAAATATTTGGAAAGAGAACATCAGGAAGAGACACACTTGTTGACCTTGTCCATCGCCATGGAGATGAAAAAGGAACCACTTTCATCATTTGAATATCCATTACACCCCTGTGAGACAGCAGCACAGGTGAAAATCAGTACACATTTAACGAAAACTCAGAAAGAGAGAGTGCAACAGGTTCTAAAGAATCATGCAGAGGTGTTAACAGACCGACCAGGGCATACAAACCTATTGGAATATGATATGAAACTCATAGACTCCACACCTGTCTGTATGAAACCATATTCGATTCCGTTTGCTAAGGAAAAAGCTTTGAAGGAAGAGATAGACTATCTGTTGAAGGAAGGAATTATTTCGCACAGTGAGTCTTCGTATAGTTCCGGTGTTGTACTCTTAAGGAAGCCCTCTGGAGAACATAGACTCTGTATAGATTACAGGAGACTGAATGCTATTACAGAAGGACAGGTGGATCCATTGCCGGATACAAATCAGCTGTTTGCCAGGCTAAATAAAGCTAAATATTTCTCAAAAGTGGATCTGAGTAAAGGATACTATCAGATTCCAGTAAAGCCTGAGGTTAGACCATACCTAGCTTTTAGTACCTCAGAAGGACACTATGAGTTTAATAGATTGCCATTTGGATTGAAGAATGCGCCTAGTGTCTTCTCTAGAATGATGAGAAAATTATTGGATCCTCTGAATAATCCCTGTATAACAAATTTTATGGATGATATCCTTATAGCAACAGAAACATTTGAGGAACACATTGACTCTCTGAACATGCTGTTTAATCGACTTAGGGAGGCAAATTTAACAGCCCGACCAACCAAATGTTGCGTTGGATGTAAAGAATTGGAATTTTTGGGACACACAGTTTATCAGGGAAACATGACCCCTGACCCAAAGAACTTAGAGAAACTACAGAAAGCCCCGAGACCACAAACCAAGAAGGACGTGAGATCCTTTGTCTCATTATGTGGTTTCTACCAGAAGTATATCAAAAACTTTAATTCCATATGTGCACCTTTAACGGAATTGACACGTAAAGGACTTCCAGATCGCATTACATGGACACCACAATGTGAAATGACTTACCAAGAATTGAAGGAAAAGCTCACAAGTAAACCCATTTTGAAATTACCTGACTTAAGTCAAGAATTCATAGTAAGGACGGATGCAAGTAATATTGGGTTAGGTGCAACTCTACTACAGAAATCAGATGCATTGGATGGGGAATTAAGCCCAGTGGCATATGCTAGCAGAAAGTTGAATAAAGCTGAAATCAACTACTCAACTAGCGAAAAAGAATGTCTTGCAGTAATATGGGCAATAAAGAAATTCAATATTTATCTATATGGGAAGGCATTTAAGTTGCAAACTGACCACAAACCTTTATCGTTTTTAGCACAGGCTAAGCATGAGAACTCTAGGTTACTCCGATGGTCTTTGCTTCTGGCTCCATATAATTTTAGCATTGAATATATATCTGGAAAAACCAATCTGGGAGCGGATTTTTTAAGCCGCCATCCGTGTGATGAGAATCACCGTAAACCCCAGAAATAATAATAAATTTCTCTATGTGTATATAGAATAAAGGACTGACATATAATGTCTGTTTTAAGAGGGGAGGTGTCATGAAATATTCTAATCCACATATATAAATTATTAGGTAAATATGAAGCCTAACAAATAAAATTAATAAAGAGAAGAGCAATGGTAAAATGACAGTGCTGTCACAAGGAATGTACTCGAAATCCCCCTTGTTTTCTGCTTCGTCTGCAAATTGTAACGCTTTCATGTTGATAGTAAAAGCTTACTGTATTATACCCGCTTTCTTCAATGAAACGTGTGCTGTATTTCTTGGAAAAACATTAAGAGGCAGACTGCGTAATGACCTAAATTTTAAATTCCATTCATGTCTTTTTCTACATTACGTTACCAAAACGAACGAACAGATGGAACTAAAGGATAAAAAGAGAAGGGAGAGGCAAAAAGCCGAACACTAAACACGCTTCGCGCGATACGCAAATGCTGCCATCACGCGTGTAAGTCTACATGCACTAATTTTTTTTCAGACGGACAGTGATAAAATACACTACCCTTTCCCAGAGTTAGGTTTATAAATCATAACAGACTCTTATTAGAAAAGATAACATTAGATGGGTTTACGGTTGAACACATAACAGTACCCAGACAGCACATCTTCGGAACAGGAGGTAGAAGAAATTGCATATTTTGAACGCAGCCACGTAGCTCCTTTAAATTAGTATTTTTGGGTTCCTTAGGGCTTGCTGACAAATAATATGTAAAACGTTACGCAAATAGTCCAGGAATTAATAAATTATACCCAAAATAAAATATTGGGGGTGCCTGACAGCATAAAATCATTTCTGCTCATAAGATTTTTTTTTAACGTGTTTGAAAAAAAATTTACGTTACAGAAATAGCCTACCATGTAAACTCCAAATTGATTGGAGCGCAACAAATGAAAGCCTAACCACGATTGGTCGGGCTATAAATACTATCTTGGTTGTTGGGGGAGACGGGAAAAGATAACATTTTTTCAAACACTTGTCGAAACGTGGCTCATTGGCCAGTCTCGCTGATATACACACTTGGGAGCGTTAGTTCGAGACCACTTGTTTAAAGAAGCTTGATAAAGCATCAGTGCGTTGAAGCCAGCTCATATTTGTGTAAAATAAAAGCCTGGAACATAAGCAGATAGGAATTTGTGCCAGTTTGTGCCAGAATTCATTGCTAATCAACGTATCTGTGTTATTCGTATGAATTGTGGTAAGCTTGAACCATTTAATATCTTTTAATGAAAATTGAATGTGAATTGTTGATTTATGCCTGTATATATATGTGTAGTTCAGTGGCAAACGTGAGGTAAAGCCTAAAATGCTCCAGCCTGAACAGAGGGTGTCGGAGAGAAGTAAAACGGCATGGAATGGCCAAACAGTACACTGACACCTGGATGATTGACTAGAAAGAAATAATGCTGGAAGTGCAGAGGCGTAGTAACCATTAAGAAGGGTAATGCTGGTATAAAGTATTTCAGATGAAGCTGACTGTTGGCCTAACGCTCTGAACGCAATGTTTGTGCTGTATTGTGATCAGTGTAAAAGAGAATATAAATTAGTTATGAAGTAGAAGGTACATCCTTCTTGATTTCAGGGACAGTGGTCTTGATGGTACTGAGCAGCATCTGGTCAGAGATTTGCTGAATCCAGTGTCGGACAGCATACTCCTTGGTCTTTTTAGCTATCAGTGAGGTGTCTCCTGAGCCCAGAGGAGAATTCGAGCAGAGGAGTCCTCTCCTGCCGCCATCACTCAAGATAAGCAGAGTTGGCCAGCTGAGCTCAACATTATGTCCCCTCATCTTGAAATAACTTTATAAAAATACTATTCAGAGGGGAATTTACTTGTCTTAAAATCAGGAACTGTGAACATCTCCAATACTAGTCCCTAAAGACAAACTATTGAAGTCATGATGACAAATACCAACAGAGCTTGAACAAAACAAAACCAGTATTACCTCATTTTACTACTACACAACTGACACACATAGAACATTTGTAATAATATATGTCACTACAATATTCATATTAAATACATTCTGTACATAACTTGTAATTTAAATTGATTGTGATTCCTGGTTCCCTTGTAGTTGAATCAGGACACATATTCATTCATGCCAGTAATGAATACATATTGTTATTTGAAAGTTTATTAGTGACTCTTTTAAGATATCTTTGTAGAGTGTTATATGTATGTGAGTGTCACCGTGTTGTCAAGAGTAGTGGATTAAATTAAATTGTTTATCTGTCTGTTGTTGTGACTTACACTTCACCATACTCATACCCTAGACACATAACGTAGCATCACACTATTCCAGAATAATTCTGACTGAGATATATAGATATGTGGTAGCAAGTAAGGTTATCTATAATACACTACTCTTAATAGATATAGATACCTTCACAGCTGATCTCAGTCAGTACACTAAGTTCCCTATAAGTATTTATAACTTCCCACTTCACCACAATCATCATGTGACGTATTCTCTCCAGAACGTTGTCTCCATTACAGCTGCTCTGAACGCATCACGATTTTGGGCAAGTCGACCTACATCATCCAAAGAAATGTTCAGACTCTCTGTGATATCCTAGATCCACCGTCGTGTAGGTCGTCCCCTTTTTCCAGGGACCATGCCTTCCATTACTAATTTTTCCAGACTATTATGTCTTTTTATATGATCGGGAAATTTCAGCTTCCTTATTGCGATGGTATTTAGGAGTCAATTTTCCTCTACATTTAGTGAGTGCAGTACTTCTCTGTTGGTCTTTTTTTCTGTCCAGGGTATTCTCAACATCCTTCTGTAGCATTTCATTTCGAATGATGTAATCTTTTTTGCAACTGTTTTATTGAGTGTCCATGTCTTACTTACTTACTTAGTCGTTCCCCTTCTACCGTGAGGTGTAGAGGTTTGGAAGAGAGAGCGCCAGACTATCCTATCGGCTGTCTTCCTCCTATCCTGGTTCCATTCTAGTCCTCGGTCCTTCAAAGATTGTCTAATGTTGTCCTCCCAGCGGACTCTGGGTCGTCCTGGGGGTCTGGATCACTGGCTCTTTGTTTCCCATGATTGTCGTGGTAGCCGATCTTCTCCCATTCTGCTGACATGGCCAAACCATCTTAGTTGGGACTGTTCTACTTGGGTCTGCAGGGGGGTCATTTTAGGCCTTGACGTATCGTCTGGTTGCGGACCATGTCTCTTCTTGTTACTTCAACCGCCTTCCTCAGATACCTCATTTCTGAGGTTTGGATCTGGCTTTTGTGGGTTGTAGTCATTGCCCATGTCTCGCAGCCGTATGTTGCTACTGGGAATATACATGCTCTGATCAGTTGTAATTTTGTTTCTTTGCTTGTGCCTTGCCATTGGTTTTTCATCTGTATTAGCTTATGTGAGGCAATTGCAAGTCTTCTTTTAATTTCTACTGCACAGTCGCCAGAGCTCTTGATGATTGATCCTAAGTATTCGAATTCATTAACACCTTCCAGTTCTTCGTTATCAATTTCCATTTCTGGTTTGATCTTTACTTTGTCTGTTGTCAATACTTTGGTCTTCTTGGTGTTTATGTATATATTCTGGGCCTCGCTGTTTTTTTGGTTGACTGAATTAATTGTTCAAGTCCTTCTGGGTTGGCCGATAGGAGGACTGTGTCGTCAGCATATTTGATTTCCGGGATCTGGTACCCGCCGATGTTAAATGGGTCAAACTCTGTGTGTTCTTGGTCATCTCTTACGTTTCTCATAATATTCTCGGCATAAATGTTAAACAGGTAAGGGTACAGCCTGGTCTTACTCCATCTATTCTTACGGCTGCCTGTTGTTCTTGGTACAGCAGTGCGATGAGTTGTATAAGGTGGTTTGGAAATCCCATATTTTCCATAATCCCATCCCAACTAACATAATTACCGATGTATGTTACGTCGGTCGGTCTCACTCAAAATAGTAACTCGCGCCAAAATAAAAAGGTGCGCAACGGCGTGGGTGTTATATAAATCAAATACTTTGGTTTTATTGTTTTTATTTTTTATTCTTTCTCGAAATTAGTAGCGCTCGACAAAGAAAAAGTGCGTAAAAATTGGTGTGCATGAGCCAATAACATACCAAAGTGAATTGTATTTTCGGACACGGCCAGCTCTATGTCGCCTTCACCCGATGTACAAATCATGAAAACTTGAAGGTTTTTGTTAAAACCACTTATTATCATGGAACACTCTTTGAAAACAATCCACACACTTTCACACGAAATGTTGTCATCAAAGAACTTTTAAATTGAATCTAAAATAACATAATTCTCGCCGTGTGTACGTTGGTCACAGCTGAGGAATGCAACCGTGTTGAAACATTTTATTGTTTCCATTATATATAAGTTAGTTGCTTATCCTTTACAGGACGTGGCAATCAACCCCAGCTTTTATTGGCTGTTTGTGATTTTTCTAGGCAATTTTTTCATTCAGTAGTTTGCCATTGCTTTCTGAACGGTACGGCGCTTATACCATTGTTAAAAATCCACACAAAGCGATCTGCTACCAAACCGCCTGCAGCAGGTTTCGAACCTGGTATATCTGGATTATGAAACTGCGTTCATATCCATTAGGCCACAGACGCCCCATTATATATACTCTCCCGAAAATAGTTACAATCAACAAAGAAAAGCGTTCAAATGACGGTGTTCATGAACAGTTTGATTACACTGTATAATGGAAAGAAACCAAAAACACTCTAAGAATGTACTTCTATCTGCTCATCTGGGAACGGAAACAGCACACTATAATTAAAAACCCGTCACGTTTGACGGGTTATTGCTAGTTGGCCATAACTGCTGATGTTGCACACAGTCGAAAGCTGTGGTGTAATCAATGAAACAAGTATATAGGTCAACGTTGAATTCTCTACACTTTTCTATGATGTTCCCTCATATTGAATATATGGTCTCTGGTGCCTCTGCCTGCTCGAAAACCCGCATGTACTTCGTGAATTTCTGTTTCTAGCTTTTGTTGCATTCTTTTCATTATGATATGTAATAGTATTTTGCTGGCATGGCTTATAAGAGCTATAGTTTTGTAGTTTGTGCACAGTTTCAGGTTGCCCTTTTTTGTAAATTGATCTTTTCCATTCCTTGGCCCAAATTCCGCTTTGCCAGATATTATAGCATAATGCATGGTATACACGAGCGCTACCTTCTCCCCCTGCCTGTATCGTTTCAGCTGTTATTTCATCACAACCAGGAGATTTTCCACTTTTCAAGTGTTTGATTGCGTTCCGGACTTCCTCTATGGTATGTTCTGGTTCACGTTCCGTTACACTGATGTTGTTATTTTCCGTTTTGTTTATTTACTTGTACATTTCTTGACAGTACTCCTTCCCCCTGTTCAGGATATCTTTACGTTCTGTTAGAGTGTCGCCCTTCTTGTCGTTTATTGCTCGAAGTGATGGTTTAAAGTTGCTGTTCTTCAATGTTCCTACTTCGGAAAACAAATTCTTACTCAATCCCTGTTCGCGCATTTCCTCTATTTTCCTGCAGGTGTCGTTTGTATATTGTTGTTTGTCTTCTGACTCGTTTTTTAATCTGCTTTGTGTATTCCTTGTATAATTCCTGATTTTCTGTCTTTTTTTTGGACTTCATTTTTGTTCTTTCTACCACCAACGTCATTGTTTCGTCTGAGATGTATTCTCGTCTCTTTACACTTAGAATTCGAGTACGGATTTATAATTGGTAAGTGGGAAGCTTATTGTTCGTTATTTTTATCGTACGATAATATCTTGCGGTTTTGTTTAAATCAGTTATTATGTATCAAAAAGGTGGGGAAAGTGGTAGGGTTAATGTTAGATAATTACTTTGTTTATATGCGTTCTAACCATTGACGATGAAACCGCAAAACATGCGATCCATGTGTAGATTACTAAGGTAGTTGCGACGAAATCGATTCTTTAAGTGGGTGCGATGACCGTCTAATGTTATTTTTTAAGTCTAGTCTGATGAGTATTTTTGCCAAGAAGCTAAGTAAACGAACAGGGGAAACGAGCATTAAGACCTACAAGCTGAGAGAGCCAGAAGTGAAGACCAGATACCAGGGGCTTATTGCTACAGCAGTGAGAAACACAGAACAACAACCTGATGACCTGGAAGCACTCTGGCTGAAATTCAAGGACATCATAAAGACAGCTGCAGCAGAAGCATGTGGTGAAGTTCGACTTGGGAACAAGAGAAAGAGGATACCTTGGTGGACAGATGAGGTTAAAGAGAAAATAAGAGAGATGAAAAAGGCATGGAAACAATACTTAGGAGCTAAAAACACAGCAGAGAAATACACAGAATATATGATGCTCAGAACAGAAGCAAAGAACAAGGTGCTAACAGCAAAACAGAAGTCCTGGGAAGAATTTGGAGAAAAGCTAGAAAGCGATGCGCAAGAAAACCAGAAATTGTTTTATAAGACCCTAAAGAATATGAGGAAGGAAAAACAGTGCCCTCTTAAATTTATAAAGGACAAGCAAGGCAAATTGATTACTGCCCCAAAAGAAGCAACGGAAAGATGGAAAGAATATTTTTCAGAGCTCCTGGATGGTGAGCAAGGTCAAGCATCAGAAATAATAACCACTGACACTGAAGAGGAAACCAATGGTGGTGAAGATGACATAAAGATGGAAGAACTGAAGGCAGCACTTGAGAAAATCAAGATGGGCAAAGCAGCAGGACATGATGGCATAACGCCAGAAATGGTTAAGTACATGGGAGCAGCAGGCGATCTTTTACTCCTAAGGGTCCTACAGGCAGCTTGGTGCAACAAGACCATACCAAAGGTGTTACCGTCATTTTCGACGGTGAAAAAAACACCAACCTAATGTTTAATTGGTTTAATGTAATCAAAGAGAGATAAACGTTTATCTTTCGGTGACAAGTTTGACTGGTGATTATCTTCTCCTGTCTTATGTTGTCCTGTCTTAGAGTTGACATGTCTTAATTCTATTTATAGGATCATACGGTATATCTTTGTCACCCGTTTGGTCGGAAACGCCTGGTCTGGTTTTGCCTCGATCTGGTCCATGCTCGGGGTCTTAGCGGCAAAAGCCGGGAGACCGATATTCAGAGAGTGCGTACCTGTGGCTTAGAACGGATGTCCCGATCCGTAGATTCCTCTCTGTCAAGTTTTCGATAGGGATTGGAAATTCTGGGAATGGCCGTTTGGCATTCTTTCGTCCCTGGGTGTTTTCTTTATGCCAGTATTGGCTGTATTGTGTTACTTAAGAGTGTCAGGATTCTTTTAAAAAGGTAACTGAAAACGCTATTCGATCTTTTCATCTCGTTTAGATCTTACAGGTACATGTATCGCTGATGGCGGCATAGTGAGCGAAGCTCACAAGAAGTTACTATACTGCACTCCAGTATGACTTCATATCTACAAGACTAGGTCTAGTTGACCTGTTACTCACATAAGCCCAGGAATCATCTTTATGGATACGCAATGCAGGCGGAATATGATTTGGCAGAAAATATATATTCAATCTCAGGAGCCTGTGTGAACTGAGAGTGACCTGTTTATCGAGGCCCGCGACCTGCGGCCTGATTTCGTTGTCACCATATCTATTCTTCACCAGAATGAAGTATCTGGCATGTGAGGCCAGTCTGAAGTCTTTTTGCTAATTGTAGGACAATGGCATTGACTTTGTTTATATAGATGATATCGCCCGTACTACGCAATATATTTGCTAGGGCTTACCTGACGGGGCTCAGTCAGGGATTAGAGCTATTGCATAAACTGTAAACACTGATAAAGACATTGTTACATGTCTAGGATCTGTGATGGTTGAAGCTGACCTTTGTAACTACACATATTATGTACCCGATTGTATACTATTGACTGTTTCGTTCATCATCATCGTATTATCGTACGTCACAAATAAATATTGTAAACGTCAACAGCATTCCCTACTTCACTGACTTCTACTTGTGGTTGTGTGAGTTAATGTGAAGACGTCCAAGAGCCTATACGGCCTTCGTGTTATCAGCACTGTTATCTACACACTTACACCATCAACCATATTGTCATACAAGTATTACACGTCTGAATCTGCAGGAATACTGACATTATGTATGTGTCTACTAAACCCTGGCGACACCTCACGCTAGTGACCTAGATTCCTTGCTACTATTTGGTACTGCCCAGGACAACATGACACGCTCAACGTACTACCAAGTACCATTCATAACACAGAAAACAGTACGTTACATCAGTACATTTACACTGAGCAACCTTATACATCTCCAGTCTCCGTGCAATCCAACTTTACTTCTACTGTCAAACAGACTTCAACATCTGGTGGACCAGATTCGTGGGTTTTTGTCAACAACACGGATTTTCCTGCCCACATCTGGATTTATACATCCGGAAGGCAAGATTGACGTTTAGTTGTCAGCTACACAGTAGGAAATAGGTCAACGTCTGCTGATCGACGTATACAATCATGGATGATACAGAATCGCTACATGGACCACAGCTGCTGCAGAATTGCTACATGAACCACAGCTGCTACAATAGTGCTACATAGACCACAGTTGCTGACGAAGTTGTTAACACTGTGACAATCGTCGAAGGACATAAGTGTCAAAGTTCACGTCACAAGTTTACGTGCAAGCTCGGATTGTAAACATAGAACAGTTCAACCTGTTGTTTACTACTACAGTCTACAAACATTCTCAACTGAAGTCGAGTTTGATTTGATAGCTTCACTTTGGAGACTACTACACCCGTTGTCAAGTTACGGTGACCTTCAACGGTGGAACGTCTACTGGTATTTACGAGTGTACTGCAATGAATTGCATCATTGTAGTTGTAGAGGATTACGCTTAAAAGATAAGTGGCCTTGGTTTGCGTGTTAAACTTAGCCTTTATTTTGTATGCAAATAAGCTTTCCTCGTTACATTTATTATATGCATTCTATTGTTTACTTGTTGAGTTAGTCTGTGTATTTTTTTTGCGGGTTCAGGTTGGAGGGTCTTACAGTAAATATCCCACTTAAGCGAGGGTACTGTAAGCGTTCTTTAGGATTGTGCATATTTCTCACAGTAGAAATTGCAAGCGACTTTTGTTGCTAGTTATTTTTTTTTCTTAGCTGTGACGAGATGTGTTAGTGTTGTTTTCGTTATTTTTTCCTCCGTACTTTAGTTTTTGATTCGTTTTGGTTTGTATTTGTCTGCCTTCTCTTTTCTATTGTTAATTTCTTTACACCCTTTTGTTTATACACTGTGTTGTCATTGTATTATTGTGGATTTTTCGCAGTTATCATTGTGATTTTTCACAACATTTGATTTAGTTAAGCTGTATTTTCTTTTGACCTCTGCAAATGTTTTCGTTTGTTTAGATGTAGGTACCACAAAGTAATTTTTGTTTGCACAGAAACACCAGAGAAAACAATGTAGTTTGGAAGCTCTTGGAAAACCATGAAATTGGGTACTTAATTTTTTAAAATCGGACAAAAAATAAAAATGTTACGGCATTTTAAAAAGTGTATGTACTTTCGCAAAGTTAAAAAAGTTACATCACACCAACTTCAGAGTGCTCCCGTTTTCTTAAAAATAATCTTAGAACCTTCTCTAATAAACAGCATACAGTCTGCAATACACTGATTACATAAAGAAAACTATAGGGCTATATCATGAATAATTATCAATATATTTTAGACCAAATATTGCAAATCATTACCAAAAAATGTAGTATTTTGCATGAACTCCAATTTTCACATCATATTTCAAAAAATATAAAAGGTACAAGCTTTAAATTTGTACATATTAATCTGCATACTACACAAATACAACCCAATTTTTTTCAGAGGATATGAACATCTGTTTGTTCTTGTATAATTTTTTAAAATATGTCCAGAGGCCAATTTGTCGCAGGGGAAGAAAAAAATGTAAAAATTAAGAATTTTTTTTTTTAAAAATACTGTCCATATTTCAATTAAAAAATCATTTGTAGGCAATAATTAACAACATGTAAACAATAATTAACAATATCTAAACGCTATTTTTTGATAAAACAACTGGTTACTAGCATTAAAAAATGTTTTTTTATACCATCGTTGTATGAGTCATAATATGCAACAGTAAAATTCCAGAAGTGAGTTTTCTTTACATGTATAGAGCATTACATGTACCATTATTATATCGTACATGTAGTGCATTGAAAATCACGACGAACCTTAAAACTTTAAAAGTGTACAGCCAGCTTAAATTAAAATGTATATTAATTAACATGAATACGCGAGTCTGAACTATTTAAAGTGCATTTCATGAAAGCTGTTTATACCCGGTACATATTTATGTTCGAGGTAAGACTATCAACTAGTGCCTGCTAGTCCGGACATTTCAGTACACCGTCAGCTACTAAGTTATGGTATTTTTCCGGCTTCCTAGCCTTGACTCAATTTGTCGTCCATTGACATTGGGCCTTGCGATATCATTCGCTTTAGATGTCATAATTCACCCTATTATGTTGCAAAAGAAACCTTCATTTAATTACCAATTATTCAAAACATGCATTTTTTATTCAAATTGGTAACTTTCTTAGCTTTTCAAGCTCTTGAAAAAATTAGATTGATGTTCGAATGTCTGAAGTGGTGATAACACATTCAATCCAAAAACTGTGCGATCGTGTTAAATTGCTAAATAATATTAAAACTATTGTAAATTTTACATTTGAGGTTCAAAACATTGTTAATAAGTGATATACTTACGTATAGTCAACCTCAAATCAGAAGATGTGATGATGTTTGAACAAGAGCCAATATAAGTGGCGTCCCGATCTTGGTAAACATCGGGAGTTATCACAGCCCATGGAACAGCCTCGCTCTGCATCCTTCGCTAAAATTTCTAGGCCTAACTTGAGCGATACAGAACTTACTCAAAGTCAATTAGCTCGACCGCCAAATACCAGAAGTCAATAAAATTTCACACGAATAAAGAAAAATGGCTCCCAAATCTTCTCAAACATGGCAAAGATTTATAACACCATTTTAAATGTTAAATTTGGTAAAATTTAAACTTCACTTCGAGATATGAACATTTTACCCTTTGTTTTCTACAGTTTGCCATATATGAAACTAAAGATGCACTTTTCCCCCTAAAAGTTGTGAAAACAGTGTGCAAATTAGTGCTTTGGCGGTCGAGCGACCTTCATTTGAATGAAGCGGGGTGAGACAAAAACGTTCGGAGTCCGTAGCAAACTACGCGTAACGCTGCTGTTCGTTTTTATTAGTAAAAAAATACTTCAATAGCTTTTATTTTTTTTAAATTAATACACTTCAAAAGAGAAGAAGATAAAGAGTATCGTGATATAAATTTTAATACAATCCGCTTAATAGCAAAGGGACAGTGACGATTTAAACTTGACGAATTTCCCTCAGTTTTCTCCACTGGCAACAGATCGAAGCGGGCGGTTTGTGGTACCTATTAGATGCTTGTCTTTGTCTAGTTATCGTGATATTGGTGATATATACAGTCTTCATGTATACTTGATCATGTACGTTTATTTATATGAAGCGAATTATATACTGAGCTGATTACTGGTGACTTAACAAATAAGGTATTTGTACTTGGTCTTTATAAAAGACTCATCTCCCACTGAGATTGGGATAACTTGTGTTGCTATTTCAGATATATTGACAGCACATTTGTAGACAGGATGTCTACATTAGATTTCTTCATCCAGCAAGGGTTGGCCCTTGGAAAAACTGAGGAGAAATAGGAGGAGTTTGCGCTTGCTCAATATGCCAAAGCACAAAAGGCTGAAGAGAAAAAGATGCAAGCACAGCTTGAAGCTGAAGAGAAAAAGATTCAAGCTAAGCTAGACAGAGAATTTGAAGAGAAAAAGATTCAAGTACAGCTTGAAGAGAAAAAGATTCAAGCACAGCTTGAAGAGAAAAAGATTCAAGCACAGCTTGAAGCTGAAGAAAGGAAGATTCAAGCGCAGCTAGACAGAGAATATGAAGAGAAAAAGCACCAAAGAGAAGCTGAAGAAAGGAAGATTCAGCAAGACAGAGAATTTGAAGAGAAAAAGCATCAAAGAGAACATGGCTTTGGAGATAGAGAAACTAAAAGTGACTAATATAAAGAGTTCTCAAGCGACTTCTTCGAGCACAAAAACTCATGATTATAAGTTCAAACTTCCTCATTTTAATCCTGCAAAAGATGACATAACGTTCTATCTAGATAGACTAGAACTTAATTAAGTAACATATAATGTAGATAAGGCACAATATGTTAGACAACTGTTGAATTCACTTACAGGTGAACCATTAAATATTATAATGGCAATAGAAGAACATGATAGAACTAATTATGAAGTTGTCAGAGCAGCCTTATTGAAACGATATCAGCTTAAAGAAGATGATTACCGTCTTCGTTTTAAGGCTATGTTACCAGAATCTGGTGTAGAGTTCTCGGACTTTATAAGAAAGATACGCCTTACTTTCACTAGATGGATAGAGTTGTCTAAGACTGAACATACTTATGAGGCACTTATGGACTTGTTGCTTAGAGACAAAGTAATGTCGTCTGTTAATGAGTCTTTTCTTGCCTTTATACACGAACGTAAACCAAGGGACTTAAAAGAAATGGAACAATATTGTTGCCAATATGTCACTGCTCATCCACAACAAACAATGAGCAACAGTAAGATTAAAGAAGGTTTACCAGTGGCTTCTGCGACTCCATACAATTCTAATTTCGGAGGTAAAGTTAAAGGTACTCAGCGCAACTTCGATAAGAAAAGTAAGCGTAACTTTGGTCAGGATCAAAGTGATTCATGCCAAAGAGGCTCATCTTCTAGGAATTGGAGGCAATCTGATAGCCCTCATAATTATGCTTCCAACAAATTTGGTAACTTTAAAAGGGGTAGCCACAATAAAAACTATCCTCGCCATAATTCTTTAGGAAGACAGCAGTATCAATCTGATAGATATTGTCATCAAGGTGTAAATCACAATCACAATTGTGAAAACTGCGGTTCAAACGAAAATAATAATAGCAATAGGGGTAATTACCATAATCCCAAAGGAAATAGTAATCGAGGTAGATGGCAGCATAATAATAAGAGATCATGTCATCATACTAACTGTGCTGAACAAGTCACAAGGAGTTAGTAATGAACAAAACAATAGTAAACCTAGCGCTAGTGCTAGTTCTTGTTCTGCCTTTGATTTTGGGAGAGCATCCCAATGCCCTCAGTGCACCACTTTATTTGAACCTACTACTATATCCACCTTGAGTTGCGGTCATCCTCTGCCTGCTCTTCCTGCCGCAGCGGCGCATGACAGGAGAGGATCTCTTATTCTACATAGGGGTCTAATGAATGGTGATCCAGTCTCAGTTCTCTTTGATTCTGGATGTACCACTATTGGGGTTAGACAATCTCTTGTAGATCCTTCATGTGCCACTGGGAGAGTAATCAAATGTGTAACATTTGGTGGCACAGTGGAAAAATACTCTACCGCTATCATTCGTATAGCTACTCCCTTCTTTACGGGAGAGGTCCAAGCGTGTCTGCTTCCAAATCCTATTGCGGATCTTATCGTCGGGCGTATACACGGCATTAAAGAGTGTACCCCGCAGCAGATTATTGCTTGGGAAGAACATAACTTAGAAGCGGCTAATGCAGTTGTAACGAGAGCTCAGGCTCAGAATATGCCTCAGACTACATCGACCGAAGGTGTTGAGGTACGTGATCAAGATGATCATGATGTCATTTCACGTGACTCTTTTATCAAAAGTCAACAGGAAGACATTTCGTTAAAAAAATTCTT
This sequence comes from Oreohelix idahoensis, assembly GCA_024509875.1. NCBI lineage: Eukaryota > Metazoa > Mollusca > Gastropoda > Stylommatophora > Oreohelicidae > Oreohelix > Oreohelix idahoensis. The sequence goes on along the minus strand of JAMPIV010007216.1, from coordinate 272,239 downwards.
CGTTCTGGCAAAAAAGGTGACCCAAATAAGAACACAAATCACAAATCTTGGATCACTATGAAGAATGACGTACTAGTGCGTATGGTACAACACTCTGACATGTCGATACATTCACAAATTCTTGTTCCGAAAGACATGAGAGTTAGAATACTGCAACATGCTCACGACTCCCAATGCGCTGGTCATATGGGATTTTCACGTACGAAGTCGAGAGTTCTTGCGGCTTTCTTTTGGCCATTCGTCAACAGAGACATCCGTCTTTATTGCCACTCGTGTAGAGTTTGTCAAGAAGTGAAGTCAAAAGGTCCTCGCCATGCAGCACCTATCCAGGCTGAGGACATTCCTATCCGTCCATTTCAGAAAATGGCGATATATATCATTGGTCCTTTCAAAATAAAATCAGCCAGAGGACATCAATTTATTCTTACATGTGTTGACATGTGTACTCGATGGCCAGAGGCCATACCTCTGAAGAGCATTTCGACTGCCGATATTGCAGACGCTCTTTTGCTGATATTTACTTGCTGATATTTACGCGGTTGGGATTCCCTAGGGAAATCTTGTCAGACCATGGCACCCAACTGATATCTGAGATTATGTCGCAAGTAATGTCTACTCTTAATATCAAGAGATCACTGAGTAGTATTTATCATCCTATGTCTAATGGACTAGTCGAACGTCTCAATAGAACTCTCAAAAATTTACTTGGGAAAATAACTGAGGATCATCCTCAAGATTGGGACAGAGTCTTACCCGCTGCTCTCTTTGCTTATAGAGAGGTTCCTAATGAACATATCGGGTTTTCTCCTTTCGAACTCGTCTTTGGCGCACGTCCGCGCGGCCCAATGTCCTTGCTTCACGATTTGATAGCTGCCGATGATATTAGTGATGACACACAATCTTCTTATGAGTATGTCATTGCTCTCAGGCAGAAAATCATTGAAGCTTGCAAATTAGCAACTTCCGCATCTGAATTTGCTAAAGCAAAGGCAAGACAGTTTGCAAATGAAAATAGATGCCTACGTCAACTTTGTCCTGGAGACAAAGCATTTGTATTGCTTCCTACCAGGGAAAATAGACTTCTTATTGGTTGGAAAGGTCCTTTTGAGATTGTATCTAAAATTTCTGATGTCGACTATGTCGTCGATATTGACGGAAAGCATAAAACTTTTCACATAAATATGCTTACAGAATTTTATGAACGTCCAGAGTACTTACAACCTATCTTTCAAGCGACGGATGATGCTACGGTCGCTCGTGGCCATTACTCATCGCTGTCTGTCATACAGGATGAGGAATCTACTTTCTCTGATGTTAATCTTCCTCTTCCGATGATTCCACTTCATTCTACGGAATCATGGAAGGATGGTGCAATTTCACCTAATTTGTCAACTATGGAACAGTCACAAATCTCTTCCATGTTACAAGAATTTCAGGATGTTCTCACGGTACATCCCTGGACACACTACAGTCATTGAACATGACATTGTATTGACTGACCATACTCCTATCAGGGTCAGACCTTATCCTATTCCTATCCACTTCCAAACTCAAGTCGAGAAAGAGTTGGATGAAATGATAAAGTTAGGAATAATTGAACCATCCAATTCGGCAGAGAAATAGGATCCAACACGAAAATAAGAATCTTCAACTCAAATGTGAAGTCAGTCCTATTGTATGGCTCAGAGACATGGAGAACAACAAAGACATCAACCAAAAAGCTACAGACTTTCATAAATGGGTGCTTGCGTAGAATAGAGGGATTAAAATGGTATGACAAGGTTACCAACGTGGAACTGATGACAAGAACTAGACAAGTGCCAGTGGAACAAGAAATGAGAAGAAGACGATGGCGATGGATAGGACACACACTGAGGAAACCTGTTGATAGCATTACAAGGCAGTCCTTGTTCTGGAACCCCCAGGGCAAGAGAGGCAGAGGAAGACCAAGAAGTACATGGAGAAGAGAGTTGGAAACAGAGGTGAAAATGATGAGGAGAACATGGAAAGAACTTGAGATGATGGCACGTGACAGGAGGACTTGGCATGTGTTTGTTGAAGGCCTATGCTCCTTTGGGAGTGGAGGGTTATGAATGAAATTCGGCATACTCGTCGTCTATGGTTATTGTCCGAAAGAAAGACAATAACGTACGCATTTGCGTCGATTACCGTAAACTAAATCAAGTAACGAAGTTCGATGCAGAACCTATGCCTCTGTTGGATGAGTTACTTACTAGACTTTCCAATTCTCGTTTCTTTACAAAGCTGGACTTGTCTAAAGGATACTGGCAAGTTCCTTTAACCGAACGAGCCAAACCTTTCACTGCTTTCTCTACACCTAGGGGTCTGTTCCAATGGAACTTTATGCCTTTTGGCCTTATGAATGCCCCAGCTACATTTGTACGCATGATGCGTCAATACTGGGATATCGGTCTGATGTGATTGCATACTTAGACGATATCTGTCTTTTTAGCAAGTCTTGGGAAGATCACTATCTGGGATTAGATGAACTGTTGTCTACTCTACGTGAGCATAATTTGACTGCTAAACCCTCTAAAGGCTATGTTGGGTTCAGTGAGATTTCTTTTCTTGGTCATCGTGTTGGTCATGGTCTCTTGAAAACAGAAGACCACAACACTTCTAAGATACTGAACATCACTATTCCTAAGACTAAAAAACAGATCCATAGTCTCTTGGGCCTTATACAGTTCTATGGAAGATTCATTCTGAATCTTTCCTCTATTACAGCACCACTCTCAACCCTATTGAAGAAAGGGTCTCCTAATATGGTGCGTTGGTCTCAAGAATGCCAATCTTCATTGGATCAGATTAAGTCGTTATTTTCGTCTCCTCCTATTTTAAGACTACCTACAGCCGATAGGACGTTTGTCCTTCGTAGTGACGCCTCAGCAATAGGGATCGGGGCGGCACTGATGCAAGAGTATTCTGAGACTCTGCATCCTGTAATGTATGTCTCGAGAAAACTGAATGCGGCAGAAAGGAATTATTCTGTTCTAGACCGAGAATTGCTAGCTATGGTCTGGGCAATTCTTAAACTCCAAAGATTCCTTCTTGGTGTGCATTTTGTAGTAGAAACCGACCAAAAAGCTCTCACAGCTATGCAGAATAAGGATTTGAAGAGTTCGAGATCCACTCGATATGCTATTGCTCTTTAACCTTTTCATTTCACGGTACGAGCTATCAGTGGTTCGGATAATGTGATGGCAGACATATTGTCTCGATGCCCACATGAAGCTACTTAGCTCTTTTGTCTAGATCTACTATTACATATCTAAAGTTATGATCTATTCTTACTATAACATGCTTCTGTAACACTTGTCACTTTGTTTAAACTCATGGTTATGTATTGATTACTCGCTTTCTCTGTTACCGTCTTCGGTAAAACAGAGGAAGGCTTTGTTTCATATGAAATAAAGGTCGAAAAAATTAATGCGGCCACATTTATAGTTTAAATATATATTATGTGACTATGGTACATTACAACATTCTAAGAAATATACTATTTGTATTGTTCTCAGCAAACCGGTGTGATATGTTGGAACGCTGTATATCTACGATGACTTCTATAGACGTACTGATGTTCCTTGAGGATTTTGCTTACAAGACATCTCCGAAAGAGCATCGTCTTGGTCTTTTACGTCATCAGATATTGTTGTTAATGTTGTTAATGATTGACCATTTGAATTTATGCTTGTATATGCATTATACGTCGTGAGATTTCGATGTTGTTGTAATCTTTTAATGGAAATTGTCATTCACCATTTATACACATTGATATGAATTTTTGTTGTAACATTACCTGCACTTTTGAGTTGGTTGGTAACACCTCCCCGGATATTTACTTTGAGAAAATAGTTCCTCATATCTAGTGAGATCTTTTCTTCTCACCAGACGCTCTTCTGTGCGTCGATTGGATCTGACATTATGATGTTATTATTTTTGGTGATCCTTTCATCGGTGCATTACTCATGCGTTATGAGCTTAATGTACTTGGCTCATAGATGTATTTCAAAAAAAAATGTGCCATTTTTTTTCGCCCCGGGAGGTGTGGTAATGTTACCGTCATTTTCGACGGTGAAAAAAACACCAACCTAATGTTTGTTTGGTTTAATGTAATCAAAGAGAGATAAACGTTTATTATCTTTCGGTGACAAGTTTGACTGGTGATTATCTTCTCCTGTCTTATGTTGTCCTGTCTTAGACATGTCTTAATTCTATTTATAGGATCATACGGTGTATCTTTGTCACCCGTTTGGTCGGAAACGCCTGGTCTGGTTTTGCCTCGATCTGGTCCATGCTCTTTGGGCATGTGCGGGGTCTTAGCAGCAAAAGCCGGGAGACCGATATTCAGAGAGTGCGTACCTGTGGCTTAGAACGGATGTCCCGATCCGTAGATTCCTCTCTGTCAAGTTTTCGATAGGGATTGGAAATTCTGGGAATGGCCGTTTGGCATTCTTCCGTCCCTGAGTGTTTTCTTTATGCCAGTATTGGCTGTATTGTGTTACTTAAGAGTGTCAGGATTCTTTTAAAAAGGTAACTGAAAACGCTATTCGATCTTTTCGTCTCGTTTAGATCTTACATGTATCGCTGATGGCGGCATAGTGAGCGAAGCTCACAAGAAGTTACTATACTGCACTCCAGTATGACTTCATATCTACAAGACTAGGTCTAGTTGACCTGTTACTCACATAAGCCTAGGAATCATCTTTATGGATCCGCAATGCAGGCGGAATATGATTTGGCAGAAAATATATATTCAATCTCAGGAGCCTGTGTGAACTGAGAGTGACCTGTTTATCGAGGCCCGCGACCTGCGGCCTGATTTCGTTGTCACCATATCTATTCTTCACCAGAATGAAGTATCTGGCATGTGAGGCCAGTCTGAAGTCTTTTTGCTAATTGTAGGACAATGGCATTGACTTTGTTTATATAGATGATATCGCCCGTACTAAGCAATATATTTGCTAAGGCTTACATGACGGGGCTCAGTCAGGGATTAGAGCTATTGCATAAACTGTAAACACTGATAAAGACATTGTTACATGTCTAGGATCTGTGATGGTTGAAGCTGACCTTTGTAACTACACATATTATGTACCCGATTGTATACTATTGACTGTTTCGTTCATCATCATCGTATTATCGTACGTCACAAATAAATATTGTAAACGTCAACAGCATTCCCTACTTCACTGACTTCTACTTGTGGTTGTGTGAGTTAATGTGAAGACGTCTAAGAGCCTATACGGCCTTCGTGTTATCAGCACTGTTATCTACACACTTACACCATCAACCATATTGTCATACAAGTATTACACGTCTGAATCTGCAGGAATACTGACATTATGTACGTGTCTACTAAACCCTGGCGACACCTCACGCTAGTGACCTAGATTCCTTGCTACTATTTGGTACTGCCCAGGACAACGACACGCTCAACGTACTACCATTCATAACACAGAAAACAGTACGTTACATCAGTACATTTACACTGAGCAACCTTATACATCTCCAGTCTCCGTGCAATCCAACTTTACTTCTACTGTCAAACAGACTTATCAAAAGGATTGGGAGATTGCCATAATAACACCGATTTTCAAAAAGGGTGACAACCGACAATGTGGAAACCATGAGGCATATTCTCAGTGTCCCTGGTAAAATCTACTCTAGAATATTGGAGCAGAAACTCAGACGCCTATCTGAGCCACAAATGGATGAGGTCCAGTGTGACTTCCGAGCAAATCGAAGTACTCAAGACCTAATCTTCACACTTAGACAGTTGAGTGAAAAGACTCTTGAGTATAACAGTGAGATCCATCTTTGCTTCTTAGATCTGGAAAAGACATTTGACAAGGTCCCCTGGAACAAACTCTATGTGATTGTTTGGAAAGGAAGAACATCCCAACACCTCTGATTCATGCTATACAGAGCTTCTACAAGTCTTGCAGAAATTATGTGAGGACGGCAAACCATAAGTCAGAAGAATTCAGGACCACTGTTGCTGAGTTATTTGCCGGTTGAAGATCATGTGCTGAGTATAGTTATTTTAATGATTTCTTGTTGATCTTTCTTGTTTTATCATTACGCGAATTAGGGTGAAGCGTTCATACAACTCAGTAGCATGATATGAAGAAGTAACATGTAATACTTGAACTCAGCAACATTAATGAAGTAATTAATGCCTTCAGGTTGAGTCCGTAATATTTAATCACATGTACACACAGGATGATCATTTCAAATATGAGCAGAACATAAGTCCGTATAAGTCATGCATAAATTAATCAATAACGTAGACTGCTGGTTTACGTGTCAATGTCCGTTTAAGGATACAATGCAGTATTGTCGTCAGAACATCACAGCTATATGCACGCGCAGATAGACATGGCTACCTGCCGACAGTGAGACTGCGAGTCTGAATATTTCATACGAATTGGACGATTATTCTCCTCCTTCTGAGGATTCTAGTTAAACACTAACCTCCGTAAGTTTCCTCTCATATAGAGTTCTAGGACTGACCCTGGTCCATCATAAATGCACATATAAATGGCTATATCATGCCATTGAATTGGAAGGTTAGAAAACGCAGCTATTCAGCTTGGCGGTCAAGTAACAAAGGGTAGCGTCTCCTAGTTACCGACTGTGACCCAAACAACGCTAGACACGTCATAATCGATCGTGTATGGAGCGTTCAATAATTGAAACATCTATCGCAATATATTAAATGTCTTAACCTTTACAATTGCACGTCTGCTAACCTTTAGCAGACGGCGTTAATAACATATACCGTAACAATTCCCTGTACACCGGGGGAAAAAAAATCGATAGATTTTTTTTCAAGATCTATCCGACTTAACAATTTTTCAAAAAATTTAACACCATTGTGACATATGGCCGACGATGTTCTGAGTAGAACCGTGTCGCGGTCATGTCAACTAACTATTTGTCATAGTCATCTAACATTAATCATATTATATATCAATATTATGCATATTATTATATCAACTAAATAAAATGTGTAATGTCAATAGTGAATGATAGAATTAAATTAAAGTAAGGTCTGTCGTATTAGTATGTCATATAGGAATTAATTTGACTAATTAAAATTAAATTAATTAATTAAACTAAGAGTTAAATTATTAAGATTCTAATGTAACACGATGTTATGAGAGAAGAAAAGACAAAATAAGTGAGAAGAAATAGAAAGAAATTCGAATATAAGTTTAACTTAATTGTGTGTGTTAAGTGTTAGTGAATAATAACTATCTAATTTAACTAACTAAATAACGTATAGGTACATTAAAAAAAAATATTAATCTAATACTTGTGTGAGATTTATTTTCTCTTTTCATAATTTCTTCTTTTTATATTTCGTTCTCTTTTTTTTTTTTTTTTCATTTCATTTTTTTCTCACATTTCATTTTATTGATATTAATTCAATTAAGAAGTTAAGTTAACTAATTAATTAGTATAGGATATGATGATCCATCCGTAGTCCTGATCCTGATGAATTCTTTTAGACAAAGTGTTGAAACGTTTCCGTCGGACAGAAATGTCAATTATCCTAGGATCCAAGAATTAAGTGCACATAGGATAATAAGTTCGACTTGTCGTCAGATATTGTTCCATGATTGTTCAACGAATATTCATATATTGTGTATGGACGTTAGACGAAGTTTCAATGTCAATATGTATACCTTGATTGTCTTTAGTTCAATTCTGTGATGCATATAGTGTTTATAATTATTAACTTGAAGTCAAGGTTAGTTCCCTTATAGTTGATACTCCGTTCTATCCAATGTAGTGATGATTGACGTATTTTAGGAATGTCAATGTTGATTATTCGTCGTCAATAGGATTACGTGACAACGCATCCGCCACAATGTTTTCAGTGCCAGGAATATGTTCAATGGAGAATTCAAATGGCTGCAGGATGATCGCGTATCTGGCGAGTTTTGGACTTTTGTGGTTTGATCTACGCAAAGATGCTACAGCACGCTGGTCAGTCTGAATGGTGAATGGAGCACCAAGCAAGAACTTTTCCAGTTTTGTGATTGCCCATATAACTGACAAAAGTTCCTTGTCCACTGTGGAATACTTTGTTTCTGCCGGCTTTAGCTTTCTTGAAATATATAATGTAGGATGTAGAACGCCATCATGGTTCTGGAGCAGGCATGCACCGATGCCGTAGTTACTAGCATCTGTTCGTAAGAAAAATCTTTTGGAAGCATCGGGAAGTCTTAAAATTGGTTCATGCGAAAACAAATTTATAATTTTGTTGAAAGTTTCATTGCATATACCAGTCCATGTCACCTTCACCGGCATGTCTTTTTTTTAACAATGAAGACAATACAGCCGTGATGGATGACAAGTTTGGTATGAATCTACTGTAATATTGAACAAGTCCTAACAAACTCCTGACCTGTTTCTTCGTCTGAGGAACTGCTATGTTTAGAATTTTGGAGACCGTACTAGGTAACGTTCGGATATATCCCGCTCCAATGATATGTCCCAAAAAGGTTATCTCATTACACGCGATCTGCACCTTTGTAGGTTTAGCAGTTAGATGATAATTCCTTAGAGTGTCGAAAACATATCTAAGTCCCGAAACATGTTCCTCAAACGACGAACTAAACAAGCATATGTCGTCAATATACGTAATAACGTCTAATCTACCTGATAAAATTTGTCGCATCAGGCGAATGAAGGTAGCTGGCGCATTAACAAGCCCAAAAGGCATCACATTCCACTGGTATAGACCTTGTGGAGTGGAAAATGCGGTGTAGTACTTAGCCTTTTCGGTCAGTGGTATCTGCCAATAACCTTTAGTTAAGTCTATCTTACTAAATATAGTTGCGTTGGATAGACGTGGCAGTAAGTCGTCGATAAGTGGATGTGGTTCGCTGTCAACTATAGTCTTAGCATTTAATTTTCTATAGTCAACACATAGTCTGATGTTATTGTCCTTCTTCCGGACAATCACTAATGGAGAAGAGAATGGCGAATTACTAGTCTCAATGATTCCCAGAGACAACATCTGTTCAAGTTCCTTAGTAGTTTTAGCAAGGAAATGTAAAGGAACCGAATAGGGATGTACACGAATAGGTGTATCGTCATTGAGAGTAATGTCATGACTGATAGCCGATGTGCGACCCGGGACGTCGGTCAACACATCTGGATAAGATTGTAAGAGATTAGCAATCTGTAGACGCTGTTGCGGTGTAACCGTTGAAGAGATGGTTACATCCCGCCAAGATTCAGTAGGTTGAACTACTGGTACCGGTAACGGTAACTGTACCTCAGGAAAAGAAGATTCTTCTTCCTGGATGACGGATAAGTTGGAATAATAACAAGTAGATACTGTGTTGTCATCTAGTTCATGAAAAATTGACTGTAAGTGTTCAGGACGTGTATGAAATTGCTTGAGCATGTTAATATGAAATATCTTTTTGTGTCCCTTGATATCTAAGACGTAATCAACGTCGGAAATTTTATCAATGACTTTGTAAGGACCATTCCAAGATATCAATAATTTATTGTTATTGTGAGGAAGTAACACATAAGCCTCATCGCCTGGGAATAATTGGCGTAATCGTCGAGACCTATTTTGTAGAGATCGAGCCTTAGCTTTTGCAGCCTCAGAAGAAGCTGTTGCCAACTGGCAAGACTCAATAATGTTCTTCCGAAGATTAATCACATACTCGTAAGATGACTGAGTGTCCTGAGTCATCTCTGCGTCAATTAATAAGTCTTTTATTAGTCCCATAGGACCTCTTGGGGGAGCACCAAAAACTAATTCAAAGGGAGAGAGAAGCCAGTTTGTTCATGCGGTACCTCCCGATAAGCAAATAGAACAGCTGGGAGTGCTCTGTCCCAGTCATGAGGGTGCTTAACAGTAACCTTATGTAGTAGTTGTTTAAGTGTACGGTTAAGTCTTTCAACTGCACCATTACTCATAGGATGATAAATACTACTTAAATTCCTATCAATGTTCCAAGTTTTCATGACTTCCTTCATGGTGTCAGATATGAACTGTGACCCATGGTCTGATAAAAGTTTTCTAGGAAACCCTATTCTAGAAAAGATGAGATGTAGTGCATCAGCTACATCTGTGGTAGTGGTGGTCTTTAATGGGATAGCTTCTGGCCATCGTGTGCACAAATCAATGCACGTAAGGACGAATCTATGTCCTCTGGCCGATGGTAGCAATGGACCAATAATATCTATGGCCATCTTGTCAAACGGTCTTACTGAGATATCGCAAGCCTGAATAGGCGCCGTGTGAAAAGCTCCACGTGCTTTCACTTCTTGGCATGTAGTACAGGAACGTACATACTGCGAAATATCTCTTGACACTCCTGGCCAAAAGAATGAAGACAGTACTCGAGATCGTGTTCGAGTATATCCCATATGTCCAGCACACTGTGAGTCATGCGCATGTTGAAGAATGTACCGTCTAAAAGTATACGGGACCATAACTTGTTGTTTCATTTGTGATTTGTCATTAAAACATCTAATCAATATGTCATTTTTAATAACAAACCAATGTTTGTTATTATTACCTGAGGATAGATTGTCAACTTTATCAACCAGCTTAAAAATTTTTTTTAAAGATTTATCCTCTTTTTGTTTGGTTGCAAATGTTTCCCTGTCAATAGGTGAATTGACTACAAATTCCTCTTGGTTGTCTGCATCCATTTTATTATCACCAACTTTCTCCATGAGTTGAGTCTGCGCTCTAGTCGTCACGGCGTTTCCAGTGCATAGGTTATGTTTCTCCCATTCTATGATCTCATCTGGAGTACAATCTTTACTGCCGTGTATACGACCAACCATCAGATCAGCAATAGGCTTTTTTAGCATACATACTTTTACATTCCCTGTGAAAAAGGGTGTTCTAATATGAACAATAGCTGTGGGGTAAAACTCAATAGTTCCACCAAATGTCATGCAGCGGACGTATTCTCCTGTCGCACAGCTAGGATGTACCAGCGACTGACGTACACCAATCGTCGTGGATCCTGAATCTCTCAGCACTGAGACGACGGATCCATTAACGATTCCCCTGTTAAAAATTAGTAAGCCTGTTCCATCGTTGACTGCAAGACCTACCTCTGGTGTAATATGTCCGCAGTTAAGCACTGTTTCTTTCGCCTTCTGAAAAATAAGATTGCATTGTTGGCAACTATTTGCCACATTATAATTAATAGCAAAACATGCAGCAGAAGACTGTGTTGTATTATTGTCAAGTGGGACCTGAGCTATAGGGGTAGTATTATTTGTAACTGCCGCCCCTGTATTATGGTTGTACTGAGATGATCCCCGAGAATGAGATCGATTCCGAGTATAATTGTTAGAATTATCTCGTCGTCCTCTATAGTAACTATTATCTCGATGTCTCGAGCCATGATTATTACCATTCCAGTTATTGTTATTTTTCGGGGTATGTGATCGATTATAATTAGTGTTATGTTGACTATTGTGGTAGTTTGTTTGAGGTGAATAATTTCTATCTCGTGATCTACCTCTGTTGAACTCATTTTTATTGTTGAAATCATTATTATGTCCCTTCTGAAAGTTAACATTGTGATTTCTTTGGAACCTACTTCTGTCTACACTGTGATGTCTTTGTTTGTTATTATGATTGTAGGCCATATTAGACGCCACAGGTAGAGGTTCTCTTAATGAAGAGTTAGAAATGTTCGCATTCGGATGTGCCGAACAGTAGTTTAAAGAAATTTTTTCTAACTCGTCAATAGTACCTGGTTTACGCTCCTGCAAATATGCAAAGAATGGCTGGCTAACCGAAGATAATACCTTATCCCGTAGTAGCAAATCAACTAATTTGTCGTACGATTTGTTGACTTCTGCCAGTTCAACCCATCTATTAAATGTATTGCGTATGTTCGCAATGAATCCTGCAAAATCTTTTGGAGATTCAGGTAAAATTCCCTTAAATTTCAACCTACAGTGTTCCTCGTCCAGGTGAAACCTTCGTAAAAGCAAGGACTTAATAGCACCGTAGTTATTTGCTATTGATGGGTCAGCATTTTGAGAAGCCGTCAATGGTTCTCCAACCAAGAATTCATTTAACTTGAGTACCCATGACTCTTCGGGCAAATGATTTGTTTTGCAAGTCTGTTCAAAACGTGACAGGAACGATGAAAGGTCGTCCACGTTTAAGTTGAAAGTGGGTAATTTAAAGTTGTAGAAATGTTTAGTTTGGCTGGATGACGATCCATTTTGTGCGTTATTATTCTGGTTTGCATCAGCACTTTGTGCTTGTAATCTTGCTGTCTCCAATTTAATACGCGCCAATTCCATTTCTTGTTGTAAAATAATTTCCTCTCGTTTCAATTTATTCTCTTCTTCCTGTTGAGCAATTTCTCTTAATCTATTTTCCTTGGCAATTTGCTTCATCTCACGTTCTGCTTCCTTTCTTTCACGTTCCTCCTCCTCTTTCTTTAATGCAGCCTTTTTCTCTGCTTCTTTTCTTTCACGTTCCTCCATTTCTGCTTTATGTTTTTCCAGTTCTGCCTCAGCAAACTGACGAAGTTCTTGAGATTTATAACCATATTCCTTACCAATTTTAACGAAATGGTCTATAGTAAGCATTTTGACTTTTATCTGGTAAGTAATTATTGATAATTACTGATTAAAATAGTCAATAGTAGCTTCAGAGTAATTATTATACTTACTCAACTTAGGAATATTCAATATAAATAATCACAATAGTACTGAACTCTTATGTCTAAGTTCAACTAATAGACAATATTTTGTAACAATATTGTATCTAAGTACTAACTATATCATAAATAGTTATGATATCTGTTAACTATAATGTAATTACATCACACAATTAATCTCAATATCCAATAATGTTGGGTATGATTCCTAGTAATTATATTGTTCAATGTACTAAGTCACTCTCTTAGTACCAGAAAAGTATATTAAATAATATACAATGGGTCTGTCACCTCAAAGGTAGACTATAAGATTATTTTATTTGGTCAATATATATATATATATTATTATTATTATTATGCCCTAGGCATCTCTTATAAATTGTAGTGCTAATTTCTTGGACTATCACTGCATAATTATGCAATGTCCCATATTAACCTTAAATGTCAGAAAAAATTAATTAAATTAAATTACAAGTGTATTATTGAATATAATATCATATTATTAATGTAGTATTTAATATATATCATGAGGACAAACAAAACAATGATGCAACTAAAGGGTACAAACAATGTCAAGACGCAAACAAGACATTTTCACAATTAAAAATGAATTTATGAACTAAATAAAACAAGCGGAAGTGTCACACGGAAAACGAAGGGTCAAAGATTGACCCGAGGTCAACTGAATATGCAAAGTACACAAAAAAAAAATGACTGCAAAAAATGATGACATCACAGGACTCATAACGGACGAACATTTAACAATCATCAAATAAATGATAGTAAGAGTAGACTGGACGAAATAGTTAACGAACATGATACAAAACTGAATAAAAATGTGAACTTAGTACAAATAAAATACACCAGTTATCTACGGAACGGTACAGCTAACACAAACGTCAAACGATAGCAGATCTGGACAGGCAGTCCACCGGCAAACCTCAATGGGGCTTCCAAAAGTGCAATCGTTTAACTGCCCTAAGACCGACTGAAATCTAGGTGGTCAGCTGTTCGCGACATTCCCCAGAGATTTCAGTTCCCTCCAACCGGCCCGCTAATTAACAACACATTAAAACAACCCAAAAAATACATGAAACACATTCAGAAAAGACATGCCTATGCAGGCAAAAGGCATGGACTCAGTATTACTGTTTGCAATGACGACAGTATTAAAACAACTAGACTTATCTTTTCCGTTGCTTAGATCAGTGCTAGAGGTCGTCAACAGCTAGGCTAATGCCCCTGACTGTCTGCTCCTGTAGTCCATATCGTGTGTTTGCTTCAATGGCTCATGTTTCCCCTGGTTAGACTTAGAAAACGGCTTTGGTTTCTCCGACAGTTCACCTACACGACCTTCGGTGACGTCACGTTGTTAGGCATTATAATAATAAATAATAAATTCTTTAAGCAACAAACACGGCGCATAAGGCAGAAACCAGTGTTAGGCATTAGAATGAGTACAACGTCATCTTCGACTGGATCATGTGATCGAAACTTGATCGTAAATATTATGGTTAACATGTGCGTAAGGAACAGAAGTTTGTTTCTTTTTTCTGTCGTTCCCCGCATTCGGCCGCCACTTTGTTGCTGAGTTATTTGCCGGTTGAAGATCATGTGCTGAGTATAGTTATTTTAATGATTTCTTGTTGATCGTGCTTGTTTTATCATTACGCGAATTAGGGTGAAGCGTTCATACAACTCAGTAGCATGATATGAAGAAGTAACATGTAATACTTGAACTCAGCAACATTAATGAAGTAATTAATGCCTTCAGGTTGAGTCCGTAATATTTAATCACATGTACACACAGGATGATCATTTCAAATATGAGCAGAACATAAGTCCGTATAAGTCATGCATAAATTAATCAATAACGTAGACTGCTGGTTTACGTGTCAATGTCCGTTTAAGGATACAATGCAGTATTGTCGTCAGAACATCACAGCTATATGCACGCGCAGATAGACATGGCTACCTGCCGACAGTGAGACTGCGAGTCTGAATATTTCATACGAATTGGACGATTATTCTCCTCCTTCTGAGGATTCTAGTTAAACACTAACCTCCGTAAGTTTCCTCTCATATAGAGTTCTAGGACTGACCCTGGTCCATCATAAATGCACATATAAATGGCTATATCATGCCATTGAATTGGAAGGTTAGAAAACGCAGCTATTCAGCTTGGCGGTCAAGTAACAAAGGGTAGCGTCTCCTAGTTACCGACTGTGACCCAAACAACGCTAGACACGTCATAATCGATCGTGTATGGAGCGTTCAATAATTGAAACATCTATCGCAATATATTAAATGTCTTAACCTTTACAATTGCACGTCTGCTAACCTTTAGCAGACGGCGTTAATAACATATACCGTAACAACATGTCATCAAGGCATGTAAGGAGAGAACAAGAAAGTATTCAGTGGGGTACTGGAAGATGAGACAGGTCTGTATTTCAGAGCTGGCATTTGCTGATGATGTTGCCCTGATTGCTAAATCAGAGGCACATCTCCAATCCAACCTGCAAGTCTGGAAGGAAGAGCTAGAGAAGAGAGGGATGGTCATAAGCAGCTCTAAAACAAAATCCATGGTGATATCACGAGAAGAAAGAAGACATCAGATTAAGCTGGGAGAACAGGTCCTGGAGCAGGTCGACCACTTTAAATATCTCAGAGCTATTACAGACCGAAAGGGAGGCATCAAAGAAGAGTTGGCCACTCGAAAAGCAGCAGCTGAGCGACTTTTTCAGACCATAAATCGAGGATTCCTCAGCAAAAGAGAAGTTGGTAAGAAGACGAAGATGGCTGTATACTGCTCCACCTATGTCACAGTCTTGACGTATGGATGCGAGTCATGGGCAATGACTACAACCCACAAAAGCCAGATCCAAACCTCAGAAATGAGGTATCTGAGGAAGGTGGTTGAAGTAACAAGAGACATGGTCCGCAACCAGACGATACACCAAGGCCTAAAAACCCAACCCCTGCAGACCCAAGTAGAACAGTCCCAACTGAGATGGTTTGGCCATGTCTGCGGAATGGAAGAAGATCGGCTACCACGGCAAGCATGGGAAACTAAGAGCCAGGGATCCAGACCTCCAGGACGACCCAAAGTCCGCTGGGAGGACAACATTAGACAATCTTTGAAGGACCGAGGACTAGAATGGAACCAAGCCAGGAGGAAGACAGCCGATAGATTAGTATGGCGCTCTCTCTTACAAACATCGACACCTCATGGTAGAAGAGGAACGACTAAGTAAGTAAGTAAGAGTATTTTTGCACGATATTATTTGTGTAAAAGCTGGAAACAAGGGTAGGTTTAGGATTAAGGTTAGCTTTATGTAAAATATATCTTGATCTGCATCGTTGGGATTGGCGTAAACAGAGGAAATCACGAAATAGAGCTACATGACTTTGGTTAAATGAGTGTGTCACACGTTATTATTTGTGATGAAATAATATGTATTTAGTCGTATCGCTGAAATGCGGGTATCGTTGATGTTTACGATTAAATAGTAATCGTAGCAGGAGTCATTATTGCAGAAGTAGATGAGGGCGAATTTGAACACGCTGGAGTCTCTTACTGTAATGCTGTATGGCGAGTGGTGATTGCAAACGAAAAATAGATTACGTGCGAAAAACCTAGCAACTAAAAATTGTTGCATCATTACTAGAGGATCAATACGAATTTGCGTCCTTGAATTGAAAACGAGTGAAAAATATCGCAACATGCCAGAAATATCGAAATATCTTGCATCTGCATGCTGGGGTAGCCGTTTTATTAACCGCCTTATGCCGTCTCTTCGCCAAGGCACACACATTGCACAGAAATTACCAGCAGCTTTGGAGGAAACAAATTCTAGCTTTTCATAAATTCATCACTCAAGCATAATTTTTTGGGAATTATAATCGGGTCATTCATGTTGCTGCTTTTTAGGTCCAAAAGTCTAGGGGTCGACTTATACTCAAGTATATACGGTAATTGGATATCTATTCTAAAAAAAAAATCACTATCATTCAGAGTGTTCACAATAAATATAAGACATGTGTTTAATGAACAGAGACATCGCGGCATAAATTATCAAAACATGTTGTATACGTAACATTATATATTTTATCACAAAAATGTAGTGACATATAAACATAAACAAGAACACAATCTTTTAAGCAAGATTTACTCTTTTTGCCCAATGAAGTTCTAGGTTTTATCAAGGCACCAAAACGGATGCCAATATTTTCCCCCACTAGTGATGTGTTAAAAATACATTGAGAAATATCTTGTGGAAATATCCACAGATGTGGGTGTTTCAGTGTATCATTGTTTTATAAACTGTATTTATTATACGGTACCTTAGTTTTGTGTTTTCTGTTACTACGTTGCTTTCTGGCTCCTTTTCCGAGTAGGCATGGTTATACAATGTTACTTTTCAACAAAGTGATCCAGAAATGCAACTCTTACAGCTTCGGTAAGAATGTATTCTCTGTGCTGTTTACACTTTTCTGTGTTATTGTGCCTTAAATTCTACAAATTAAAAAATAAAACCTAATTATTGTAAACAATGGTCTCTAAAGGAAGGAGTTGTGCAATTTTACAATATCTCTTGTTAAATAATGTCAAATAGCTGTTAAAAAAAAAAAACTGAGCAATTTATGGGGGCTTGTTAAGGCTACCACCCTATTTTTTTTTACTTTACTCGGTGCCCCACCCCCCCCCCCCCCCCCCCCATATATATATATATATATATATATATATATATATATATATATATATATATATATATATATATATATATATATATATATATATATATATATATATATATATATATATATTGTAAATTAGCAGAAGAATATATTCAAGAGTTTCAAATCCTACATGCAACAAACATTTTTGTCTTATAACATATAAATTGCATACATGTGGAAATCCGCAAATAATCGAAGAGGAGAACTAGGCAGCCCTGGGAGAATATTATTTCATATCATAGCTCTTGGGGTTGAAAGAGTTAACATGCAGATAGTTGACAATTATTAGAGTACATTAGAAATGTATGCGTACAACTACTTTGGATGTTTGGATGTATTTATCATCAAACATTATTCCATGATAAGAAACAGCAAATATGAAGAATAAGAATCCTAAGAGTGTGAAGACAGTAAATGAAGTCAACATACTAATGATGAGAAATCTGTAAAAGAAAAAAGCTGCAAAAAGAAAAATGGTGAAGTAGATGACAAAGCACATTAATTGCTCACCTTTCTATAATAACACAGGACATTTATTGTTTTAGATGACCAAGGATTAAAGATACCACCATATTGATTACAATTTTAAAGATAATGCCCAGTGTCACAGTGAATAATCTAAAAGTTTAAGTAAATAAAAAACAAAATTAACAAAACAGCACCAGAAATAGTACTCATCCAATTACTTTGTAAAATGATTAAATTTGTTCTATTCTTGTAGACTTTAACACTTCAGTAATAAAAATATTTATTCACATTTAAGTAGTCTATATAGCAAAAAGCTCAAGAATATGGGACTGGTGGTGTATGCATGTACAAACTTTTATTATGAATATAATGAAAAGTAACCAGCCCAAAAGTGGTCTGTTTCATGTTTCACTCACTGTAAAATTACTCTGTTTCAAACTACTTTCATACAGTTTTTTAAAAAATGTAACACTTTAGTTATTTTTACTCACTGAATGAATATATTGTGTAATAAGACTGCAACATATTGGGATTTTCAAGGATAATGGTCAACTTAAAAAAAATGAGAAGGAATGCAGTATATAAAGATGTCATAACAAACAAAGAATGAAGCAAAGACAATTGCATTAATACTGAAAATGAAACGTGTATAAAGTGACATTATAGCTTAAAGAATTATACATTGAAATATATAGCCAACATATCTGTAGAAATTAATGAGAGCAACAGTGCCATGAAAAATATTAATCAGGATCATCCTTGAGAAATTAAAAGTCCATAAAAAGGCAACTGAAAGATAAACAAAAAGGATTTTGACGAAAAAGATCCTGCTGTCCAGACTGTAATCCACATTGCAAATAATAGCTAACAAAGTCTGGAACTGAACTCATCCATTTAAATTGGATTTGTGAACTTTGAAGAGGTACATTGGATTTGTGAACTATGAAAAGGCATTTTAAAAAAATAGATAGACTGAATAAGTATAACCAGCAGGTGGGTCTGAACAACAGTCTAAAGAAGACAGAGGTCATGACACTCAATGTGGACAATCCTGAGCCCACAACAGTTAGGAACCAGAAGATGGAACAGACAGACATACTTATATATCTAGGATGCGTAGTAACACCAGATGGCAGAAGAAGCAATGACATCAACAACAGAAGGAATAAAGCGCGAACAGCCTTTGCTAGTCTAAACAACATCTGGAAGTTCTCCCAGTAGAGTACAAATACCGATCAAGATTATATGAGCACTGTGTACTTTCTATGCTTCTCTATGATGTGGAAAGCTGGAGAGTAACAGAGAGGAAAATGTTGAAATTGTCCTTTTTCCATACAATCTGTCTAAGGAAAAAGCTCCAAATCTTTTGGCTGAATACCATCACCAACCATGAACTGCTGACTCGGAGTAACCCAGAGGACAAGCACACCATCATAACTGGCAGACGCTGGAGTTGGGTTGGCCACATCCTCAGAAGAGACCCCGATGCCATCACAAGAACAGCTATGCTATGGACCCATTAAGGAAAGTGAAAGACAGGTCGACCAAAAACAACTTGGCGGAGAACTGTGGAGGTAGAGATGCAAAGAATGAACCAGAGCTGAAGCACTGCACGAAGGATGGCCGCTGACCGAGCAAAGTGGAAGCAGTCTGTTGCTGCCCTAGAAGACACCACTAGGCATGATGGCCACTGACTGCTTTGACAGCTGGCAGCTAAGGATCAAAGAAGAAGAAGAAAAGGCATTTGACAGTGTAGACAGATGATCACTTTGGAAACTGATGAGGCATTATGGAGTGCCCCTGAAGATCATTAAATTAATAAAGAAAACGTAAGAAAACATGAAATACAGAATTCTTTATGAAGGACAACTTAAAGAACCAATTGTGATATGAGCTAGTGTTCTGCAAGGATGCCTCTTGTTACCATTTCTCTTCTTACTGGCTATAGATTGGATTATGAAAATGACATTAGCTAACAGAAATGAAACTGGGTGGACTGACAAAACAGCTTAAAAATCTAAATTTTGCATATGGCCTGGCTCTCCTGTTCTACAACTGTAATCAGATGCAAGATAAAATGAAAACACTTGATGAGAGGTCACAGCTACTGGGTCTGAAATTACACAGGAAAAAGACAAGGATTACTAGAATAAATGCAGGAAAGGAAAGGAAGATTGCACTTAAAGATATATCTCTACAGCAACACAGACACATTTGCAGGAGCAGAGAGTGATATCAACATAAGAATACAAAAGGCATGAGCAGCTTTCACCACATTAAAAATATATGGAGGTCAAAAGAAATCAACATAACAACATCAATATCTTCATCTCAAATCAATCCTACTGTATGGCTCTGAAACATGGAGAATAACAAGAATAACAACTACGAAGTTACAGACCTTCATAAATGAGTGCCTGCATAGAAGAGAAGGATTGAAATGGTACATAAAGATCACCATTGTGAAATGGATGACACAAATGGGACCAGTGCCTTTGGAACAAGAGATGAGATGAAGATGATGGCGATGAATGGAAAATACATTGAGGAAACCTGTTGAAAGTATTACAAGGCAGTCTTTGTTCTGGAATCACCATGCTAAGAGAGATAGAGGGAAAAACGCACGAAGAATACGTAGAAGGAAAGATCCCTGGCTATTGAGGGTGGTGCAGGAACAAGACAAATGATTGGTGTATGATTACACGGATGCAAGTGGTTCGTGTAAAATGAGATGGTATAGCAGGACTGAGTTGGTAGATGACTGTAGTACAGTAAACTACACAGAGACGGTCAGCTATGCATGGATGTTGTGAAAAACTGCAGTATCAGAAGACATTATATAAAAGACATTACAGTTCTAATTAACAAATTGCTATACAAAAATAATTTTACATAATGTCAAAATACAAAGGGAAATGTTACATAATTTTTACTACACAAGACATGTGTGTTAGTTGTCATGTATGTCACCAGCCATAAAGGCTGAGATCTGTGTGAGTACACAAGTCACTTCAGCTCATGCATCAATTTTTTAAGTAGCTGCTTGGAGTATGCTGACCTTGGTAATTCTTCTGTTCTGACTGGTAAAGCTCATTTTTAGAATTATTGCAGTTTGCACAGATCAGCAAAATCAAAACATCCAGCTCAGTATGTTTAACGCAAAATGTAAAAAAAAAAAAAATGAAGTGATATTTAATTTGATTTGTACAATACCTCATACAAAAATTACAACTATAGTCAATGAATTGAAATAGTAAATCAGCAATATGCTGATCTTCCCTCAAATTATGATATAAACAAGTTTATTAATGGCAGATTTGATGCAATGAGCTAAATTTCCAACTGTTCTCACAGCTCAAGAATTCTTTGCAACATTAATACTGTGTTAATTCTTTGACTCAGGTCTAAATATTTGTATTCTCATTAGAATCTAAAAATAGCCTAGCAAAAGCTATAGATAGCAAGTTGAGAACAGAGGCAACTGCCATGAAAAATGCTGCCATGAAGTGCTAATGACAGAGAAAAGAACTGACAGGTAAAAACAGTTCACAGATGCACTGTCAGTAATAACAGCTCTTAGGTGCCAATGAAACAAAAACCTAGATGACCTAAGAGCAAAACTCTGCTAACATGTCAACAACTCAAAAAAGTTGTGATACTTGGATCGCAGCTCCTTGCAATATTCATGGGAACAAAGAGGCTGACATAGTGGTAAAGGAGAGTGGAAAACTACCTCTAACCGACAGAAGTGTAACATAAGAAGAACCAAAGAGACTTATAAAGAGGTACAGGAAAAATTGGGAGACAAATTTAGGCCACTTGAAGAAAGATGCCTACTGCCATAAAAGAACAAATAATCTTCAGATTCTGCACTAGAAACAACAGACTGTGATAGTTCTATGAGCAATCAACTCCAAATGACTGATGAGTGTCACCATGGCACTGATAAAATTAATGCCTGACATTATGAAGAACAGAGAAAATGCATATGGCCATCACTTATACCACTATTGGACCAGCTCTGTAAAGCATACACAAGGCAAATTGCTTACTGCCCCAAAGGAAGTAATGAAAAGATGGAAAGAATATTTCTCAGAACTTCTTGATGGTGAGCATGGTCAAGCATCAGCTGATGTCTGAGGGCGTTTGAAGAAGAAAACTCCAGAAGCCCTCCAGTGATATTATCTCCACTGTTGTTCTGACTGTTGTTAGCGTTAATCAGAGATGACTAGAACATGTGATTTTTCTCACACGACAAATCAAGTAACAACAATAAAATTACAAATTCCAATAAAAATAATCATCCACATGATTTACAAAAAAAAAAAAAAAAAAACTTTTCCTCCAAAGTAATACTACATAACACCAGTTATTGTGTGTATATTTGTTAAAGTGGATTCTCTTCAGTCTTTCAAGCTGTTTATACCAGAAATAAAAAGACAGACAAATCCTAACTCAAAAATATGATTCCACAAGTAAAAAAAAACATAAAGGAAATTTAAGACTTTCATTCTCACAGTACCAGAAGGATCATGAAATCTATTTACGATGATTAGAAACAACTAGGTATCAGTTCAGGTGCTGCAGTTCAGTTGTGTTCTTTCTGCTTTACGGAGAATACTCTTACTCATTTTCTTTTGCTCTTTCATTTTAAAATATGTACATAAATAGAAACACTTTGCCTACATAAATTGTGGATAAAATCAAATTTTTAATTTAATAGTGAAAATTTCATGAAGCTGTCAAAATGATGAAAAAATGTTCTGAAAAATCACACCAATTTTACTAATGACAGGTTTAACTCAGGTTTAACTCCATCATGCAAATGCACAACAGGCCAATCACTTGTTTGCCTAAAACCTTGATTATACGAAATGCAAGAGAGAACACTGGACTGATCCTAAAGACAATGAACTGGAACAGACTACGACTTATGGAACATGGAATATAAGGAGTATAAATGGGAAAGAAGAGCAACTGGTGGAGGAGATGAAGAAAGCAAAACTAGAAATCCTGGCTCTAACAGAAACAAAGAAAAAAGAGACAAGGAGTTATGGATCTCGATGGCGACACACTACTCTCCAGTGGAGTCCCCACATCTGAAAGAGCTAAAGGGGGCGTGGGTTGTATTGTGCCTAAAAATGGAACTTTGTCTCAGAGCACATTATGGTAAAAAAAAAGGTAAAGGTAGTCCCATAGCAGATACCACCGTAGGCGAGTGAAGTGTTAGAGACTTTATCATACTAGGTCCAGCATCGAGACGTGGACAGTGGACAACTGGATTGAAATTATCCTGCTCAGAGATTTCAATGCCAGAGTTGGAAATGACCATGCTAGATGGGGTGGAGTTATCAGAAGGTATGGAAGATGCACTTAATGACAATGGAAAGCAACTCCTTAGATTCTGCACTGAGCAAAACCTGATTATTACAAACACAAAGTTCCCCCATAAGCGCATATGTGCATACACTAGATGTGAACCAACAAAGAATTAGAAATCAGTGATCGACTATGCCACAGTTAGGAAGAGCTCATTCAAATGTGTCCGAGATGCTAGAGTCTGGAGAGGGCCTGGGATTGGAAGTAATAATTACCTGCTAGCAATTAAAAGAACAACTGAAAGAGTTGCTTGGCATAGGAATTGCCTACCATCATAAGTAAACAAACAGGAGAAATGAGCATTAAGACCTACAAGCTGAGACAGCCAGAAGTTAAGACCAGATACTAGGGGTTTATTACTAAAGCAGTGAGAAATGCAGAAGAACAAGAAGATGACTTGGAAACCCTCTGGTTTAAATTCAAGGACATAATAAAGATAGCTGCAGCAGAAGCATGTGGTGGTCTGACTTGAGATGAAGAGAAAGAAGACACCTTGGTGGACAGAGGAAGTTGAAGAGAAAATAAGGAAGAAGAAAAAGGCATGGAAACAATACTTAGGAGCTAAGAAACACAGCAGGAAAAACAGAGAAGTATAGAGAATATGTGATATTCAGAACAGAAGCAAAGAACAAGGTGCTAGCAGCAAAACAGAAATCTTGGGAAGAATTTGGAGAAAAGCTAAAAATAGATGCTTAAGAAAACCAGAAATATTCCTACAAGACCCTATAGAACATGTGGAAGGAAAAACAGTGCCCTCTTAAATATATAAAGGACAAACAAATTGCTTACTGCCTCAAAGGAAGTAATGAAAAGATGGAAAGAATATTTCTCAGAACTTCTTGATGGTGAGCACGGTCAAGCATCAGAAACTATAACCACGAGCACAGAAGAGGAAACCAATGGTGGCGAAGATAGCATTAAGATGGAAGAACTGAAAGCAACACTGGAGAAAATCAAGATAGGCAGAGCAGCAGGGCATGATGTTATAACACCAGAAATGCTTAAGTACATGGGAGCAGCAGGCGACCTATTACTCCTGAGGGTCCTACAGGCAGCTTGGTGCAACAAGAACATACCAAAGGATTGGGAGATTGCCATTATAACACTCATTTTCAAAAAGGGTGACAACCGACAATGTGAAAATCATAGAGGCATATCCCTTCTCAGTGTCCCTGGTAAAATCTACTCTAGAATCCTGGAGCAGAGACTCAGATGCCTTGCTGAGTCACAAATGGATGAGGTCCAATGTGGCTTCCGAGCAAACCGAAGTACTAAAAACCTGATCTCCACACTCAGACAGCTGAGTATAAAGGTGAGAAGCATCTTTGTTTCTTAGATCTGGAAAAGGTATTTGACAAGGTCCCCTGAAACAAACTTTGGGATTGCATGGCAAGGAAGAACATTCCAGCACCTCTGATTCATGCTACACAGAGCTTCTATAAGTCTTGCAGAAATTATGTAAGGATGGCAAACTGTAAGGATGGCAAACTGTAAGTCAGAAGAGTTCAGAACTGCCACTGGTGTAAGACAAGGTGACATCCTGCCACCTTATCTGTTCATACTCCTCATGGACGATTTCATCAAAGCATGTAAGGAGAGGACAAGAAAATATTCAGTGGGGTACTGGAAAATGAGAGGTTTGTATTTCAGAGCTGGCATTTGCCGATGATGTTGCCCTGATTGCTAAATCAGAGGCACATCCTCAATACAACCTGCAAGTCTGGAAGGAAGAGCTGGAGAAGACAGGGATGGTCATCAGCAGCTCCAAAACAAAAACCATGGTGATATCAAGAGAGGAAAAAAGCATCAGATTAAGCTGGAAGAACAGGTCCTGGTGCAGGTCAACCACATTAAATACCTAGGAGCTGTCATAGACTGGAAGGGAGGCATCAGAGAAGATTTGGCTACCCAAAGAGCAGCAGCTGGAAGACTTTTTCAGGCCATAAACAGAGGATTCCTCAGCAAAAGAGAGGTTGGCAAAAAGACAAAGATGGCTGTACACTGTTCCACCTACATCCCAGTGTGATGCCTCTTTTTGCGCACTGCAATGCGTTCATGATTTTGGAGCATAGAGGTACTCAATAGAGCACAGCTGGATTAAAAATGACGTCATATTAAATAATTACGTAGTAGCGTGGGCAGAGCAACAGTCAGTTGACTTTTGGTCAGTAGCCGTCTGGAAGTGTTTCCAGCCAGTCATGCTGTGTTTTAGATGTATCCTTTTGATGCTGATGTGTCCGTCTTCATGCTTGGTGTAAAGAAAGTGTTTGCAGCTATTGATGCCAAGAGATTTGTATTTTGCAGAGGAGTATTTTGAACATGTGGATAAATCATTATAATTATGTCACGGACCTCAACGTGACGGACTTTACGGAGAGGTGTTGAACTTACCATTATTGCTACAGTATAACAAACTTTGATTATGGTCCAGTACAGTTGGCCGGTCGGCGTCTGTGGCCTAATGGATATGAACGCAGTTTCATAATCCAGATATACCAGGTTCGAAACCTGCTGCAGGCGGTTTGGTAGCAGATCGCTTTGTGTGGATTTTTAACAATGGTATAAGCGTCGTACAGTTCAGAAAGCAATGGCAAACTACTGAATGAAAAAAATTGCCTAGAAAAATCACAAAACAGCCAATACAAGCTGGGGTTGATTGCCACGTCCTGTAAAGGATAAGCAACTAACTTTAACAGTTGGCCGATGGGCAATAAGAATTATTACAGCAATGTGGAGCTACTTGTTGCTATGGAGTATTATTAAACATTGTGAGATGCTGACATAGTATTTGCATACATCATTAAATCTTTTGCTATTGCAGTTATTTGTTGGCCATTGAAGAAAATCATACCCCAACCAATTACTATGAACAGATCACTTGCAGAGACATCACTGTAACGCAACACCCAGTCTTGATGTATGGATGTGAGTCATGGGCAATGACTACAACCCACAAAAGTCAGATCGTAACCTCAGAAATGAGGTATCTAAGGAAGGTGGTTGAAGTAACAAGACATGGTCCGCAACCCAGCCCCTGCAGACCCAAGTAGAACAGTCCCAACTACGATGGTTTGGCCATGTCTGCAGAATGGGAGAAGATCGGCTACCACAACAAGTATGGGAAACTAAGAGCCAGGGATCCAGACCTCCAGGATGACCCAGAGTCCGCTGGGAGAACAACATTAGACAATCTCTGAAGGACCGATGATTAGAATGGAACTAGGCCAGGAGGAAGACAACCGATAGGATAGTATGGCGCTCTCTCTTCCAAACCTCTACACCTCACGGTAGAAGAGGAACGACTAAGCAAGTATGTTCCCATGCAGGGGATGCCTTTTGTCTGTGGTTAATCGCATATAAGCTTTTGTCTGGGCCATCACATATTTGGATCTAAGACAGTAATCCAAGTATGTACCGCATCATCACAAGGGGGTATTTTGCTTACAGCCCAAGACAATATGAATCCTTTCATTTTGAATGCATTTCAGTCGTTCATATTGTGGTATTGACAGCATGAGTATTCCCAGGCCATACTCATTTACAGATATGACCAGATGATGATACAGGAGAAACAGTAGTCTCTGCTCCAGGTGTGCTGCAGCCATTGTTTTTAGGGCTGCCAGACCTCTCTTGCACTTCTGTATGATGTGATCAACATGGTGCTTAAACGATAGCCCGTGATCGAATGTTACTCCAAGGTATGTCAGCTTGTGTTGCCTTTCAATTTTCTGTACACTGAGAGTAATGTCTGGAAGATCTGCTTTCAATATGGAGTTATTCAAGGAGCACCACAGTACACATGCTTTGTTGGGATTGACCTTGAAACTGGTTTCTTCGCACCATTTAGAAACTGAAGAGTTTCATGTATGCTTTTGACCATTTCTTATCTATCTGGGCCAGTCCTGTAAATGTGGAAGTCATCGATAAATGTTCATCCTAAACCTGTTGGTTAGAATTGCAGACATTTTTGGTGTATAGATGTTAAAAAGCACAGGTGATAGTGGGGTGGTCCCAGGCAAATATGCATTGGTTCTGATGTCCATGTTCCCAAGTGAAACTGATCTCTCCGTTAATGCATCTGCTTTCCACCTTGTAAGCCAAGGGTTTACACCACATGCCATTACAGAGTCCATTAAGGTCTCAAAGTCCACACTGTTGTAAGCATCTTCTAGGTCAAATGCCACAGCACAGTTTCTCTTTTACCCTGGAATCCCTCGTATACATCGTACGCAAATGTTCCAGCGTTACCCCATGTTGTTTTCATGGGCCTATAGCTATTCACTATATCAGGGAGGATGTGTGCAGTTTTGAGGTGGTACACGACTTGTTTCGCAACTATTTTCTCAAGCCATTTGCCGTAGACATTCTAGTGTGATGATTCGATAGCAGCCAAGCAGTGTGGGGTCTTTACCAGGTTTAGAAAGTAGCTGTAGGTAACTATATAGCCAGTCTTCCAGTACCTCAGCATTCTGAATGATGATGTTGAAGTCCCTCACTACATTTATAATGGCTATGTCATCAAATTGTTTTATGTGGTGGTACTGATCACCATCAGGACCTGAGGCAGTGTTTCTACTGGTTTCTAAAGTGTTTTATTTAGAGGCAAAGCATTTTATCAGAAGCAGATACAGGAACAAATGGGAAGCTGAGCATCCAGGCCACACACAAAAATGAAAATGATGCATATTATTAGCTCAGCAGACCAGAACAAGTGGTAATCTTCAGACTCTGCACAGCCCACAACAGACTGGGATACCACCTATTCAACAAGCTAAAGATAGGAACTACTGATAAGTGTAACTGTGGCACCGATAAAATAACTGCTGAACATCTGCTTCAAAGATACCCGGCATATGAGGAACAGAGAATACACATATGGTCGTCACCAGTACCATTTCTGGAAAAGCTCTGTAGAGATAGAAATAGCCTCAAGTTGACCACTGCTTTCTTTGAACATTTTCAAGTTGACATCTGAGAGTGTATGATGAAGAAGATACTTATTTATGGCAAATAAAACCCCAAAATGTCACTTTCTGTGCAGCTGAAATTTGTGGCAACAGGTTGTTTCAAAGCAATTTATTTCAGATATCATACTGGTTTTTGATCTCAACAATGCGATTTAGCAATGACATTTAAAATCAAACAATGGTTTCTACTTATACTTAGGTTAACATGACTGAAACTAGCTGTCAGATGTGGCACAGATAAAGGTACTTATATCTTGCTTTTCTATCAAAAGCTTATTCTATTTTCTACTGTTTGCAAAAAGAATGATCAATTTCTCTATATTAGTAATGACATTATTTTTACTGACCTGTATGTACTTTTTTCTCCACAATCTGCAGATTTCTGGAGCAACTATTAATTCACTGAACGGATAAAAAACATAAAGACACAATGAATTTTATATATATATATATATATATATATATATATATATATATATATATATATATATATATATATATATATATATATCTATATATATACAACTTGACATGGAATAACACAATACATAATAAAACCCCAAAGGGAAGAAAAAATGGTGTCACTCATGCATTCACCATGAGGTCCTGGTTTACACCAACATTCTGTACCGTCACACAACTGCCTATAAAAGGAGATGATACAGTTAGGATATTTCCAAGAAAACTTGATTTATAAAAGAATAACAGCAAGCCACTATCTATAGGCTACACTTGAGGAATAAAGACATGGATAAATGAAAGTTATTTACATCTAGCATGAACATACACTGATCTGCATACACAAATTAAAAAGGCTTTATAAACAGCAAACAATGATGATTTCATCTAAAAAAATGTACAAATTAAACTACAAATTTTAAAATTACGCTGTGAAGCGTGTCAATGCCAGAAAAATTACACTTAAACTCAGATCAAGTTTTAAAAAAAAAATTCATTTATAATATGGTGCCACACCATATGAATCTGAGACAGTGCAAAAAAATTCAAAGAAACAGAACAGTAATAAAATTCCAAGGTTACAGAAAAAAAACCAATTAAATACAAGTAAAGGTGGGGTGAAGGTTTGCTTTTGTGATGTTGCAGGATGGCTAAATGGAGCCCAGACAGATAATCGCAGACAAGGCCACTATCTAGTTGCACTGTTAATTACTGCCGTCATCAACTAGAAATCTTTTGTATCCTTATACACTTTCTCTTCTAACTAATGAGATGACACTGGCCAGGATTTACTTTAACACAAAAGATAATTTTATTGCTCAAAAGTAAAGTTTTCCCCATGTACCATACCATGCAACATGATTGTGATCAGGATTCAGTACTCTTTAGAGCAGTGCTTCTTAACCGTGGGTGCAAGCACCCCCTAGGGGTGCAAGACTCACCTTCCAGGGGTGCGAGACATGCCACATATTTTAGATGAATCATCATAAACAATATATAATACACAAAACTCAAATGTTTTTGTACAAAGCAGAACAATGACAATGTGAATTAGATACCAAACCTTAGTCACCTTCTGTAAATAACATTTTTCAAAATAAACTTTTATCTCTTTTTAGCATTTCTGGCATGTTTTGCGAGCTAGAATATAAAGGGGTGTGAGGCTTCTTAAGAAGCTGTAAAGGGGTGCGAGGCTTGTTAAGATTCTGTAAAAGAGTGTGAGGCTTCTTAAGATGCTGTAAAGGTGTGCGAGGCTTCTTAAGATGCTGTAAAGGGGTGCGAGGCTTGTCAAGATGCTGTAAAGGGGTGCTAGGCTTGTTAAGATTCTGTAAAGGGATGTGGGACTTCTAAAAGATTAAGAAACACTGCTACAGAGCCATCTTGCAACACCACAGAATCCAATTACATAACAGTTCAGGTGGTACAGAACTCTCGAAAAATCATCATTCATAATATGAGAAGATATATCTTTCACAATAGTTATAGTACTGCAATAATATACTAAACAAAAGCTGGCACGCACATAATGTGGGCTTTCTGATCATACAAAAATTCCAAGGGAATTATTTAATGAAGCTGAAAATTAAAATTAATCGGGGCATAAATTCTACAAAACATAAAAAGAATTTTTTAATGAATAAGATCTGTACTTTACAACTCATCACCATACAAATATATTATATGTTCTAATGCTCAGCTAATCGTATATTTATGCTTTAACTTAGCACTGACAATAGGGAAAGCCAACCAACAGCATATCAAGTGATAACTTAGCAAGGCTCGAGGCAGATGGCAAGACTGAGCTTTCGCTTCTGAACATGTCTTCTTCAAGTACCATGCCTGGTGGTGTAGGTGATCATGTCTCTCCACAACTATCTGTCTTCAGTACTACTGATCAATTCTGTTGTTGACTTCTTTCCATGCCATGATGTCAAACTGTCCAGAATTTTCTCTCTCTTTTTTCCCTCCTATCTTTCCGTTGTCACGATATACTCCAGCTTCCTTCTTCTCATAACATGCCCATAGAAAGTGGATTGCTTCCTTCTAACCCGAGGAATAAGCTTCCATTGCATTGTCAAGACATTAATCATTTTACCTGTCCATGGTATTTTAAACATTCTCCTGTAAAACCACATCTTTGTGACCTCTAGTATTTTTTCCCTATTTGTTTACTAATTGTCCATGACTCACTTCCTCAGAGGTTCTAAGGACAGAGGAAAGCACAGAGAGACAAGCACAGAGAGACAAGTTGCTTTCTTCACATTTACACTGTCAGTAATTGCAATCCTGAAGAGCAAAAATAATACAGACCTAGATGATCTAAGAGTAGTGCTCCACAAACTATGTCAACAATTCAAGAGTTGTGATCCAATGGATCCCATCTCGCTGTAACATTCCCGGCAATGAAGAGACTGATAGACTGGCAAAGGAAGGTGGAAAGCTACCTCAGCCTGATACAAGCATAACTTTCGAAGAGGCAAAGAGTTTTATCAGAATCAGATACAAGAACAAATGGGATGTAAAGCATCCAGGCCACACACAAAATGATGAAATCAGCTCAGCAGAAGTGAACAAGTGGTAATCTTCAGTATACGCACGGGCTACAACCAATTGTGATATCATCTATTCAACAAGTTAAAGTAGGAACTACCGATGCATGTAACTGTGGCATAGACAAAATGACTGCTGAACTTCTGCTTCAAAGATGCCCAACTTATGAACAACAGAAAAAGCACATATGGCAGTGATCAGTATCATACCTGAAAAAAACTCTATGGAGATATAAATAGCCTCAAGCTTACTACTGCTTTCTTTGAAAATATTCAAGCTGACGTCTGAGAGTGTATGAAGAAGAAGAAGGAGACTTCCATATGTCAGGATTGGTTCTATATAACACTGAAGAACTTTCTTACTTCCACTGACAAAGAGTTGTTGCCTAAAAATACTTTTCATTTTATAGAATGCTGCTTTTGCCGGGGCTATTCTACTCTTAACTTCTAAATGGCATCATCAATCCGATGTTATTAACATGCCCAGGTATTTGAATCTTTTGATTTGTTTTAAAACTGTTCCACTTACTTTGATAGTGCATTCTGGAGTTGTTTTCTTCAAGATGACCATTATTTGTGTCTTTTTTGCTATTAAAGCTAAGACCTTTATTTTCACTTTCTGAAACATCTTACACAGAGTAATTCTGCAAATATTTGAAACTATTGCATATGCTATGCACAATTTGGGCTCAAGCTGTTTTTTTTTTTTTTGTTTTGTTTACAGTTTTAAATGCCCTGGGTGTAACTCATTTTATTAAATACTAATAAATACTATTACTCAGCACCCAGGTGAACACTTTCCATGTTCAAATATTATATCCTAAACTTGTATCTGACTGACAGGTATAAGTGACACTTTCTCTCTGGTGATGTGTGTCAAGATTGGCCTACATGTCTTGCTATGCTTTTCTAGATTTTTTTCAATAACACCAGCAGGGTATGTGTGACAAAACAACTGTCCCTCACTGTAAAAAGCAACTTAGTTCATATCAAATCCTGCCTTGAGCACAATGTCTAACTGTTTAATTACAAATCTGACGTAATCTATGTATTTCAAGTGAATTGCTATTCCTGCACTTTTTCAATCTATTCCCTTTTCTTTACTAATAAAACTAAGTGCTACCAAAACCTAGAATTACTGCCATTCACCATTACTACTACAGTCTAACATTATCAATAATTATGCAAAATCCTGGCACACTTTATTCAGTCATAATGTTTTTAATAATCCCATTTTATCACACAGCACCACACAATTTATGCAACAGGTGTTAGATACTTCTTGAAATTGCATATTATAAACAAAGGAACAAATAATTTCAAACTCAATGTCTGCAAATTTCCTGATGACCTGGAAACTCTCTGGCTTAAGTTAAAGGACATCATAAAAGCAGCTGCAGCAGAAGAATGTGGTGAAGTCTGACTTGGGAAGAAGAGAAAGAGGACACCTTGGTGGACAGAAGTTAAAGAGAAAATAAGAGAAAAGAAAATGGCACAGAAACATTAGTTAGAAGCTAAGTATTCGGAAGCAAAGAACAAGGTACTAGCAGCAAAATAGAAATCCTGGGAAGAATTTGGAGAAAAGCTAGAAAAAGATGCTCAAGAAAACCAGAAATTGTTCTTCAAAACCATTGAGAACATGAGGGAAAAAAAATAGTGTCCTCTTAAAGTTATAAAAGACAAATAAGACACATTGCTTTCTGCCCCACAGGAAGTAATGGGAAGAATATTTCTCAGAGCTCCTCGGGGGTAAGCAAGGTCAAGCCTTAGACATGATAAACACTATCACAGAAGAGGAAACCAATGGTGGTGAACATAGCATCAAGATAGAAGAACTGAAGGTAGCCCTGGAAAAAATCAAGGTGGGCAAAGCAGTAGAACATAATATAACACCAACAATGTGGAAATCATATCTCTTCTGTGTCCCTGATAAAATTTACTCTAGAATCCTGGAGCAGAGACTCAGATGCTTGAGAGTGTAGCAAGTGTAATTTGCTGGGGAGGTTAAGATGTTATACCTAACAAGAAAGATAGTTGTGTCTGTGTCAACTGTGTGAGGTCAAGCACATGCAGGTCCCGGACTCTAAAAAAGATGATGATGATGATGATATATATCATCAGGGTAACTAACGCTACCTCCCTAGATCTCACACAGTCCGTATTTTGATTCTAGTGGCTGGTGTATGATGTCTCTAGTGTCCAGGGGTGAAATGGAAATGATTGAACATCAACACAATACACTTTAACTCACTATAAGAAAATGAATAAGACTGTGGTTAAAGTTTTCTTTAAAATTTGAATGTTTTTTTCTTTGTACAATTTAATCTGCCTGTCCCGCCATCTCTTTTGGACAGGTCTTTGAAAAATGAGGAAATATATTTACATATAATGCTTTAACTAAAAGTATGGACTCTTGGTCCTATGAATATATTGTTATTATAGAGTTCCTGTAGGTGAATTCACAGACTAAAACTTTAATAGTTGCTAGTGATAGTCATTGGTTATGAGGAGCTGTTGTTTTCATCATGCCCCATATAATTCTGTTTTATTTTGATAAGAACCAGTTTATTCGGATGAAGTGTCAGATGTCCCAGCTGTTAACGTGTCTGTCACCTGGGATTCTTGGTATGACGAAATTAAGTCAGTGTAGATCAGCACACACACACACAAGCTCCTTCAGGCTATCTGATGACAGCATAAACTTTATAATGGAAACTTTTCTCTTCTCACTCATTCATCAGGTTTCCTGTCACCGGATGGTAACAGGAAATAAAAACCCTGTAATAAAAAGACACCCTGGCCTTTTCATATCTGTTCACAACTTCTTATCCCTATGTATACATGACGATATGGGGTCAGCCTCGTGTGCATTCATGTGCATCAGCCCCTAATTTATGACTCTCACCTTTCTGTGACCACACCTCAGGTCCCTATGGCAGATACGCCACTGTACTTTTACATAGTTTGCTTCAATCCAATAACGTGGAGTAACCACATCTCCTTTTATATGATTTTTCTTTTCTTTTCTAAATTATAAACGCTCTAGGCATGCTGAAGAGTGTTCATGGAACACTGAGGCTTACTAACATCTTCGAATACAAACTTATTAATAAAAATCATAATAATATGCAACAGTCAAATACAGTTCATTGTGAGGACTCAATAATGTTTGCTCGCGGCATGTCCTTCACTTTTTCACAGCAGTATCTAACTTTTTCAGTTTTAATCAAGCATGTAAATACATAAAGCATTCTTACCACTAATTCAAAGAAATATGTCACAAATAACGTTGACTGGCAAAGAATATGGCCTCAGTTTTGCTCTGCCCCGTCCAGATATTGAATTTAGTAGTTAATTTTACAATTATCACATCTGCTCTCAACATAGTTGTGTGTTAAAAATTTTCTACTCAAATGGCCACGAGACCACTATGCCTTTTGCCAATATCTATTAGAGCCGACCAATGAAAGCAGGCATGACTAAATCTTTTTGAATTTAGTTTGAAAAAACAAAACCAAAACTCCAAACAAACTATGTGCCTCGTAGTCCATTGGTCAGTCTGCGTTAGTTATGCCAATAGAAAAAGATGTTTAGTTTTAGTTAACCTTTTCCCTATCTCCCCCTTTTACTCCTATACTCTTATACCAACCAATAGGATTTGAATTACTCCATGCCTCTTTTTTAAACTTGCGTCCCCAATAACGTTATGTGTAACGAGCAAGAACAACAATCTGTCCATCCACGCGTTCTTAGACATCTAGTATTATCTCAATAACTTGGCTAATACTTGGACTACCATATTTTTTAAAACATATTTTTGCTCAGGGGACACTAAGCTATCCTACTATATGATTTTTATAGTCAGTTCAGAGCGAAGAGGGGTTTTTCAAAACTTTGGTAGTGTTGGCGTTAATTATTACAATCGTCTCGTTCTTACTACTGAGAAATGTCCGAATTATTACAAATGTTAGTGTTAAAGTTAACATATTACGTTAATTCAAACGCCAGTTTGGTCTCACAGTTCTGGCAATTCGTTAATTACAAGCTTTTTCCCCGTTTCGTGCAGCAGATCGGCGAGATGTTAAAATGTTTATTGTACGATTCGAAACCGAAACTAAAAGAGTGTTAGCTTTTTACGGCGGGTCATTTTTTAAGCATTCCCACTGCACCAAAGGCAGCGCTCTACTGGCGTCGAAGATGAAAATAGTCAGACACTTGAGGGCTGGTGTATTTATTAGCATAGGACTAAAATCTTACTGAAATAAGCGATTATCTCACAGATTTCGCTACAGAGAGCCACAAATGGATGAGGTCCAGTGTGGCTTCTGAGCAAACCGAAGTACTCAAGACCTGATCTTCAAACTCAGGCAGCTGAGTGAAAAGGCCACTGAGTATATAGGTGAGATGCATCTTTTGTTTCTTGGATCTGGAGAAGGCATTTGACAAGGTCCCCTTGGGACTGCTTGGCAAGGAAGAACATTCCAGCACCTCTGATCCATGATATACAGAGCTTCTACAAGACTTGCAGAAATTATGTGAGGATGGCAAACCACAAGTAAGAATAGTTCAGGACCACCACTGGTGTAAGACAGGGTGATATTCTGTCACCTTATCTTTTCATACTCCTCATGGAATTATCATCAAAGCATGTAAGGAGAGGACAAAAAAGTATTCAGTAGGTATTGAGACAGGTCTGTATATTAAAGCTGGCATTTACCGACAGTGTTGCCTTGATTGCTAAAAAGAGGCACATCTTCAATCCAACCTGCAAGTCTAAAAGGAAGAGCTGGAAAAGAGAGGGATGGTCATCAGCAGCTCCAATGGATGACCCAGAGTTCTCTGGGAGGACCAAGGACTAGACTGGAACCAGGTCAGGAAGAAAACAGCCGATAGGATAGTATAGTGCTCTCTCTGGCAAACCTCTATACTCAAGGGTAGAAGAGAAACAACTAAGTAAGTATAGTTATACATGATTCTGAAGTGTGCAAATGCATAATATCTTCTTTGTACTAACACCATGTGCTTCTCACAGGTCTCTGAGGAGATACAGAAAGAATAGGACAAGTACTCCCTCAGACACATCATGAAAGGTGACTAAGGTGAGACTGTGAATGGGGTTAGCAATCTCTTTATATAAAACAAAATGTTACACAAACCAACATCCCAATAATACATGAAGTACTTTGGTGCAGGCTTCATTTATGAAGGTCAGTTTCAGTGGTAGCACCATGCTTTTTAAGAAATGAAAAAGGACATTCAATAATTCCTTTTAAAAAGGCGAATATTTGTTATACATTGGAAGAAATCGCAGAGATTTTGGTATTTATCGAGATCTGAGTTATAAACAGATTGCCGGCACAAGCAAAGCTTTCCCTTGTCAGCAATTTTTTTTCTGAATCGATCGATATTTTGATTTTTCTGTCATGGCTTTCTGGCGGTGGAAACTTTGCTTTGGGAGCTGAAAGTTGACTTGGTATTTCATCAGGACGATGAAGATGTGGCCGAATCAGATGTGGATGTTGAATACTGGCCTGATTTAGATTCTGACAGTGACACTGATAAAAGTGAACCATGTGAAAGAAGTTGGCCTAATAATATTGATGACCAATGTAATGAAGGAGGTAGTTAAAATGAGTGACTTTGTAGGAAACCCTGGACCTAAATACACTCTAGATCTAGATAATACTAGGTACCACAAACTGCCCGGATATTTCACTGGAAAAATGTCCTTCAGGGGGCAGAAAGGGGTAACTATGTCTTCTTTTTTGTTTTGCTGTTCTTGCATCTTTGTAAGATAATTTTGTGTTCTTTTCTCTCTCAAAATATGTGGACTTGAAAAAGGAATGTATTTTGTAAATGATAGAAAAATTGCAACGAAAAACATCAGTATATCAGGTTTTTCGATGCGCTGGCGAACTCCGGAGTTACCCATGCGTCATTCAAACACACGTTGCTATATCAACAAGGAGCTATTCTCTCCAAATTTACGATCAATGGAAAGAAGAGTGATTGGGCCTCATTATAGTATGAGACAAGCCCCGATTGATGTGGAATTAGTTGCACAAATTTCGAAGTAATGACAAAGTTGTCTTTTTAAGTGTGCTTCCAAGAGCCGGATCCCTGCTTGCCTTACCATCCATAGATTCGCCATCAATTCAACTATCAGTGTGCAAATTTTTACCATTTTCTGAGATTTGTTGAAAGAGCAAGCTTTCACAAACAACGAGCTACCCAACAAGTTTTTTTCGCTTGTGTCTAGTCATGAAGACTGTTCTACCGGAAAGATCAACCCCCCCACTGAGCGTGATGCGAATGAGAGAAACTATCAGGCTGATTCTCCTGAGCACACAAATGAGAGAAACTACCTTCGTAAGTTAATATATATTTTTGAAAATTGATAACATTTAATTTATACTGAAATAAGTACGACAGTGATAACTAAAATAAAACTAAGAGAATTAGCAAGGGGAGTGCAGATAGAAGATTCAAGGTTGGAACAGCGAAAATTTCATTCGCTCGATTTAGCTTTTGTTTTGGCAATTTAATTATTTGAGGGCGATTTTAATATAGTTGGCAGAGTTTCAAAAGCATTGTGCACATTGAATGTGGTATTTAGCTACTTTTTAATTGTGAGAAGTTAATGTGATTGCATTTACAACAGGCCCCAAGTTTCGGTTCCTAGCATTTTTTTTACGTTTTTAAGGAAGATTACGGTGGGATTTTTTATCTTATTCGTTTTTTTTATTTCTCTTTGTATAATTGTCACAACGTTACCCCTGTGAGGGTAACCAAAGAGAGTTATCTGTGTGGTGCCGGCTTTGTCAATGGCTCAGATTCGCCTGGCACCCGGTTGAAGATGAGCAGCAGGAGTGGAGAAGGTGAATATAAGACTTTGGGATGAGTTCCCAGCATATAGCCCCAGTGATTCTGGATCTCGTGACATATACCTCCTACCACTCTATCTCCCTCTCTATATTATAATACTAACGAGCCCCCACTCCCCTATTACACTGAGTGAACAGAAGAGAAAGAGAAGAAGAACAGTATGTCTCTTTCGCACACTTTCGTTCCTTCTCTATATATGTAATAACGTGTGTGGGTAATGTAACCACAACTACAACGTTTATTAAAATACTGAAATATAACAACATTCAGTTACAACAATACAAATGTAATAAGAACTAACCTAACTATGGCTGGAAAAGAAGATAATAGTTAGGCAAAAAATACACTCACTAAACTTAAGTCTACACGATGTGATGATGATGATGAATTAACCTAATCTTAACCCCAACAAAAAAGGATATCTTGATTCGGGGCTCGGAATGACTGTCAATAAAACTCTGGGAATTTGTATACACGGGCAAGTCTTAGTCTGCATTCAATAACACTGGACGGTCCACTGGATTTCGTCAGGTGTCGATGGCCTGTTCCTTTTGTCGCTCACAAAGCGAGTGTTGACATTGCGCCGCGTGTCTGAGCTGGTGTGTTCCTATGTTGTTGTTTAAACAATGTTATGCGGTGGAGACTTCCGCTGATATGCAGATGTCCCTGTGTGGTGAAGATATTGGTCTCGGGTGGTGATGATGGTGGAAGCAGGTTATATCTTGGTATTTGTTGGCGCATATATTTCACTGGGAGAATCTGTCCATTACTACAAGTAATTTTGTATCTCAATAATTTGCGTAGGCGCTGGTTTACAAATTCGTCAGTCGGCTCTTGCCCCTTCCGATAATTAAAGTAACGTGGACAGCTCTTTAGTAATGCAACAATCCTGCCTTGGTATTGTCTGCACCCTGTTCTGCGGGGGTGGCTGCGGATGATGGAAAGACCCTTCACCGTCTGGCGAATTCCTTTCTCAAAACCCCCGTGGAGAATGGGTAAATTGGGTGCCGTTAATTACCTGTGAGATGCGTGTCGTCGCAGTATCTCTGGTCGGCCCTACTTTTTAGCTTGTCCCGTAATTAACGCCCGCAACGTAGTAGACAAAGGCTGAGTTATCTCAAAGTTCCCCGGTCTCTACCACTTGATGTCCATATCATGAATTTCACTGACACTTGGCCTGAATCTTCCTCGTGAAATATGGAACCAGTATATGCGGGCGGAATGATTTTTTATACCATTGCGCGAACGATAGATTTCGTTCAGTACATACTGTCTGAATCGCCTAGGGCTATTTTTCCGGTCGCTTCTTGGGTCATGTGAAAATTCGTTTGTTTTCCTTTCGTCAGAATTCAGTCCTCATTCCTAGGTACATTTCCTGTAATATTTTTCTATTATCGTTTCCTTGTTGTTCCTCTCCCAGACAACTGTCTGTGTGCGTCCTTTGGGGCACGTACAGTGTTGTTCTTCTCGTTATAATTTCGTATTCATACTGCTTTCATGTTGTCCTTGTGCAGACTTTAAGTCTCCCTTAGTCACTATTTATATACAGAGCCGTCTGCTCTTTCGAGAGAAATTCGTGCTGGTAAATATGAAGTTAATTAAGCTTTAATAGTTTATAAGATTTTTGCAGAGTTGTTTCTAGGAGGTAAAGTTAATTCATAGAAGTAGAGCCATCAATGCTATAATTTTAATTGACTATAACTGACAGCGCAATTAGGTATTTTGTGAAAAGGTAGTAGGGAATTTTTGATAGTTTCCGCAGAGTAGCTGTTTGTAGGAATTGGAATATTACTGTTATTTGTCAGAAGACAGGGGATCTAATTTTTCCTGGATTTGTGATTTTAAATGGTGCAGCGTAAAACACGCTCGCGGAATTAAATTAATTTTAGTTCATAACGGACATGCCATGAGTTACCCTCTTATCTAAATTATTATCAGAGTGCATTCATTCTTTTTATGAGATAATGAAAGCTTAAAGATGGTAGATGTTAAATACTATAATTTTGAGACACGATGCACGTAATTTCATTGTGATTTTCAAGGATTTGGAGAGGGGTACCTAAGCACGTGCTGCGTGTCCTTTTTTTTTAGTGGGGGTGAATCTGATAACGGAAGGAGAGGGGAGATAACTAGGTATGCATTGTAAAATAGGATTTCAGTTCCTTTAGAAATGTTAATGTCCATTGTTATCAGAATCGGGTGTAAATAATATTCCAGACACGTGGGTGTAGATTTCTCAATATTTGAGTTATAATATTAGCGAATAATACGCTAGGGTTTTGGTGTGTATTTAATTGTTCAAGTGTGTGTAAATTACCAGCGGACTAATTTGTGTAACGCTGTGGTAATAGAACGAGTGGCTTTAAATGTTAGAGCATGGGAAATTGTGTATTTTTCTCTGTGTGGGTAAAACCTACATTTTGAAGTCAGCAGTTACGGGTCTAGTTGGGATTTTTAATTAGTCCCTTATTTAATAGACATATGTTTATACTGATGAATTCATGGAGACGGGAGATTATTGTCTCGGGTGAAGTCTATTGTATTTGGGTAGCCAGGTAAACACATCGATCATTGTTAAATAGTAGGGCCAGGAATTTACTGGCAACAGGTTCATTCAGTGGTTAGAATGTTGTGACGGGCTAACCTAAGCTGAGTCTGGAGATTAGAGTGTCGATAGGACAGTATTTGAGGGAAAGTGGGGGTTGGCATGTTTACTAATCGCTGAAGCGATACTAGAGCATGGGAGCTGTATGGAAGATTTGAAACTTAAGTGTTATAGAGATTTGAAACTTAAGTGTTAGAGATTTGAAACTTAAGTGTTAGAGATTTGAGACTTAAGTGGTTGAAGAGTTGGGATTTAAGTGTTGAAGAGTGAGAGTTAAGGGAGTTAAGTGTTAAGGATATGGGAAATTTGTTGTGCGATATATATTTGTTATTGTTTTGTCCACAGCAGATATTTTCCAGGCGTGGCAGCTAGGGCTACAGTAGTCCTTGAGCGGCTAGAAGTTCGCCGGTCTTCTCAGGAGAAGAAGAGTCGGCAGAGCCAGAAAAGAAGTGGAGTGGTGACACGGGTCACTGGTGCAGAAGTCAGTTTTGTACCCAAGAGAGCAAGGAGCTGGAAGCACAGACTTCTTCAGCAAGAGCAAGAGGTTCTTAATAAAATTCGGAGCTATTCACGCTCAGATAAAGCACACACTGAACCTAGGCGCAGGGCCTAGAGGTGTCGTGATTGGTCGGTCATAATAACACCGACGGCCCAGACCCAAGAGATGGGTAACGGGGCCTGTGATTTTTCCAGAATCGTCATTTGGTAGTGCAGAAGAGTCCAAGTCGAGAAACCAGAATGCCAATTCAAGTTAGCAGCTACAACGGCAGTCAGAGGAAAGAGGGTAAAAATACCTCTGAGCTGCAATAGAGGGAGAGAAGGAGAGTAGTGGAGGAGTCGCTTTTTCTGTAGGAACTAGGAGTCTCAGACAGACACTGAACATAACAGTAGAACTCAGCAAGTCATCTGTAAGTTGTGTGCGTGGAGTCGGAGATGATAAAAGGGTTCTGGTCGTGGACTTGGTGATAGTCAGAGAATATTTAGCCTATAGTGGAGCAGCGGTGTAGGCACGTCATTTGTGTAGAAACACGTCTGCAGACAGACGGACAGTAGGAGTTAGGGCGTGTTTACATGATATCAGGTTGATTAGGAGAAAGACGGATCTGGTGTTCGAGATCCTCCTTCACATGTTGTTGTATTACTTACCTTTCTTCCTTACAGGTTGAGGGGAGGGCGACTGTGGGGTTACCTTACCTAATCACTTGAAATTAATTGTTATGTTCTTTCCAGGTGTAGGAACACGCATGTTTATTCTATTTTTGTAGTATGTTATATGAATTTTTTGTGTGGTGTAAATAAAATCCATTGTAAATTTCCGGCTGGATCAGTCACTTACTTCAACCTATATGTTGTCTGTAAGTGGTGTCTGTGGTGTTAAGTATTAAACCTTATCCCAGTCTTGGTAGCTAGAGGTAGTGAGGTTATCGCAAAACATTACGTCACTTAGTGGCAAGGGAGAGTCAATTTCGGTTCTCGACCCTTGACGCCAATAGCCTCATCTCCCACAGTCACTGTTATTTTCTTCTGAAATCTATCTTCTTAGTCTTTCTTTCCACTAGGGTCTAGTCTATTTAGGTAGACAGCCTCTAGTCCTAAATCCACTTCGTGACATTAATCATGATTAATGCCCCAATCACTCAAAAACTCAGTAAGTTTGGTGACCTCATTCAATGTAAGCAATCGCAACAGTTGCTTTTATCTGCCGAATCGATTATTTATATATGCACTGGCATTATGAATTAATGTTAGTTAGGGCCTAGAATTTATAATCTGGATATACTAGTTCTTCTTTCAAGTGTTTTTTATATTATATTTATTTATTCATCCCATAGACTAGGCCCATCTACGTAGTACACGTTTTTGTTACAATCTGTCTGCAGGTGACAGTGTATGTGATGATACATATCGAGCTTTACATGAGCATTTCTTAAAGAAGGGAAAAGGTAGAAGACCAGCTCTGCCATCAATATCAGAATGTCATATAAACATAGTTTATTTGAATTCCATTGCAAAGAGCTGTAAAAAGGCTTTAAAATGATGTATGATATATAAATATACCTTAAATGGTTATTTTTTTTTCAATTTTTGTGGGTGACCAAAAATATGAAAAATTGTGCATTTTCTTCAAACAAGAGCCTCAAACTTT
Organism: Oreohelix idahoensis; assembly: GCA_024509875.1. Taxonomy (NCBI): domain Eukaryota; kingdom Metazoa; phylum Mollusca; class Gastropoda; order Stylommatophora; family Oreohelicidae; genus Oreohelix; species Oreohelix idahoensis. Next base: position 229,334 of record JAMPIV010007216.1, on the reverse strand, counting down.
GAGCCTATACTTTGTTTAACAAGTCAAAGTAAATGTGCTTATTTCTGTACTGTTGAAAAGTGCTTGAAAAAAGCTTTAAAATGATACATGGATCATTACTGTAACTTCATTAGTAAATGTTTTCTGTTCTTTGTAAACATGTAGAAATCTTCAGCGGAAATCGGATTTCTGGCTTTTTTGTCATTTTCAACTCATAATAACCTTGTTCAGAATAATGTGACATGTTTAGAAAAAATTGGGCTTACTTAGTATGACTATGACATAGGATATCATAGATATTGAGTGTCTATAGTGCATAGATTTTGAGCACTGACACTTTAAAATTAGTGTCGAGCTGATTTTGTAACCAAAAACACGACTTAACATGATTTCTTTAAATCTGAAGAGCATATTGGCCTTTTTAATGTCCTCCATGCCTTCCATTTCTTAATTTCTTACAATTACAAGTAGTTTTTAACACAAATATGACCTTATATGTGCTTATACATGTTATTTGTGATCCTTTTTGGCCCATTTTCACTTCCAGACAGAGCGATGAAATTTTAAGTCGAAAAATATAATAAAAATTCATAACTATTTTATTTATAGACCGATTTTGATAATTTTTTTTTTAATTTTGTTTTTTTATGTACTTTCTAAATATCTTATTGAATGGTCAATTTAACAAATATGAAAAATCAGTTTGTGGTACCTAATACTACTTCTTTTCATTACTTATGATGAATCTAGATTGGATGAGCAACATTTGTTCAAATCAGCCAAGTATAATGATCTGGTCACGGATTTGAGATATGATGGATCCACAACAAAGTCATAGCTGTGGAGGTAGGTGCAATAAGTCTAGTGGCTGCCCCAGTATATGATATACTGAAACTATTGGGTGTGAAAGGACAGCTAAGAACAAGGGCACTTAAAAGGCTTGATGAAACTGTGGAAAAGGCTACATGTTGGCTATGAAGCAACCACAATGGGGTATGGAATTTAGTAGACCCTACAATAATTTATTTACAACATAATGGTTACTTTCACAACTACCTCCAGCTGGCAGCATGGAAAAAACCAGGAGTGAAGTTCAAAGTTGCAACCCAGGTGGAGTGGGTTCAATTCCCATGAGACTCCAGTGGGCATGCTCTATATTTCTATCATATGATACACATTTGGTCAAATTCTGTTTCTATCATATGATACACAGCATGGGCGAAAAACCTCTATGCCAACTTTACGTGTAGTGTTGGGCAGAGCAACCTAACCTTCGAGGTGAAGACAGGAGTACGACAGGGATGCCCCTTATCAACCACTCTATTTTTAACAGTCATAGACTGGGTGATGCGCCAAACAACAGAGGGCAGTCCAAGAGGAATAAGATGGACTACATTTTCTACATTGGAAGATCTGGAATATGCAGATGACATTGCACTGCTGGCACATTCACATCAACACATCCAGGAAAAAATGGATAGACTTAATAAATTTAGCCAGCAGGTGGGCTTGAACATCAATTTAAAGAAGTCTGAGGTCATGACGCTCAATGTGAGCAACCCTGAGCCCATATCAGTAAGGAATCAGCAACTGGTACAGACAGATACCTTCACATACCTAGGAAGCATAGTAACACCAGACGGTGGCGCAGGCAAAGACATCAACATCAGAATGAATAAGGCAAGAACAGCCTTCTTTAGCCTAAATAACATCTGGAAGTCCTCCCAATACAGCACAAGCACAAAATTAAGATTATACCAGAGTTGCGTGCTTTCTGTGCTTCTCTATGGTGCGGAATGTTGGAGAGTCACAGAGAAGGAAATGTCAAAATTGTCCTCTTTTCACACAACATGCCTAAGAAAAATTCACCGAATCTTTTGGCCGAATACCATCACCAACCAAGATCTGCTTACTCGTAGCAAGCAAGAGGACATGCACACCATCATAGCTGGCAGACGCTGGAGCTGGGTTGGTCATGTCCTCAGAAGAGACCCTGATGCCATCACAAGAACAGCTATGCTTTGGACCCCTGAAGGAAAGCGAAAGAGAGGCCGACCAAAAACAACTTGGCGGAGGACTGTGGAGGCTGAGATGCAAAGAATGAACCAGAGTTGGGGCACTGTACGAAGGATGGCCACCAACCGTGCAAAGTGGAATCAATTTGTTGTTGCCCTACAAGACGCCACTAGGCGTGACGGCCACTGACTGCTTTGACGGTCGGTGGTTAAGGATCGAAGAAGAAGAAGATGGGCGAAAAAAGCTCCTTTGTACAAAATAGTTTTTTTTTTCTGTCTTTGTATGGTTTTTTGGATTCTTTTGAAGATGTTTTTTATTTCTGAGGATTGGCATGTATGACAGGGGAAGGTTAAACCACACACTAATGGCTTGATTTTACTGAATTTTTGCTAAATTATCACTACTCATGGACAAAATATACATGCTTCGGAAACCAAAATGAGGTACAATAGCTAAGCATGAACTTTTTTTAAGAAGACAGGCTGGTTTTTGTGTGTGTGGGCATTTCTTTCATCAGTTAAGGTGGAGTACCTCGTACATACAGTCAATATGATGATCACAGTTTTTAAACATTTTAAAGCATACATTAATAATGACACAAAAATTAATTAATATTGTTTTCTGTCAATCAACAGTTGTTGTTATGATGCTGCTGCTGTTACAACAATGTTGCAGTCTTTATAATAAACAAGCATAAACAATAACATTCTTCAATATTTGCTTACGTTTTGATAAAGTGTTTTCAAATAATGTATTTTTTGTAGCTGTGACTGCATACACATTAATTTGGCTTTAGTAGATGTCTATTTGCCCTGTGTACTTCCCCAGGGGGCTGTGTGAGACAAAGAAAGAACAGAAATACTGCTCCCTCAGGCATGTCATACTAGGCCACTAATAAGAGGTTGTGCATAGGGCTGGAAACTCCATCATGTCAAACACACTGCTACAGAAACCACCACTGAAACAGCATGTGATTGCTTGGTGCAGGTTTCCTCAGCTACGTACGCAAGTGGATACTAGTAGAAAATAATTTTAAATTTCAGATGTAAAATGTTAAAAATTCCATGAACTATCTTCAGTATTGATACACACAGGATATCAGTTACCCCATTATATACTTGCAAGTCTCCAGTGATGGCAGGTATGTGAAAGGAAAGGCTGCTCCAAACAGCTATTTATGTACGAGTGCATGAATGGGGAACAAGTGCAAATGTTTTCATCACTAATGAAGTTCTCAACTAATATGATGTGAAATCTGCTGAACTGCAGTGTAAATCAGTTTATTTTACTTGTGTAACAAATAAAATTATTTCCTAATCATGTGTAATTTTATGTGCATTTGGCACATTACAAGATAATTAAAATCAGGTAACATATTAATTTATAATCTTTGCATTTCTACATTATTTGTTCCTTTTTTTTTCCCTTTCCCTCCCTTAATTTCCCCCTTATTTCGCTGGCCCCCATGGCCACGTTTGGGACCACCTGCTGGTATGGCTGCAATATTTGGTGTTCTCACTGGTTCTATCATGGGTGCAGAAGGTGATGACGAGGAGGATGGTGCAACCACTATCTCAACGGCAGTCAGAGGTGAGGCAGCACTTGAATAGGGTGGTGGTGGATCCTGAGTGTAGATAAATTACAGTTAGAGATGACAAAGTAGTGTATTTCTCTACATGCAAATGCCGTTTCATATTACATGGAAATTGTGACTGAATACATGCACTTGGCATATGCTGCAACTTCATAAGAAGAGCACTGTATAATGAAAAACAAAAAGTGTGTGTGTGTGCACGTGCGTGCGTGTATGTATGTATGTACGTACATAATCAGAATCTTTATTCTCCAGAAAATACATTGATATGTACTGACATGATATTATAAAATACAACATGGCATATAGGAGAATCATTAGAATTTACATAAAGTAAATTTACATAAATTCATACAGCGTTAATTGGCCTCACAATAAGTCTAAAGAAAACAAATGTGCTGAGTCAGGATGCGGGTGCTACACCAGTTATCACTATGAATTGGCAGTGGTGCACCACTTCACATACCTGGGGTCTACCATCAATGACAAACTCTCACTCGACACAGAAATTGACAGCCGCATTGGCAAAGCTGCAGCTACCTTTGCCCGCCTCACATCGCGTGTTTGGGGAAACTCCAAACTCACAACGAAGACCAAGGCTGTGGTATATAACACCTGCATCACCAGCACTCTCCTATATGGCAGTGAGACTTGGACAACCTATGCTAAGCAAGAAAGAAGGCTCAATGCCTTCCATTTACAGTGTCTATGCCACATCCTCGGCATCTCGTGGAACGATAAAGTGACAAATGTCGAGGTGTTGTCACGTGCTGGCCTTCAAAGCATGTATACACTGCTTAGACAGCGCAGACTACGCTGGCTTGGCCATGTCCGCTGCATGGAAGATGGTCGCATCCCGAAAGATATCTTCTATGGGCAACTAGCAGATGGCAAAAGAACAGTTCGGCGGCCGCAGCTGAGGTTCAAAGATGTGTGCAAGAGAGATATGAGGGCACTGGACATAAATCCAGCAACGTGGGAGGATGAAGCTGCCGATCGTACCAAGTGGCGATGCTATTTACGGCGCCACCTCAGATTGGGCGAAAAGAAGCTCACACAACAAGCCGAAGAGAGGAGAAAATGTCAAAAGGAGCATCAGGAAAATAAGCAGCTGAGGGCTGTCACCTCAGGGGCGCATTCCCATAGTCAGTTATGACTGAAGGGGCTATTATATATTATATATATTTTGTGGACACTTCCAAAAAAAAAGCATCATGGAAATGACCTTGTTGGGTGTGGGGGGAAGAGTGTGAAAGAAAGGAGAATTAAACCATACCAGTGTAAAAGCTAGGAAATGGACTTCTCAAGGATAAGAATAAAAAGAAACTGCTAAGCAGCATTAAAAAGGCAATAAAGAGTTGAGTGAAACATTATAAGGAACTTCTTAACAGACCAGTTCCATAAGATTCTCCAGACATCCAGCCAGAAGAAAAAAAGAGTTAATGTGAAATGCCAATTAAGGAAGAAGCAAAGAAAGTCATAAAGCTCCAAAGAGATCAGAATGCTGAGGGCCTAGGTGACATATCAACATATGTCAACAAAACAGACCTAGACACCTCAGTTGAGATATTAAACAAATTACAGCTGTGCATAAAACTAAAAAAATATTTACTATGCCTATAATCCCAGAGTTACCATATCTAACACCTGACTATGTTTAAATACTTGTTTCAAATATTTTTTGCAAACTGTGTTAGCTGAAGGCCTACATCACAATGTGCTGAACGCAATTCAACATAAGTTTGCACATTTTATATACAACATGGCTCCCAAACACCAAGCTAACTACATGATCTGGTGTTCAACCAAGGAATCAGAAATCTATTTAATGCTGCAGGAAAAGCTGATCCTCATGGACTCACTGAGGGATGGCTTTCCTGTAGGGCACAAATACAGCCGTAATGAATCCGGCATTCATGCCATCAGGATTCGAGAGTAAAGAATTTGTAAAGCTGTGACACAGGCATCATATACCACAGATTTGGTCTTTTGAGTTTGGAATTTCCCCTGTGTGGCACACAAAGATGGATGCAGCTTTGCCAATGTAGCTGTCATTTTAAATTTCTGTCTCCAGAGAGTCTGTCATTGCTAAGTGAAGTGGTGCCCCACTGCCAATTCATAACCATCAAAAGTTTCTTAAAATCTCTTCGTTTCCTCTAAGTCAGTGATTTCCAACCAGAGTTCCGTATATCTGGGGGTTCCTCTAAACGTCATTAGGGGTTCCACCAGACCAGTTGAATAAATAAATACTAAAAAATTGAAATAATGAGGGAAATATTTCTGGCTATTATCAGTACTGGACTAATTTCTATGCGCTTTCAATGTTCTGATTTGCTTGCTCATTTAGCATGCAACATTACTAGAAAAAGGCTGGGACAAAAATGCAAGTCTTATGCCGACAGCCATGTAATATAATTTTTATGTGTAGACATTCCGCTGGTCATGAAAACTCTTAATATGGGTTCCACCATAGTTTAAAAAAAAAAAAAAACAGGCAACCTGCTCTAAGTAATCAGCAGCTTCTCCATCATAAGATTTATTTGTGGTTCATTTCTACATAACCATGTCTCATCTCTAGCATTCAAGCTATCTACCTTTTTATCTACCCCATGTCTCCCTCTCTATCAGCATTTTTAGAGCAGAATGTTCCAATGTAATAAGTCTAAATTTCTTACGAGAAGGGCGAGCAGGATTAAGTAACTTAAGAGCCAGTGTTACCACTCTATAATTGTGTAAAAGATGTCAGATGTGAAAAAATGCCAAGAAATGCTACAATCTTATAAAATGGTAAACTATACAACAACAGACATTTATTTTCATTAGAAAAAAACACTCCCTTTCTTTCTGTTATAGTTAGAAACATGATTCTGTCAATATTTTCATGTCATCTGAAACTTGTTTTGATTTTGTAAACTTACACTGCACACTACATTTAAAAATGTTCCTGTCCTCCAAATCCTATATCTTCAGTCCTGTAATCCCAGGCCATTTCTGTTCTTACCTATTGTTTGGTATGGTTTTTAATTTTTAATGCTCATTGCAACTTTGTTACGTGTATCCTGGTTACTATAATACTGCCTGCAACTCACGACCTTCTCCATTACTGCAGCAACTGAACAGACCAGCAAATGAATACAAGGTGATTAAAAAGTCACTCCCTACTTTCACATATTTATTTCTTCACTCTTATCTAACTAATTTATATGAAACAAAGATCACACTAAAGAGAATAAACTGTTATTTTTAGGTGCTGTATTACACTAACATTAGAGCTCAATGTAGATTTGTCCTGTTCAACATATGATCTAATAGAGGGCAGCAATTTTTTCTCCGTTGCAAAGGTCAGTTTAATGGCCATTTTATATATTTTTTTATTTTGTCTCTGGAAATAAAAATTCTGTATAGGGTCCTCTCCTAGCACAGGGAATATAATTGATGAACATTTTTTTCACAACCAGTGGTTCCTAATGATGTTGTACTTCCCCCAGGTCTTTTGGGTAGTGAGACTGGATGCCTAGCCTTCTTGGATAAGGACGAAAAAATAGGAGGTCCCGTGTGCCAGTTGCGCACGTTCGAAATCCCTCTGCAGTTGGAAATTGTAAAGAGTAGGCCATATGGCTGATAGCCTAGCAAAATAAAAAAATTAGGAAATCTACCCACCGCAAAATATATTTATAGAATGTGTGATTCCTGTATACATACACTGGGATCCTCACTGGTACTACGGAGTTCATGCACTGTGCTGAGATCCTCCTAGTGTGATCTGAGGGAGGAGATTAGAGCACTTATGGAGTTGTCCATGTGCAATGAAGATGGTCTTAACACATTAACTACCGCAAGCCGCTGTCAGCGGCTCACAAAATAATCACATTTGGACCGCAAGAGCGCCAATCTAATTTTAGTAATAAAACGAATTTTCAGGGCAGCTCGGCCACCTTTGGTCCAAACCTGGCATTCAGCTCTCACCTGTGGCTCCTCGTAGCTGTCAGCATGCGACAGCAGCCACCCAGGGAAATGGCTTTGACAGGCCGGCTAAACTAGGTGAGGGTAGCCGACTGGTTATAAACCTTCGGTGAGTTAGGGTCTGCCTACCCATGCATGCGAAGACTGGATTCGGTAGACTGCGCGGAAGAAACCACTTGTTGGTTCAATGGGCATGACGGCGATTACCAGCAACGCGCTGTGGAGCGTAAGGAGCATGGCGAGGCACGTAGAAAGCCATGGTCATCCACTGCACCTGACTTCATCTCCAGTCGTCTTGACTTGTCTTGCCACTGGATTAAGATGGACCCAGATGAGAGAGTGAGGTCGACGAATTGCGCAACTCTTCCTCACTTTAAACCAAATCACTGCGCAAGTCACTCTTTCATCCACTCATCCATCCACTCACAACAAGTCCTGTGGCGATGGGCGAGCGGCGAAGCGGCAGGCGTGGGTGCGCTGGCAGTCGTAGTCGCAGACCTACACACAGGCGGCTCAGGCCATATGGTCGTCTTCCACTGATCGGAGCAGCAGTGGGATTCGGCAGCCCCCTGAGTGACTGAGCAGCCCTCTTTAGGAAAGCACTGCTCACCTCCATGGCATGAGGAAGGGGCTAGAAAAGGTGCCCTAAACATTGCCTGCTCCACCATTACCTAACCAGCTTACCGCGGTTGGTGGGTACCCTACTTCAGCGGGCGACACATAAGAAAAAGAAAGGACAGATTTTTCCCCCTCATTCTAGGCGCATGGAATGTGCGCACTCTACTCGACAAAGACTTTAACACAAACAGACCCGAGAGGCGAACTGCCCTGATTGGGAGAGAACTGGCCAGATACAACATTGACATAGCAGCACTGAGTGAAACTCGACTTGCAGGCGAGGGCCAACTTTGTGAAAAGGGTGCAGGTTATACATTCTATTGGAGCGGAAGAGGAACTGAAGAAAGACGAGAAGCAGGGGTTGGATTTGCAATCAAAACAGCAATTATTGGCAAGCTAGCGGAGCCCCCAAAGGGAATAAATGACCGACTCATGACGGTCAAGATCCCGCTACTTTATGGAAGGAAACATGCCACCATCATTAGCGCGTATGCACCAACTATGACAAACCAGGATGACGTCAAGGATAAGTTTTACGAAGAACTACATGCAGTCATTGCATCAGTTCCCAAAGCAGATAAGCTTATTATTCTTGGTGACTTTAATGCAAGAGTAGGCTCAGATAACATCTCCTGGAATGGCACTATCGGAAAGTACGGCGTGGGTCGCTGTAACAGCAATGGACTTCTTCTCCTCCAGACTTGCGCAGAACATAACCTCCTTGTCACCAACACCATTTTTCGACTTCCTATCCGCAACAGGACCTCCTGGATGCACCCTCGCTCGAAGCATTGGCACCTAATTGACTATGTAATTGTTAGGAAGAAGGACAGGCAAGATGTCCGGGTGACCAAGTCCATGTGTGGTGCCGAATGCTGGACTGATCATCGCCTCATTGTGTCTAAACTTAAAATTCGTATCCAACCTGCCAGGCGCCCTCAGGGAAAGAAAACTCAAAAAAGGCTGGATATTACCAAACTAAAGAAGACAAAAATTAAACAGTCATTCACTGACACCCTAGAAGACCGTCTCAAATCTATCTCGTTAGACGGCCAAAGTGCGGAAACAAATTGGACAGCCCTAAGCGAGCAGATCTACAACACTGCTACAGAGGTCCTGGGTCCCGCCATCAAGAAACAAAATGACTGGTTTGATGAGAACTCAGATGATATAAAGAAGATGTTGGCTGAGAAACACCATCTCCATAAAGCATATTTAAATGATCCAAAATCTACATCCAAGAAAGACGCTTTCAACAACATGCGTAGAATCGTCCAACATAAACTACGCCAGATGCGGGATTCATGGCTGAGTAATAAAGCAGATGAGCTCCAAGGCTTTGCTGACAGCCATGACTTGAAAAATTTTTACCATGCACTCAAAGCGGTCTATGGTCCAACATCATCAGGATCATTTCCCCTCCTTAATGCAGATGGAAAAACACTAATTACAGACAAGGAAAAAATTCTCCAACGCTGGGTCGAACACTTTAATAATATTCTGAACCAGCCATCATCTATTAACGATGAAGCCATCAACCGACTGCCCCAAATTCCTATAAATGAAGCACTAGATGATATACCGACTTTGGAGGAGACTCAAAAAGCGATTCGTCAACTTTCTAGTGGAAAGGCCCCCGGCTCCGATTCAATTCCTGTTGAGGTCTATAAAGATGGCGGTACAGTTCTGATAGAGAAACTTCACATGATCTTCCAGCAAATGTGGCAGAGTGAAACCATCCCACACAATCTCAAGGATGCGTCAATTATACATCTTTATAAACGTAAAGGTAATCGCCAAGACTGTAACAATCATCGAGGCATCTCACTACTATCAATCGCTGGGAAGATATTTGCCAGAATCCTTCTTAATCGCCTTACGGCTCATCTTGACAAAGGTCTTCTACCTGAAAGTCAGTGTGGATTCCGGAAAGAACGTGGAACCACCGATATGGTGTTCGCTGCAAGACAGCTTCAAGAAAAATGCCAAGAACAGCACTGTGACCTGTACACAGCTTTCATCGACTTGACAAAGGCGTTCGACACGGTCAGTAGAGAGGGTCTATGGAAGATCATGGCAAAATACGGCTGCCCAAAGAAATTTATCTCAATAGTGCAGCAGCTGCATGATGGAATGCAGGCTAGAGTTCAGGAAAACGGTGAGCTATCGGAGCCTTTCCCAGTCTCAAATGGAGTTAAACAAGGGTGTGTACTTGCACCGACGCTTTTCAGTATCATGTTTTCTGCTATGCTGACTGATGCTTTCAGAGACGGGGACACAGGAATCGACATCAGATATCGTATTGATGGAAAATTGTTTAACCTTAGGAGGCTTCAAGCAAAAACCAAGGTCAAATCACACACCATCAGGGATCTTCTGTTTGCTGACGATTGTGCCCTCAGTGCTGGCTCAGAGGCTGATCTGCAGCGTAGCGTTGATAGATTCTCCGAAGCCTGCTCCAACTTTGGGCTTACCATCAACACGGGGAAAACAGAAATCATGTACCAACCAGCTCCTGGCACAATTTATACTGAGCCAGTCATCAAGGTAAATGGTGAGAAACTGAATGTTGTGAACAGGTTCACATACCTTGGTAGTACACTATCCCAGAACATCGTCATTGATGATGAGGTGAACACCAGGATCTCCAAAGCCAGCAGCACATTTGGCAGACTATACACCAACGTTTGGCATCGAAGTGGCATTAGTCTACAGACAAAGCTGAAGGTATACAGAGCTGCGGTGCTTCCAGTGCTGCTTTATGCATGTGAAACATGGACTGTATACAGGCGCCACGTAAAAAAGCTCAACCACTTCCATACAGTCTGTCTCAGGAAGATAATGAACATCAAATGGCAAGACAAGATCCCAGATACCGCCGTTCTTGACAGAGCTGGTATCCCTAGCATCGATACTATTCTGATGCAGTCACAGATTCGCTGGGCAGGTCATGTAGTCCGCATGCCAGACCATCGACTGCCAAAGATACTCTTTTATGGTGAGATGCAGAAGGGTAGACGCTCCCATGGTGGCCAGAAAAAGCGCTTCAAAGACACGCTTAAGGCTTCATTAAAAACCTTTGACATAAACCCAGACACATGGGAAGCTGCTGCGCAAGACCGAACTGCCTGGCGCACATCTCTTCGTAAAGGTGCAGTGGTATGCGAATCTTCCAGAAGAGCAGCAGCGGAACAGCGGAGACAAGCTAGAAAAGATCGTGAAATAAAACCTTCACATGAAGCAAACATTCCCTGCCCACACTGTCCGAGATCCTTCCAGGCCCGCATCGGGCTCATCAGTCACCTTCGTACTCATAGACTATCCTAACATCCTAATAATTGGATGAACAGAGTGGTCTTCATCACTTGTGATGGACGAACAACAACAATAAAACGAATGAAAAATGTACTGAAACACTCTCTGATCTGGTTCGAGATTTTAAGTTGCCACCGGAAAACAAATTCTCAAAGCATGGTTGTTGTAGAACACTGGAAAATTGATATTATGTTCATATTTTTCAGCGTTTTGGGTTAGTTACCAAATCGTGTAAAACTGTTTACCGTGGCAACTAGTGATAGGACTACAAAAAATGCGTGTACATCTCGTCTAACGGCTGAATAGGATAGAAACGTGTTTCAACAATTGACTGATAGATCTAGCGACGAGGACAAGTGTGAAAATGGTGTGCACATTGATTGAAATTGTGATTTTGATAGAGATGGGGCACAAGCAGTTATAATTGTGAAAATATTGCAAGTCCTCGGCCATTGGAGGGCCGTTAAATAGCAACAACCTCTATTAGAGTTACAACCGGTGTTTATTGTAATAGTACATTCATTTATCTTTAAAATGACGTGTAATTCATAAAAATTTGTAAACAATTACGAAAACTACAGCTTACTTTGTGCAAACACCTACAGGATGAAAATGGGAAAAAAATTTAATTTGGCCAGTGTGTTTTTCAATTCAGTACCGGTAGTTAATGTGTTAAGGACCAAAGTTTCATTTTTGCCTTCAAGCAAGCGAGGTTACACAGTCGGCCATCTGACCTAGTGTCAAGGCATATTCCTTTGGTTGTATCCCTGAATTCGTGACTTAAAAGTAAGGCAAAGAAATCCCAGATAGGGTAAGAGCCAGCATGGAGCCTTTTTAAGCAATTGCATGTCAAAGGGCAGTGATGTGTTGCCAACATTTTGGACTGTTCCCTTTGTCTTCGTGGAATGACTATATCATTTCAAGACTGAGGACTACCGGGTTCTCCACTATCACCAGTTCTGTTTAACATCTACACAGCAAAAGTAGCAACCTTTCAACCAACAGGACTGGGATGAAAATTAACTTTCGCAGATGACATACTCATGTACAGAACTGGCTCAGACAGACAGGAAATGGTCCAAGGCATACAAGAGACACTATAGGCGGTTTCTAAATGGTGTAAGGAAAGCGGATCAAAGGTCAATCCCAACAAGGCCTGTGTGATGTGGTGCTCTTTAAACAACTCTATAGTGCAACCAGACCTTCCAGACATCACTGTCAATGGGCAGAACATTGAAAGCCAAGACAGGCTGAAGTATCTAGCAGTAACATTTGATCGTGGGCTATCATTCAAGTATCATGTCAAACTGATCATTCAGAAGTGCAAGCGAGGACTGGCAGGCTTAAAAACAATGGCTCCTGCGCGCTTGGAACAGAGACTATTGTTTCTCCTGTATCATCAGCTCGTGATTTCAGTAATCGAGTACGGGCCATGAATACTCACACTGTGAGTGTCACAATGTGAATGACTGGAACGCATTCAAAATGAAGGGATGCGACTAGTTTTGGGCTGTACGCGTGATACCCCCATTATGACAATGAGATACATGCTCGGATTGCTGTTTATTAGATCCAGATATGTGATGGCCCAGGCAAAATCATATATGTGGCTAACCACAGACAAAAGACACCTCCTGTATGAGAATGTAGCTGACATCAAAGGAGCAAAAATCAAGAGGGGGATGTCATGGATGGCAGAGGCTACGGTTGGTCAGGTGACCAGGGTTGAAAATGCATCCAAAGGGGAAGAGTGGAGTAAGTCAGGGGAGAACTAGATAAACTACCAGCATGCCATCATCAGCCTTGGTAGAGAGTGCAGAACTTGGGCCAATGGGACGGCAGAGCTGGAAATTGATCAGCTTATATACGTTTATGCTGGGGATGATGATGCCATTGTGTACACTGATGGGTCTGTAATCCATGGTAATAAATCAGGGTGGGGCTTCTCTGCTAGAGTAAAGGGCAGAACCGTCGCTGAACATAGCGTGGCTTACATCATAACAACTTCCAGCATGAGAATGGAGGTAGAGGCAGTTACTGCTGCCTTAAGATGGCTGTCTGAGACTTTATTAACAAAGGCAGTTATTGTATCAGACTCACAATCCATGCTTCGAAAGGTCCAATATGGATGGCTCCGATATGAATGGAAAACCTCCACAGAAGCATCGAATCGTCAAGAACTGATATAGATCTACTGTCCTGGTCATGCAGGGATACGCGGCAATGAAAGAGCTGACAGACTAGCTTCAAAAGCACCCACAGAAGGTGAATTGCACATGGATAAGAGAGAAATACTGAAGGCAATTCATGATCGCCTATTAGAGAATGACACTGCAATTGATGAATCATCAAGGCTAAGATTGCTGGAATTCGGCATCAAATGTAATGTCGTGATTTAGTCTGTCTCACAACACGGTTGTCTAATCTGACCATACCGCACACCATAGGTAGAGAACTCTTTGATACAATAGCCAATGAAAACGTACACTTATTATTGTGTGTTAGGAAACGTACTATGCTTAAACCTAGAGGCCAATTCTGTGTAACCGATGGGACAAGGATATTTAATTATGAAAAGAATAAAGAAGTATCACCGGAAAGGAGTATATAATTAAACAACGGGAATGTTATGTTAGAGGTAGGTGTAAAAACTTTCTCAAATAGTGTTCTTGTAAGATAGAAATATCGAGTGAAAGAGCTTCGTTACATCATGGTTAGTCCCAACTTAGCTAGTTAAAGCATGCATATATTAAAATGCATTTTGCAAACTAACTAATTAATAGATAGATCAATACAGAATAATTCACAGTATAATTCAGGCTTGAGATGACCAAAATCGCCCCACAAATAAAGAAGATAATTTAAAAACTAGTTTTTACTCATTGAACAGAAGGCAAAAATATGCCACATTTTGAGATTCTTAACACCCTTTTTCCCCCATGTCATCCGATACGCCAGAGGCGCTAGTATATAAGACCTTGCCCTTGGCTAAATTGGGGCCACAAAATTCAAAACTTCAAGCTGAACAGAAACGGTAACCGTGTAATCGTCATGTACCTTTGCCACCTGCAACTGTAGCGCAGACATTAGATGCCATTAACAGCTTGTATGTTTTGCCCGAGGGTAGAATGACTAAATATATATATATATATATCTATGTATATATTTATGTATTTTTGCTGTGATTAATCCACTGGTGTGTTAGGAAGTGCATAGCGTGTTAGGAAATATTACAGGACGAATGTGCTGCCGGCTTGAACGCAAGCATGTGTTGACTTTTAGAGACGAAAGCCAGCATTGTGAAAAGTGTAGAATAATTGAGAATGATGGCAAAAATATGACTAAGTTTGATAATGTATTTGAAAGAGTATTTCTTAAAGGACTGACATTTATCAGGAACCTAAGGAAGGATTGACAGGAATTGTTGTAATGAATCGATCAAGATATTACTTAGTACATTTATACTAGACCAAATCATTGTATGGAAGCAGATCATGGACAAAGGAATCTAACTTAGGATTTATAAGGAAATTGTAGTCACAGTGAACTGGCTGTGATTGGTGGTGAGGTAAATTGTCCTGTGCATATGTTAGCACTACGTCTGACACTGTGTGTTATGTCCATTGTATGTAAGGACAGAATAGTGCTGGACCATACAGGGGTTGTGATTATTTGTATTCCAGGTTTTATCCTGCAAACTACTAGAAGTATCTGAATCAACTAACTCTGTTGGACTCTGAGGTGCAAGTGCTCATGAAGTCATTGTAGCCAGCCACCCCCTGTACCACTGCCTGAAATTTCACAGACGTGTTAGTCTATGGCGGGAGGAGTTTGAATTCATCAACCACCAGATAAGTGGTGATACATATCCACTGGTCAGCCTATTCAGCATATATAAATATAAAATACAATATAAAGAAATAAAAACACAGTGAAGGATGATTTCTTATGGACAGAATGTATCTATTACTACCTTCACAGTTCAACTCAGTGACAAACTATAGTGAATTATAATAATTAATCAGTTTAAAGAACAAATAGAACTTTCAAGACAGGATTCTGTTTGACATAATTAAAGTTCCTATGTTTATTTATTTTATGCTGTAAATATCTTTGAGTTTCTTTAAATTACCTAACCGAAAAGAGAACCGGTATAGGTTAAATAAATTGTAAATATGTACCATCAAACTTGCTGAAATTATTTACATTGAGTTACAATTTTTGTTGGATACATATTATAGTTATAGAGATAGATCATAATTAATACCCCTAGCAAACTTAGCCAACATAAACAATTAATAATAATATCAAAGGCAGATCTTGAAAGGGAGCAAATAGACTTTCAGGACATTCACTCTCATCACACCTGGAGGTTTATACAGCTGATCCTAACCTTTGATGTCAATACACCCTTATTCTTTTTCAGAAAAGGGGGTATTTCTTGTAAGACCAGTCTCTTACCTGGCACTATCCTGGTATCACCTGATACATCTTTTTGTCCAGGATGTTTGAACTTTCGCTTTTGTAAAATCACTATTATCAGTTCTACTGTATTCGCTAGCAGTAAAATATTTTGTTCGTTTCAAGCTTAGTGGCCAGATTTTTCAATGCTGAATCCGATTATGCCCAGCAATTGCCGATACAGTTGTAAACAGAAGAGTTCTGGTGCTTTTAAAATAGGACATACGCCGTACGTCATATAGGTGAATGGGAACGAGGTATCACGCTACTTTCGTGACGTACGCTGTACGGTACAGCGACAAAAATTGTGAAGATTTATGCCGTACGGCGTACGTCATACTGGTGCTGAAAGGGTTAAAGCCATACCCTGTCTATTGTCAGTTACGTTTTCCCACTCCTAACATCTAGCGTTAAAATCATCAGCAATTAAACACCTTTTGATAGGTTCCTCTGACAATTCTGGTGGGGAAAGCCTAGTTACTATCTTCTGGAAGGTGATCTACGTAGGCATTTAAATTGAAGATTTGCCACTTCTGACCATCAATATTCAATCCGATTCCCTGCAATTCCACGTCTTCATTGTTATGGGCACTGGTATCCAAACACTTAGGAGGGAGCTCGTTCTTCACATATATAAATTACCCTTGTCTACCTGGCCCACTTGGATTTGCGTATCATTTGTAGCCTGGGCAATTAATGCTGATCTGCTCTTTTAAATTTGTTTCTTGGATAATTAGAATATCAAAATTGTACACCACTGTTTGTATTATAGCTACACATTGATTGGCACTCCGACAGTTCCAATAACCTACATGTATATACTTAAGTGATAGTCTGTCAGCTTTATTCCTAAGTCTCCTTTTGCCAGCTCTTCTCTTTTTCTCCCTCCTCTTCTCTCCCCTAACTCTTCTTCTGGATCCATTTTTACTCTTGTCATTAGCTAAAGTTATCAGCCCCGTAGCTCCGGCAATGATTCCGGTTTAAAATGTTTTCCATTACTGCATTTTATTGATTGGTGGAAATATCTGGTCACCCTAATAGAGCCACCATACCAGCGTCGAGGCAAGGGATGTCCCTTTGGGAGTCATTCTGCCCAGTGCCGCAACGCTTGCCTCCCAGACAGCCAATATTAAAAACTGCTCACCCAGCAGCCATTCAGTCTCTCGGCACACTGGATCACCTGAGATTTGGAGTCATTAACTAAAGACTATGATTGAAGATGCTTGGACTCAAGTCGTACTATGCTTATTACAATTCTAGATGAGCACTGCGTTAAAACTGAATGTGAAGATATTTGATAACTACACCATTATTGTGAAAATATGTGTTGAAATTTCAAGTCATCTTTCTTTTGTGAACAGAATTTGCCAAGCCAAGATGACTGACAATGTCGTTAGCCGAACTTTTGAAAAAAAAAAAACCCTCATTCAGGCACATACATAACTTACAGACATCGATTGTTGCACAAAAAAGGAGGTTGCCTCCACACATGAACCTTCTGGCTCGCACCAAGTCAATCACATTGGAAAAATCAGCAAAGCAGGCTAAAAAACTCATATCACATAAATGCGTCAGACACCTTTGACTGGAGGAATGATGTACTGATTAAAGAGAAGGAGGAATTAAAAAAGGAAGCCATCAATAGATTTAAAAGTTTGATAAAGAAGGCCAAGGGAGGCCTTTGTGATACAGGTGGGCACTGAAAAAACTACATAAATTCTGGTCCTTACACAGAAGAATGAATATGACAAATACAAGCCAAACCATCGACAACATTAAAAGCTCGACAGGAGTAAGCCTAAAGAAGGATGAAGAGAAGGGACGAACATTATGTGATCAATATTTGGTGCAAACAGATAAAGGCAACAAAGTTGCCAGGCTAAAAATTAAGGATCATGTTTTGGAAAATGTCATAAGATGTGAGTTATATTTCGATCTCATTTCTGAAGAAGACATTATGCACACGTTTGAAACTTGTAGAAACACTGCCCCAGGCCCTGATGGTGTCCAGTATCAACACATTAAACAGCTGGACAACACAGGAATTATGAATGTGGTGAGGGATTTGAACATCAGCATACAGAATGATGTGGTGCTGGAAAACTGGCTACATAGTTACCTCTTCCTAAATCTGGTAAAGATCCCACACTGCTCAGCAGCTATTGAACCATCACACTGCAAAATCTCTATGGCAAATTACTTGAAAAGATAGTTGCAAGATAAGTAATGAGCCACCTCAAAAATGCACACATCCTTCCTGATACCCTGGGTAGCTATAGGCCCATGAAAGCAACATGAAGAAATGCTGAAACATTTGCGAATGATGTGTGCGAGGGATTCCAGGGTAAATGAGAAACGGGTGCTGTAGCAAGAGACCTAGAGGATGCTTATAACAGTGTGAACTTTTAAATGCTAATGAACTGTGCAATGGCTTGTGGTGTTAACCCTTGGCTATCAAGATGGCAGCAGCTGCTTTAACTGGGCAGAAAACTGAAGGCAAGACAAGCTGAAATACCTTGAAATAACATTCAATCGCGGGTTATCATACAAGTACCATGTTGATCTAATCATACAGAAGTGAAACAGAGGTCTGGCAGTCCTAAAAACAATGGCTGCAGCACACCTCAGAGACTACTGTTTCTCCTGTATCCTCAGCTAGTCATGTCAGTCATCGAGTATGGTCTGAGAATACTCACACTGTCAACCTGGGAGAATGAAGCTGCCCACCACACCAGGTGGTGATGCTATCTATGGCGCCACCTCAGATGAGCAAAAAGAAGCTCACACAACAAACAGAAGAGAGAAGAAAATATTGAAAGGAACGTCCATGAAAATAAGAAGCTGAGGGCTGTCACCTCAGGGGCACATTCCCATAGTCTA
Organism: Oreohelix idahoensis; assembly: GCA_024509875.1. Lineage (NCBI taxonomy): Eukaryota > Metazoa > Mollusca > Gastropoda > Stylommatophora > Oreohelicidae > Oreohelix > Oreohelix idahoensis. Next base: position 210,508 of record JAMPIV010007216.1, on the reverse strand, counting down.
TGACTGAAGGGGCAATAATATTATTATTACTCACACTGTCAATATCACAATGTGAACAATTGGAACGCATTTAAAATGAAAGAATGTGTGTAGTCTTGGGCTGTAAGCGAGATACCTCCATCGTGACGATGCGATACATGCTTGCATTACTGGCAGTTAGATCCAGAAGATGGGCAGAATACGTAAAAGAACTATTCGAGGACAACAGAGGTAAAAAACCATCACCAGATTCTAATGAAGGCCCACACATTCTCAGATCAGAAGTAGAGAATGCCATTCATATGATACAAAAAGGAAGATCAGCAGGCATGGATAACATAAACATTGAAATGATAGAAGCTTTGGAGAGCTTTGGTATAGATACAATCACAGAAATATGCAATGATATATACAATACAGGATATTTACCACACGACATGAAGACATCAGTTTTTATAACATTGCCCAAAAAACCAAATGCAACAGAATGTTCAGACTTCAGAACAATCAGCCTGATGAGTCATGCAATGAAGATACTGCTCAAAATCATACAGGAAAGAATAAAAAGTAAAGTAGACAGCGAAATCCAAGAAGAACAGTTTGGTTTTAGACGGAACAGTGGAACAAGAGAGGCAATATTTTGCCTAAGAAGATTAGCAGAAAAAATATACAGAGGTCCAAAAAAGTATGTATATGTGCTTCATTGACTATAAGAAGGCTTTTGACAGAATCCATCATGAGAAAATAATTGAATGCCTCAAAGACATAGGTATTGATGGAAAAGATATAAGAATACTCAGTAACCTTTATTGGGAGCAAACTGCCACAGTAAGATCGGGAAGGAATTATTCACCATACATAGACATAAAAAGAGGTGTCAGACAAGGTTGTGTGCTGTCCCCCTGCCTATTTAATTTATACACCGAAAAAATTTTCAAACAGATACAGGAAATACCAGGACTGAACATCAGTGGAAGATCAATAAACAACCTTAGATATGCAGATGATACCGTGTTGTTAGCTGAAAGCGAACAGGAGTTACAAGAACTAGTGAAGCAAGTGAACAGTATAAGTCATGAATATGGACTCAACATTAATATTGAGAAAACTAAAACTATGATAATTAGCAAAACAGACGATAAACCCAAATGGGAAAATCCTGGAACAAGTCAAGAGCTACGTATATCTTGGTCATATAATAACAGAAGATGGCAGATGTGAAACAGAAATCAAGAAGAGAATAGGAATGGCCAAAGCTACATTCAACAACATGAAACATATACTGACATCCAAACAGTTATCTCATAAATTAAAACTGAGAATCATAAAGTGTTATATATATTCTGCATTTCTGTATGGTGCAGAAACATGGACGATGAATAAGCATTTGGAAGAAAGAATTGAGGCTCTTGAAATGTGGATATATAGAAGAATGGGGCGTATCTCATGGAAAGAGATGAAAACAAATAAGGAGGTCCTAGAAAATCTAGGTATGAAAAGAGAACTAATGAGAGAGGTCAAAGTTCGGCAGCTAAAATACTTTGGCCACATAAAAAGGCATAACACCTTGCAGAAGACCATAACAGAAGGGAGAGTTGAAGGTAAACGTGCAAGGGGAAGACAGCGCTATAAGTGGGAAGATAACATCAAGAGATGGACGGGAAAGAGTCTATCAGAGTGTACCACCAAGACAAGAGACAGAAGACGTTGGAGATCCATTACAGCCAACCTCCGTTGTGGAGATGGCAACTGATGATGAGATCCAGATATGCCATGGCCTAGTCAAAAGCCTATATGACAGTAACCACAGGCAAAAGGCACCCGCTGCATGGAAAAATAGCTGACATTAAGGGAGCGAGAATAAAGCAGGGGATGTCAGTGATGGCACATGCAGAGGCAACAAATAAGCAGGTGACCACAGTTGTAAATACATTCAAAGGGGAAGAGTGGAGTAAAGTCAGATGAGAACTGGACTAACTACCAACAAGTCATCAGCCTTGGTAGAGAGTGCAGAACTTTGGTGGCCGATGGATACAGCAGAGCTGGAAATTGATCAACTGATAAATAATCATGCTGGAAATGATGATGCCATTGTGTACACTGATGGGTCTGTAATCCATGTTGAGAAATCAGGGTGGGGCTTCTCTGCTAGAGTAAAGGGCAGAATCGCCGCTGAACATAGTGGGGCTTACATGATAAAAACCTCCAGCATGAGAACGGAGGTAGAGGCAGCTACTGCAGCCTTAATTTGGCTGTCTGAAACTTCATTAACAAGGGCACTATGATGATAGGAAACTCTTTACAGAGCGATACAACAGGAGGCAATCTGATCATCAGAAGCAGTCCCCCCATCGGACAAGTGTTTTGGCCCAGTATACTCCTTTACACTCTAAGGGGGGCGGGCCCACTTGGGTCATTACTCCCAAGCGTCTCAGCCTCCTGTTGTCTTGTATCGAAAATGAACCCATTTCACTTATGGTAGCAACTTTAATCCACAACTCCGCCAGCCGTGGAGGCAATTGTGAAAGTAACAAAGAGAAGACAAATTATTCCGTTCGTTCCGTCGCACACACTGAGACACCATCGCGCAGCCGCCGAGCCTAGCCACTGAAATTCTGACTCTGACACCTCCTATAATATACATCGCCTGTTGCCCCTCAGTCACAGCCCGCTCACTAGTACACCACAAAACTCAGCGTTTTGTGGACTTAGAAAAATTCCTGGTGTTTTCTGTACCGCAGCGTTTATTGTCACGATTTCCATTCGTTTATTGTCACGATTTCCATATTATATCAGACTCCCAATCCATACTTAGGAAAATCTAAAGTGGATGGCTTTAGCATGAATGGAAAACCTTCAAAGAAGCCTCGAATCTTCAGGAACTGGTATGGATTTACTGTCCTGCCATGAAGGGGTAAGCAGCAATGAAAGATTAACTTCTAGAGCACTCAAAGAAGGTGCACTGGATATGGATAAGGGAGAGATACTGATGGCAATTAATGATTGCCTCTTGCAGAATGACACTGCAATTGATGAATCATCACGGCTAAGACTGCTGGAATTTGGTATCAAGGGTGGACGTATAAGAGGATGCATCCAGCGTGTATACAACCAGTGCACAACAGGAGCAATTAGCACTCATACCCTTTGATGTTTGCTGAGGGAGATTAAGCACCTATGAGTTTGTCCGGAGTGCCCTGACATTGATTCTGATCAACAATAACAAATGTGGTTCACTCAAGCCAATAATCATAATCATCATTCTCATTTGCGATCCTTACAAAGAATGCAGCCATGACTGTAGCTGGTCCCCTCGCAGGAAGCCTGCACTAAGCATTGACAAGCTCTTGTAGTCAAGATTTCTGTGACAATTTGTTTGACATGATGAGATTGCCAGCCCCATGCACAACCTCATATTAGTTTCCTTGTATGACATACCTTAAGATATAGAAGTCCTATTCTTTCTTTGTCTCTTCAGAAAACCCAAGGGACATTCTTGAAATAAATGCATTTTGACAGTGGCTAAAAGGCATTTGTGACTTGAATTCTAGTTTTGATGGACATTCAAAAGTAAATATACAACTTAAAAGAGATCAGACAACCAGCCTGGCATCCAAAGGTAATGTTACTTTGTTATTTAAAAAAACATCTGATTTGAAGTAAAAGCCAAACAATGATTATAGAGGCTGCATTATGCCTATAGAAAAAAAAAGAAGGATGTACTTCGCTATACAGACTATTCATACACTTGGCACCAGGAAATCAATATAAAGGAGACTCTGCATAACTTGTCAATCAGCTGTTTTTCATGACCTCATTTGCCCTTTCTTACTACTATTTATACTTAGTACCATATGACACTAAAGATGACCATATTCTTCCGCACAGTAAAATGTTAATTGTGACGATGTTTCTTGGTACAACAAACTGTGATTTGAATTTAATGTTGGTCTACAATCATTTGAAACTTGTGTTGTTCTTGAATGTTCTTTAATTATGAAAAAGTTGATGAAAGTCCACATTGAGTGTGTGGTCAAATGATGGGCAGCAATGCTAGACACAATAGATTTAGCTGATGAGTGGATGTGGTCCTAGCCTGGCCCATCGAAAAGCAACCGAACTAGACCTAGTCACATCTAATGACTAGTCGTAGGTAGAAGATGAAGCTATGGATATTTTTAAGACCTGATACAAGTGCAAAAAGTTTTTATGTGATGTTATTCTAGTTAATTTGTTGAAAATTACGCAATGCAATATTTAACATAAATTTTGTTATTCTATAAGGGACCATAGTAAAAATGGTGTGAATAACACTAAATGTACTAAATGTGGCCATATTCAATGTTTTATTACTTTGTAAATAGATTATCTTGGTGTTTTTAGACTAAAAAGAATTTTATTGTCTGCAACAATAAATTGTCTTTGGTATTTTCATATTCTACTGAGACATTTTTAGCGTTTTTTTCAGTTTTCATGCAACATGTTTTTATGTATACCAAATGTACATGTATTAAAACAAACAAAGACACTAAATATTATGACTCTCTATCCATTTCTTTTCAGTCTGATACATATTATGAGCATGTTCACAGAAATGTTTCACTTAAAATTTACATTAAAAGATGGTATACTTCATTGTTTAGCATTTCTTCATAAAATAATCCTGGCACAAAGTGAAAAATAATTATGGAATAAAAGAGTTAATACCTGTACAACAAGACAGAGAAACTAACAGGGAAACACAAGCAAGAAAATGGTCTCGTACAAAGACAATAATAGAAAATTGTGCAATATACAAGAGCAAATGAAAAGGTGGACAGAACATTTTGAAGATCTCAATAGACCAGGTTCATAAAATGGAAGATAGAAGAGACAGCAGAGCCCAGCAACAAGCCGAGAAATTCAGGAGACACTATGCACCAGAGAATAAATGGTCTTGGAAGAGGAAGACTGAAGCAAAGCAACTTTGTAAAAACAACCAAAACAAGGATGAGAGCAGACTCCATTATTGCAATATCAACAGCTAAGCCCATCTACACTGCACATAAGCTACCAGTTTGGAAACAACAAAGCTTTCCTGAAATGATAGAAAACGTTCCAGGTGTTGAGAGAAAGAACAGCCACAGTGAAACAGAAAGAAGTCCTAATGAAAGAAAGAGTCCTAACCATAAAATACACAGAGAGAGGACTTAAAAACCAAAGTCCAAATGACAGAAGAAAGCTCAGAGAGACAAGTAGCTCTCTTCACAGGTGCGCTGTCAGTAATTGCAATGCTAAGAATCAGAATAATGCTGACCTGGATGACCTAAGAGTAACACTTAGCAAACTATGTAAGCTATTCAAAAGAGTTGTGACACAGTGGATCCCATCTCACTGCAATCTCCTTGGAGATGAAGAGGCTGACAGATTGGCAAAGGAAGGTGGAAAGCTACCTGAGCTTGATACAAGCATAGCTTATGAAGTGGCAAAGAGTTTTATCAAGAACAGATTTAGTGGGAAGCAGAGCTCTCAGACCACAAAATAAGATTACGCATTTTACCAGCTCAGCAGAAGTGAACAAGTGGTAATCTTCAGATTTGCACTGGCCACAACAGGTTGGGATACAATCTATTCAAGAAGCTAAAGATAGGAACTACTGATGAGTGTAACAGTGGCACAGATAAAATGACTGCTGAACATCTATTGCCTAACACATGACGAACAAAGAAATCACATATGACCATCACCAGTACTATTCCTGGAAAAATTCTAGGGGGATACTAACAGCCTCAAGCTTTCTTTGAACGCAAAAAAGTTGACGTCTGAACATGAACAAAGATGAAGAAATGCAAGCTCATCATTGTAGTTTAAACTTTTGTCGGATCAGATTTTTGATAACTTTTGTAGATTCTTTAAAGTTTGTATCTAAAAATAGTAACACATTTTTCAAAATTTGTACATTATTTTTGTACAATGTTATTTATCTTTTAGAAGATTTTTGGCTTTCTTTATTTATTCCCTATTTGGTGTTGATTTGTAACTCCTCTTCTGCTGGCTGGATTTCTGGGGGATTTGGTGAAGTTGGTCTATTGAGAAGTGCCTCAAAATATTCTGTCCATGTCTTCATTTGTTTTTTAATATTACTAAGTAGTTGCAGTCACTAATGTGTTAAACAAACCAACTGCAACCAACTAAATTTTCAAGCAAAAACAAAAAAGTGCAGTAATGCAATGAAAATGACACTGCAAGAGACTACAAAAGACTATATTTGATGAATAGACGATTTACAGCAACATAAACTGAAAAGAAAGTATTGGTCCAAGACATTTTGATCAGCTTTTGTGAAGCATTTTCAGTTTTTCTTCAAGGAATGTGTCCCAAATAGATTAGTAATGTAGTAATTTAAAATGTAATCGCAAGTTATTCTGAATTTAAATTATTAACTATTTCTAGTAATATTTTTTTCTCTATTCGTTAGAAGTTTTCTACTTCCCAGCTACCTTCAAAGCAATTTTGCTCATAACTATGTTATCTCCCCACCGCTACCAAATTACCTGAACAATGTGCACACTATCATTAGTCGGCTTTCTTTCCTCAACACTCCTTGCTAATGGTCTCCTTCCACCACCTCCTTGGTTTTGTCCTGATGGCTGATTTTGCTGTTGCTGCCGATGACGATGACGTTGTAGTGTACGAGGAAGCGTCAGCTGCCTATGTTTTGGCTTACGAGGATTTGAACTTGGAGTGTGGACAGCACATATTTTGATGAACGTTCCCATGACTACTACCAGTCCGACACCCATCAAAAGAACTGCCCACCAGTGTTTCTGTGATACAAGCAAAAAGGAAACAATTCATAATGTGTCTGTGACTGGAAAAGAAAATACATACAACTGATAAGTTGTCAGTAACTGTGACGAACCGGCCCAGTCTTTTCTTCATTTAATTATTGTGACATCATTTTTTTGTCCCTTCATCTTCAATGCATGATCGTAGCCAGTAATAATTCACAGCAAATTCTCCTCGGTATTACATATCCTCTTAGCGTCCGGCACTATTTTTAGATTAACGACATCATTCTAAGCCTAACCTCAGTAGCCTAAACTGGTTAAAACCTGTCTAGTGGCTCAGCCTGGCTAAAACCAGTGGAAATGTTCATATTAATTTTAAATGTATTCTATATTACTTTCTGTATTAATTCATCACATTCGACCCGACAATTAGACAAGAGGAAATTAATAATAATAATAATGTTGACAGACCATGCTATATATTCCTCATAATTTACATGACAATTCGACCAGAGATAAAGTATTATAATAATGTCGCCAGACAATTCTATAATAATGTTGTCCGACAATTCTATGTTAATTTGTCATATTTGACGTGACGGTTAGACAGAGGCACAGAACTAGATTACTGTTGCCGACCCTTCTATAATAATTCATTGTGGTAACATGACGATTAGTGACAAGGTAAAGAATTATAATACTACTGCTTGGGCAGGAAAATATAATAATCAAAGGAAGAAAGGGGGGAACGTTGAAACCAAGATAAGGCTCTAGACATATGATGTTAGAGACAAAATCTGATATTACTGGCAGGCGGACGGCTTAGGAAAAGATGGCTTCTTCAAGCTAGGAAACTAATGAAGCCGTATTTGTCTTCAGTCTATGGGGGAGCCTTGCACGACATTCCAATCTCAGACAAAGAATATGGAGTCGAGCACAGTGAAGGCAGATCCAAACCATTAGAGCCCCACCTGATGCAACGTCATAATGAGACAGGACAACCAAACACGCTTCACTATCAGCTGAAAAGATAAGTTCTCTGTCAAAAAGGGAGCCTACCATATCAATCTTAGCACAGAAGCCAAATAGTCATTTTATGATGATTTAAACTTGAATTGTTAGACTTATATCGCATACATCATACACAACGTCCATAAACACTACCATAATTCATCATCAGTTCATTTTAATTTTATTAAACTAATTGGGTGTATATATTGTACCCCATGACTTGTTCATTCAATAATACGTTACCATTATATGTCTGATGTTTATCTTCTTTAAGAAGGGAGGGGGCTCGTAGAAAATAATATACAATAATCCCAGTAATAAGTGAACTAAGGATAATAATAATAGATAACTGAGAAGGGGACTACTGTAGCGAGATACCAAATCTCTCCTGACAAACTTTACAGACTGTGTTCTAGTTAGGAGAATTTACACTCTTGTCTCCCTTCAGCCTGTGGAGAAACCCAACAGGACTTCTAGAGCCAAATCTTCCTCTGGGTGATTCACGCAAAACTTTCACTTCAATTATCTGTTATTTCTAAACTTAAACTACTATATTATCTTATCCTTCCTATGCCACAGCAACAAACAAATATTGCAGTAATGAGTTAATGAATAATTTAGAAACCAATAGCTGCACCAGAAAGAAAATAATTTAAAGAGGACTACATACCACAATCCACTGTTGGATGTTCTCCAGGGTCTCTGGATTAAAAATTAGATTTTTTAATCTAGCCAGTGGTCCATCTGCATCCACACCCCGGCATTTGTGAAAGACATCACAGTAACCACGAAAGTTGTCACATGGTGAGCCTGGACAAGCAGTATAAAACAAACATATCAGAAAGACAACATTCCCAATGAATAAAATAAATTAATTCATCCTTTACCCTTCAGCTCTCTGTGGAGCATAGGCTTCAACAAATTCACACAAAACCTTTTGTGCTATCCATTTAAGGCATACATGCCAACCCCCGGAGATGAAAAACGTAAAAAAATCCAAAACATCATACAAAGACTGAAGAAAAACAAATCAAACAAGTTAATTTGGGTAAAAATATTTTCAATAAGAGTTGGCCGTGTTATAATTGAGACATGCGCCCTTTGCCTTTTTAGAGAAAGACTTAAGATACAGTTTTTAAAGGAATTACCAGACCAGATAGATGAAACAAACTATTTAGATGCTGATATAACAGAGGAAGAAGTAGCTAGTGCAATAAAAGAGAAATCTAATACTGCCTCAGGGCATGATATGGAAAAAACCTAAACCATGTTTACAAAAAACTACAAAATCAAACAGACAAAGTGTCAGAATGGATGAACATTTGGGGCTTCCAAATTAATGTAAACAAAACAGTTGGTACGATATTCAGCAAAGGATTTTTAAAGAAAAATAACAAAATCAATATAACCATTAAAGGACAGAAAATATGTACCTCCTCAACAACTAGATTTCTGGACATAACTTTAGATAAACAATTAAATTGGAATAAACATATAGACAATTTAATAGAAAGCTATAGGGGACTCCTAAATATACTAAGGATAGTAAAAGGTAATGGATGGGGGGCCAGCAACAAAATAATGCTTATGTTCTACAAGTCTTTCATCAGGGGGAAACTTGACTATGCTAGCATAGTCTACGACTCAGCTTCAACTTCTAGCAAAGCAAAACTAGACAGAATTCAAAATGCAGCCATGAGAACCATTTCAGGCGCATTTAAATCAACATCAGTAGAAGCACTAGAAGTAGCTCTCGGCATACCGCCTCTTGATCTAAGACGGAAAGAACTAAGACTAAATTATTGGAGAAAAGTAGCACAAGAAGTGACCCATCCAGCACATAACACATTTGTCAAAAACCAACCAAGTATATGGGATGTCCCCTTGAAAAAAGAAAGATATCCAACAAAGTGAGAACTATAGAAGATCTAATACATTTAAAAGAACTATCAAACAAAATCAATAATAGTAATAAATATAGAAGCATAATACCACTCTGGGAACAAAAGCACCAATCATAGACTACACACTTACTGAAAAGATTAAACAGAACATAGAAGATAGGGAAGCCAAAATGATAAGTAGACAGTTCATAAATCAACTAACAAAACAAAGTCTGGCTGTTTACACTGATGGATCCAAGGGTGATAGTGGACAACTAGGTGCAGGAGTAGTGATACCACAGTGAGGAATTAAGAAGAGTTACAGTGTTACTGGAGGGGCTTCGATTTTTACCACAGAGATGGTAGCAATTCTAAAAAGTTTAGAAATAATTGAAGATAATTTGCCAGAAGCAGTAACGATTTTTACAGACTCACTGTCATCACTACAAGCACTAGAACACCCAGGTAAGTGCAGCCGGCCAGACATAAAGGAAGACATTCTTGCAATTAATACATCACTAGGAAACAGAGGATGCAGGGTGAGGCTAGTGTGGGTTCCAGCACACATAGGTATAGCTGGTAACGAGATGGCAGACCAGTCTGCCAAATATGGAAGAATAAGTAAAAACAATATGTGCAGGACTTGGAATATCGGAGATTAAGAGCCAAATGAAGCTAACCATAAACGAGGAATGGAAAACAACATGGAAGGACAGTAGGAAAGGCAGACACGCATTCAAACTTCTAAAAGAACAAACAAGGATGTGCCAGGTCAGAGAAGAATTAAAGGTACCATCGAACAAAAAGCTGTGGGGTCTCCGTGCAGCGTACTTTATGATAGAGGAACCACACTGCCAAGAATGTCAGGAAGAAAATGACATAAACCATTACCTGATCCACTGTAAAAAGTACGAACAACAAAGGCTTGAATTAAAAACTTACTATGGAAATCACAATACAGACATGACAGGGGATAAGGTTTTAAGTATAGATGCCCCAGGGGAAACCCAATCAATACTTAAACGATATATACATAAAACAAAGGATAACATTTAAGGTTAGTAACAATGACAATATTAACAACAATAACAAAAATAATACTTCAAAATAGACATTCAACCAAATAGAAATTAACTCTTAGTATACGAGCGGCCTTTCATGACTACCATTACAGATTTTGCAATAAATAATTTATTTATAAAGATAACATAAGTATTATATATCAAAATGTGAAGAAATGAAACCCCTATATCATGCATGTAACTAAATTGTTCAGTGGTTTTAAACATGCATTCAGCTATAAATTTTCTCTATTGACGGGGATCGATCATCGGCCTCTCTAGAAGGCCGCTCGTATACTAAGAGTTAAGCAACAAAATTAACAAAGCTTTAAAAAAAAAAACAGAACAATTAGCAAACTTACTAACTACTCATAGGACAAGAAAAGACAACGAGGTTAAAAAAAAAAAAAACACCAGTTAAAAAAGAATAAATACTAAAACAAATTAAACCATGTGCACAGGACAATAGTTATCTATATACAATACAAAACTGAAAATAAAATGACAATTACTAATATAAATAAAAACCAGCAACTGCAAAAGACAATAGTTATTTAAATTTAATACAAAATTAGTAAATAAAATGACACTAAATACCCCAATTATAACCAATTTTCAAACTGAACAGGGTAGACCAAGATGGAACGAGAAGAGGCAATAAAGGTCAGCTGTTAAGTGCCCGCTCTCCACCCATCACCTTTTCAAAACAACAACAACTGCGAAATTACTTGCATCCAGGGAGCCGAAGGGGCCAGACCTAATCGAAGACCGCTGCTAATTCACGCGTTAAAGCACTGTAAAGCCACGTGTCTAAATTGCTGATTAGAGTCCAATCTCTGAGTAGGTAAGTGAAATCTCGTTAGAAAATAGTATTGTGGTGAAATGTGTAGTACCTTGCAAAATCGACGCAGTGATTGGTACAAACTTGTTTTGCTTTATTCATTTTTGCTTTATGATCGCATCTAGCCACATGGCTACAATGTGATCTTGTGTATTTTATGATCCCACAGGATGAGACTGTACAAAGTGCTCATATTAATGTTAAATGGATTCTATATTGATTTCCCTATTAATTCATCGTATTCGTCCCGACGTGTAGACAAGAGGAAATTAAGATCAATAATAATGGTGACAGACAATGCTATATATTCCTCATAATTTACATGGCAATTCGACCAGAGATACAGTACTATAATAATGTCAACAGACAATTCTGTAGTACTGGTGTCCGACAATTCTATGTTAATTCATCATATTTGACGTGATGATTAGGCTAGAGTCACTGTGCTCGGATACTGTCGCCTGACAGTTCTATGATAACTCAAGAGTGTTTAACTGACAGTTCTATGATAATTCAGTGTGTTTAACTGACAGTCTATGATAATTCAGTGTGTTTAACTGACAATCTATGATAAATTCAGTGTGTTTAACTGACAGTTCTATGATAATTCAGGGTGTTTAACATGACGATAAATGGGTAAAGAATTTTAACACTGCCGCTTGTGCAGGAAAAAATAATAATAAAAGGCAGAAAGGGGGGAAACTTGATTTCAAGATTAGGCTCTAGACATATGATGTTAGAGACTAAAATCTGATATGACTGGCTTAGGGAAAGACGGCTTCCTTAAGCTAGAAAATTAATAAAGCCGTATTTGTCTTCAGTCTATGGGGGAGCCTTGCACGACATTCCAATCTCAGACGAAGATTACGGCGTCGAGCACAGTGAAGGCAGATCCAAACCATTAGAGACCCGCCCGATACAACGTCATAACGAGACAGGTCAACCAACCACACTTCACTATCAGCCAGGGGCTGAAAAGATAAGTTCCCTGTTTCAAAGGGAGCTCACCATATCACTATTAGAACAAAAGCCACTAGCCAGTAGATGATGAAAACACTTGAATTGTAAGACTTATCACATACAGCATACATACAATTTCCATCAACAATACCATAATTCATCATCAGTTCATTTTAATTTTATTTAACCAATTGGGTGTATATATTGTATCCCATGCCTTGTTCATTCTATTAGATGTTACATATTGTCTGATATTTATCTTCCTTTATAAGGGAGAGGGGGGGGCTCTTAAAATATAATATATGAGGGGCGTTCAGAAAGTAATGCACCACATCGTTTTTCTCAGGAGCTGTTTATTCAAAAAGCATGAAATTTATACACAATATACATGGATATGTCATATAAACATCAGTATTATTCAACATAATCCCCATCAACTTGTACGGCTTTATGCCAGTGCGAAACAAGTGCATGTATTCCTAGCTCGTACCAGATTTTGTCTTGATCATGTAGCCATTTCTTCGCTGCATGAATCACTCCTTCATCATCTTCAAACCTTGTCCCACGGGTTGCATCTTTAAGTGGACCAAATAGAGAAAATGAAAATCAGAGGGTGCCAAATCGAGCCTATAGGGTGGATGGGGTAGTACAGTCCAACCCAATTTGGTGATTGCTTCCCGTGTTGCCAGACTTGTGTGAGGACGCGCATTGTCATGAAGGAGAAGCAGGTCTGTTGGATTCTTGTGCTGCCGAACTCTGCGAAAACGTTGATTGAGTTTTTTTCAATGTCTTAATGTAAGCTTGTGAATTGATTGTCTCTCCTCTTGGCATAACGTCCACAAGAATCACACCTTCAATGTCCCAAAAGACAGTGATCATGACCTTTCCAGCTGAAGGAATTGTCTTGAATTTCTTTCTTCGTGGTGATTGCGGATGATGCCACTCCATTGACTGTCTTTTTGTCTCAGGTTCAAAATGATGTGCCCAGGTTTCGTCACCTGTAACGATCTTAGCCAAAAAGTTCTCTCCATCAGCATTGAAATGCTCCAACAATTCAGAAGAAATTGCTTTCTTTTGCAATCGGTGGTTATTTGTGAGACTTCGAGGAACCCATCTTGTGCAAACCTTAGAAAATCCAAGAGTTTTTTTAACTGCATTTGCACTACCAATGCTGACTGACAGCTGTAAGGCCAATTGTTGAGTAGTGATTCGCCTATCAGTAAGAATAATGCCCTCAGCGCATTTCAACATTTCTGCGTTGGTGGCTGTGGCAGGACGTCCACAGCGTGGCCGATCAAGCAGCTCCATATCTCCACTTCCTGATTCTTTGATTCTCTGAACCCAGTGACTGACTGTATTCCTGTCGACTGCAAAACTTCCATACACATCACATAGACGCTTGTGAATGTTCACAACAGTTTCCTTCCCTGCAACGAGAAATTCTATCACAATTCGCTGCTTATAACGCAAGTTGCTAACACGCTCCATTTCAACGGTTAAGGGAAGCCGTATTATTTGGCCGGTTGCGGTGCAATTTGGTACACACAATTGGCACATGTCATATTTGAAGTGTGCAGAATTTCATGCTTCTAACTGCATTATTAGCTGAGAAAAATGATGTGGTGCATTACTTTCTGAAGGCCCCTCGTATCATAATCCCAGTAATAATTAAGGATAATAATAATAGATAACTGAGAAGGGGACTACGGTAGCGAGAGACCAAATATCTCCTAACAAACTTTTCCAGACCTTGTCTAAGTTAGGAGAATTTACACTCGTCTCCCTTCAGTCGGTGGAGAAACCCAACAGGACTTCTTGAGCCAAATCTTCCTCTGAGTGATCCAGACAAAACTTCACTTCATTTATATCTTTTATTTCTAAACTACTATAAGTTTCTTATCCTTCCTATGCTACGCCACAGTTATCAACAGCCCAGGCTACAGATGTTAATAAAAATCCATGCTGTCCTTGCAGATGAGGACAACCTATGTATGAGAAACATAAGCTTCATCATACATGGCTCGATACAAATTCCAACACCAGTGAGGATGCGGAATTGCTGGGGATTGCATCAAATATAGGTGGGTGGGAATGGTGAGTCTACAATTTCTATGCTAATGTAGATTACCATCCAGAACAGGGTAGCTGAGATCTCCTGACAGAATTATTGGAAGAACCTAACAAAAGATTGCTGGTCATTTCAATGCTGGGTCTAAGGAGTGGGGGAAACATTATGGACAAGAGACAGGATATGGCCTTAAACAAGGCTTCACATAACACAAACATTACCATCTTGAATGATCGACGCCCAACAAGACTGGCAACTAAACCAAAAGTTACTGAAGGCACCACAGATCCAATTCAAGTGCTGCTGCCACCTTTTGCATTGCATGCTGGGATGTATCATGGCATCAAGAAAGTGATCATCTAACCCAGTGTTTCTCAACCCTGATAGTAGCAACGCCCCCTTTTGACAACTAATATTTTAAAAAGCCCCCCACCCTTTTAGCACCCCGTTGCTCTTTGTCGTGAATACACAAACACACACACACATATACATATATTCCACTATACTTTTAAAAAAGCAATGCAGTTAATGAGTTATCTTTTCTTATAATATAAAAAAAGAGAGATAGCACATTTATAAAAGCATAGTTATATTAAATGTGTGTTTAAGTACGAATTATATACACCGCAAGTTCATTATCCTTGAATTACACATTGGCGGAGCAAATGATATAAAATTAGTTCTTACAACTCTACAACTATCATAATCATATCATTTTAATAGCGCCTAAATGACTGCATATATATCCTCAAATCTGAATATTTAAGCCTCTCCTTATGTAACCACTTTAAACATGAAAAAATTAAAAAAATTATTAGTTGATTATAATTATATAAAAATTCACTTATTAATGAAGCTTAATGAGATCCTTGCGCTTGGTGTGACTCAGCCAGTTTTGTAATATTTGGTTCTGAGTTTGTTAAAATCCTGTTACAAATCTGCAGTTGGTTTCGTTGCTTTTGGAGTAGCAACATTACTGCACTGAACCCCTTCTCCACCAAATATGACGTTTGGAATGCTGTAACTAGCAATTTAGTTTCACACCAAAGAACGGTATACGCAAGCCTCTGCTGGATCCAAAATTTTTCGTAATGTTTGTGACTGAATCGTGCTTTTGCATAGAAGTCATTTTGTAGCTCAATTAATTCTTCTTGTAAATGTTGACTAACTTGTTCCACGTCTGATTCAAACGGATTAATCACCCAATCCGGTATTATTAGTTCTTGCAAGTCTTTATATCTTATGCTCATTTCATTTTTAATAGCGTCTAAATGATTGCAATAAACCTCTAAATCTGAATCTTTAAGCCTGACCCCACCTAACTGCAGTAAACATGGAAAATGAGAAAAAGGTCTCCGTGACTAAGATTATTTTTATATAATGTCAATTTGTTGATGAACCCCATGATAATTCCATTCACTTTAATCAGGCTGATCTCATTTCCTTGTAGCTTAAGAAGAACCTCATTTAACTTTTCAAATATATCTGAAAGATAGGCCACGTCGTTTCGCAATACTTCTCTTTCGATGCTAAATTCTTCTTTGATAGAATTCAAAAACTCTACTGTCTCCTGACAATGGTAACATCCCAAGTACTAAAATTTTGCGTTTGGAATCCTTGAAACACTCTGTGGGACGCAGGGCAAATAAAAACTATCGTGTTACAAGCTATGCAAAGGGGAATATCTTTTGTAATTGTTTCATATTGATTCTTGTAAAAATGTACAAACGCCCCCCTGAATGGAAGTAGCGACCCCCAATCGTTGCGACCCATCAGAACGCCCCCAGACATCTTGAAAACGCCCCCCAGGGGGCGGTACCGCCCCCGCTGAGAAACACTGATCTAACCTGTGTTATCTTCACTGCAAAGGGGAGGACCACCAGATACAGGAAACCCAAACAGAGTTTTTCAAGCATCCGACAGGCCAACATGACTGTAATAACTATGTACATACAGAACATAAAAATGCCAAAAAAAAGATAGCTAGAACACCTTTCACACAATCACTTTGGTGGAATGAGACATTGGAGAAAGCATGGATAGAAAAGGAAAGAGCAAGAAAGGAATGGTGGAAAGCAGGAATGAGAAGAACAATGAGTGATGAACAGATTGAAGAGATGAAGGCGAAAATGCAAACGGCCATCA
This sequence comes from Oreohelix idahoensis, assembly GCA_024509875.1. NCBI lineage: Eukaryota > Metazoa > Mollusca > Gastropoda > Stylommatophora > Oreohelicidae > Oreohelix > Oreohelix idahoensis. Next base: position 193,790 of record JAMPIV010007216.1, on the reverse strand, counting down.
ACAAATTCAAACGTTTGGCAAGGGAAGCCAAGGATAAAGTGTAGGATGCCTTTGTGACACAGCTGGGCATTGAAAAAAACTCAGAAAGTCTAGTTCTTACATCAAAGAATGAATAAGAAAGGAACAAGAGAATGAATAAGAAAGGAACAAGCCAACCCATCCACAACATTCAAAGCTCAACAGGACTAAACCTGAACACAAATGAAGAAAAGGGATGAGAATTACTCAATCGGTATATTACTCAGATAGATAAAGGTGATAAAGCTGCTCATCAAGAAATTAAGGACTGTGTTCTGTAAAACGATATAAGAGGTGAGATATATTTCACCTCATTTATGAAGAGGAAGTTGTGTACACTTCAGAAACCAGTAGAAACACCTGATGAGGTACAGTACCATCACATAAAAGAGCATGACGACACAGGCATTACAAATGTGGTGAGGTATTTCAACACCAGAACACAGAATGCAGATACTGGAAGACTGGGCTATCTGCGACCATTTCTTTTGCCTGGTAAAGATCCCACACTGCTCAGCAGCTATCAAATTACAGAATGTCTTTGGCAATAATACACCACCAGGCGTGACGGCCACTCTCTGCTTTGGTAGTCAGCGGCTAAGGATCAAAGAAGAAGAAGATGGCAATAATAATAATGCTTGGATTGCTGTCTATTAGACAGAGATATGCCATGTCCCAGGCAGAAGCTTATATGTGTGTAACCATAGACAGAAGACACCCTCTGCATGGGAACATAGCTGACATAAATGGAGCAAGAATAAAGAGAGGGATGTCATGGATGGCATAGGCAATGGCTACAATTTGGCAGGTGATTACAGCTGAACATATATTCAAAGGGGAAGAGTAGAGTAAGTCAGGAAAGAACTGGACTAACTACCAGCAAGTCATCATCAGTCTTGGCAGGGAGTGCAGAGCATGGTGAAATGGGAAAGCATAGCTAGAAATTAATCAGATGATAAATTATTATGCCAGAGATGATGATGCCATTATGTGCACTGATGGGTCTGTACTCCATGGTGAGAAATCAGGATGGGGCTTCTCAGCTAGAGTAAATGGCAGGGTCGTCACTGAAGAAAGCAGAACTTACACGACTAAAACCTCCAGCTTAAGAATGAAGATAGAGGCAGCTACTGCAGCCTTGAGGTGGGTGTCTGAAACTCCATCAACCAGGGCAGTTATTGTGGCAGACTCTCAGTCCATGCTTCGGAAGATCCAAAATGGATGGCTCCGGCATAAATGTAAAACATCAGTAGAAGTCCAAATCTTCAGGAACTGGTGTAGATCTACTGTCCTGGTCATGCAAGGGTGTCCAGCAGTGAGAGAGCTGGCAAACTAGCTTCAACAGCACCTGCTGTGGGAACACTGGATATGGAAAATGGAGAAATACTTAAGACAATTAGTGATCGCCTGTCAGAGAACAACAATGCAATCGATGAATCAACAAGGTAAAGACTGCTGGAATTGGACATCAAACATAAGACTTGCAGGAATGGACGTATGCGAGGATGCATCCATCGTGTGTACAACCAGTGTGCTACAGAACAGTATAGCGTTCACATTCGATATTTGCTGAGGGAGACTGAGCCCCTATGGGTTTGCCTGAAGTGCAGTGATGTTGATTCTGATCAACAATAACTATGGCAAATCACTTGAAAAAATAGTGGTGAGACAAGTAATGGCCCTTCTAAAAAATGTACCCTTTCTCCCTGACACACTGGATAGTTACAGACCAATGAAGGTCACCTGGGGTAATGCTGGTCAATTGGAAAATGATATTATGAAGGATTCCAAGTTAAGCAAGAAAATGTTGCTGTGGCACATGACCTGGGGGGTGCATACAACAGTGTAAACTTTGCAACCTTGATATCCCATTTAAAGGAATATGGGGTAAATCCATGACTGACCAGATGGATAGTGGCAGCCTTGATAGAGTGAGCCATTGCATTTTGCTTGGGAACCTGGACATCAGAACCAATGCACATACGCTCAGAATTACCCAAGGGTTCTTCATTATCAGCTGTGCTTTTTAATATCTATATAGCAAAAGTAGCCACAATTCAAGCAAGAGGGCTGGGAAGAGTATTAACTTTTGCAGATGATGTGACGAGATGGTAAATTTAGATGAAAGATGATAGTATCAAGTAATACTTGATATAAAGAATAGTATCCTAGACTCAGAAAAGAGAACTGGTGTAGAGATGGTACAAGATTACAGTCCAGATGTTACAGTAGTAGTGAACAAGTGGCTAAGTTGCCCTCTCACTGGACGTATCTTATGCTTTTAGGGAGAATATAAATGGCTCTAAGATATCCCTTCAAATTATAATTACATTAACACAACAAACATTGAACATAATTCAATAATTTCAGATGCAAATGAGTCTGTAGTGCATGATGAGAAATCAGGATGGGGCTTCTCTGCGAGAATAAAGGGCAGGGTCGTTGCTGAGCAGAGTGGAGCCTACATGACAACAACCTCCAGCATGAGAATGGAGTTAGAGGCAGTTACTGCAGGACTGAGGTGGCTGTCTAAAACTCCATCTACCAGGGCAGGTATATTGTCAGACTCTCAAGCCATGTGGTAGAAATGGAAAACATCAATAGAATATTCGTCTTCAAGAAATGGTGTGGATCTACTGTCTTGGTCATGCAGGGGTACGTGGCAATGAGAGAGCTGACAGACTGGCCCAGAGAGCACCCATAGTGGGGACACTGGACATGGATAAGGGAGAGATACTAAGGGCAATAAATGATTGTCTGCTAGATAATGACACTGCAATGGATGAATCAACAAGGCTGAGATTGCTGGAGTTTGGCATCAAACGTGGGGCTAGCAGAGATGGACGTGTGAGAGGATGCATCCGTCGAATGCACAACCAGCGTGCTACAGGTACAATTAGCATCCATACTCTTTGACATTTGCTGAGGGAGACTGAGCACCTATGGGTTTTCCCGGAGTGCAGTGAGGTAGATTCTGATCAACAATAACATGCAAAGAAATCAATTATTTTAAATGCCTACTTGATTATTGTAAAACAGATTGTTTTACATATATATATATATATATATATATATATATATATATATATATATATATACTGAAGCACATTAAAAACGCACCACTGTTATATATACTGATGCCGAGAAGCTGGAAAGAAAAAGTGTGGGAATTGATTTTCCCCGTGTTTTTCATGAGGTAGAGAGCGAATGGCTGCTGGAATGGAAAGTGCATGATTCAACCCACGGGTTTGTGTACAGACTACATGAAAACAATGAAAGTTACACGTGCAACACGATTCCCAACAGCTATGACCCTGAAAATGTGTACGTGTTGTGGCAGTATACTCGGTATAAAAAGGCCGTTGAGAGAAAACACCCAGAACATGTGCTTGAAATGCCACGACTATCTGAAAACGACCGCCAACGAGCCATTGGTTTGTTGGAGACCGGAATAAGCTCGCGGGCCATTGCCAGAAGGATGAATTGCCACCACAGCACTATTGTACGTCTCAATGAACGTCACGGAACCACTGGCAGTGCCCGGGATAGACTTCGGAGTGGCCAACAACGAGTTACTACCCCTGCGCAAGATCGTCATATTGTGCTGAGTCACCTAAGGAATCGTTCTCGCCCGGCAAGACAAACAGCAAGAGCAATAGTGGGTAGACGTGGGCAAGTCTCTCGAATGACAGTCATACGACGACTCAGAGATACAGGCCTTACTGCAAGACGACCTTATGTTGGGCCAAACTTGACTCACAGACATCGTCAGCAGCGCCTGCAATGGGCAGAGCAACATGTCAGATGGACTAGACTGCAGTGGAATGCTGTCCTATTCACAGACGAGAGCAGATTCAACATATCCTTTGCTGATGGACGTATGCGGATTTGGCGACGGTGTGGAGAGCGCTTTGCAGATTGCTGTGTTCGTAAGGACAACCGGTTTGGAGGTGGCAGTATTCACATTTGGGGAGGATTCAGTTTTCACCATCGCTTGCCTCTTCACGTCTTCCGTGGAAATGTTAATGCTGTGACATATCGAAATGAGGTTCTGGATGCATTGGTTGCTCCTGCGTTCACAAATTATCCAGACTTGCAGCTTCTCCAGCAGGATAACACACGTGCCCACACCGCATGCATTACGCAGCAATATCTACAGCAGCAGAACATTGTGACAATTGATTGGCCTGCCCTATCACCAGACATGTCCCCTACAGAACATCTGTGGGACGAGCTTGGACGCAGAGTCTGCAGGTAAGGTTCTTCAGCTAATCTGCAACAGCTCGAAGCTGCTCTTACACGTGAATGGGACTTGATTCCCCGGAATTTCCTTCAGAGACTTGTGCGTTCCATGCGGAGCCGCTGCCAAGCTTGTTTGCAAGCACACGGTCGACATACCAGATACTGAGGATAGTGTGAATGAATTTTTTTATTGGTTGCATTTTTGGTTTTCCCCCTTGCCTGCACAGAATGCAATGAATTTCATAACAATCAAATGTACAAATTAATGACCAGCATGGATTCATAGGAAAATGAATAAAGATTCCAAATATGTAAACTTGTAAACACTTATATTTACATTTCACACTCTGTTCCTGGATTATACAGGTGGTGCGTTTTTAATGTGCTTCAGTGTGTGTGTGTGTGCGCGCGCGCGCACGCGCGTGTGTGTGTGAATCAGTTAGTTTTGAAGATATATCTGGCACAAAAAAACTACACAAAAAAGTGTCTCTAGTCCTTTTGTCTATTTTCATCACTAGACAATTTTAGGTAGTTCGTTTGTTGTGGTATCTTTTGTTTCTAGCACTTCTCCTGGTTCTTGAAGCAACAATGCTAAGGCCAGCTAGCAGTCATAGTCCACTGAGACACACAGATGAAATCTGGTTTCCGGTCTAACCAGCACAATGTGGAGGCCAGGTAGCAGTGGTGGTCCACGTTAGTAAGGTGTTGACTCCTGGTTCTTGAGACTTAAAGCTTACGCCAGGTAACGATGGATCCACTTCCAGATTGAACCCTCAGGCTTACAACTACGTCGTTGAAAAAGCTTTATATCTTTCAGCACATTTCACCATGGCATCAAGCCTATTTGACCCATTTTCCATCAGAAACTTCCTTATCTCCAGAGACATGGAGTCCTTCAGCTATTCCATCAAGATTATCTCTTTCAGATCATCGAAACTCTTCTGAAAGTGACGCAGGCTGCACCATTCTAACAAGTAGGTTTCCAGTCGAGCCATGTACTGACTGTATGTTTCTCATGTTTCTTTCTTGGCATTCTTAAACTTCTTCCTGTAGGCCTCTGCGTTCAACTCATACAGAGTAAGCAGTGCCTGCTTCAACACTTCAGTCTTCCTGCTCTTCCTTAGGTAAGATAGGCTGGATTGCCCTAGGTAAATTTCCGGTGAAATGTGTTGCGCTAATAACCCGTCATCGAAGCACTATTTTTGTGGTGCTTAGACGAGCCCACAGCTGTCGCATGAATAAGTGCTGTATAAATATTGCAGTTAATAAGTGTGTGTAGCGTTTGGGGGAGCATACATGACTGAAAGTTGTTAACGCTACACTACACTGCGACTAGAGTCCTATAAAGAAGGCTCGCGCTATGATGTGAGAGGTCACACTCTAAACAATCTTAGAGACACCACATATAAAGAATAACTCTTATAAAGTCTGGCAATCTCAATATATATCTATTAAAAAATCTGACAAATATCAGCATACAAATATAACGGGCACAGTGCGAATGCATAAAACCAAAATAACTGGCTAACAATATCTAAACGACATCATCTACATACCCTGCTAAGCTCACAAAATCAACATGGCACACAACTCGCTACTGGCACTGAACTATAATGGAGATCAACGTACTCTGAGATGCTATGTCAAAAGACTCACTGACTTGCAAAAGAACTCACACTAAACGGTCTGAAATATCTCCAGCATCACGCTGGGCAAAACTTAGCAGGTATAAACCAGACAGAGAAGATCCTCCATCATCTTCTCCATATACGTCTTCCCTCGATGGCAATATTGATGGTCTCCCCCCGAACACACTGTCCGGTTGAAATAGTTCAACAATCCCCTTGCGCAGCCCTCAGTCACATGCCTTGCTATCTTTAGTTCAGCTTCGTGTCATACACATCACAATGACCATCACTCACCCCCTAATATCCATACATGCTGCCTATGAGGCACAGGTGAGTCACAGTTGTAAAACATCCTGTGACAACTAGACACAGTATTAAGGTCTTTGTCTTGTGTAATCTGACCTATACTGTATAATAGGGGAACAACAGAAGTGAATTCATCATTAATAGGCTGTATTGCAATAGGTAAATTTGCAGTGTTATGTGTTGGCAGGGAGGATAGTTTGATTCACTTCCATAGCTAAGCGGGGTGCCGCACGGAAGGTCCTGGGTTCGATTCCCAGGTAAGCCACTCACGTCTGTTGTTTTTCTTTCGTCTAGTTTTCTACTTCTTTATTTCTCACGAGTGCCTGAAAACATACCTTTATGTGTGTGTAATATTTATCTTCCTTAGGTAGCCTCATATATATGTCATAAGCCCCACCTTGCAGACACTGTGACAACTTCAAACTCCATTGTTCCTTCTCCAAACTATACGTAGAGGCAAGGTGTTCAAAGCTGTCTATATAGGCCTCTATAAAATCATCCTTCTCTATAAATGCATTCAAGTGAAAATGCACAGCTCCACTCAGAGCAACCTGGATGAAGTTGTTGTCAGAGCGAGGTGAGCTGCTCCCACTGGTACTTGCAGCACTTTGCATCTCCAATTGCTTTAGCCTCAACTCATGTACTCTTTCAGCCTGTATTCTCCTTTCCTCTCTTTCAGCTTCTAATCTCCTTTCCTCAGCTTCTAGTCTCCTTTCCTCAGCTTCTAATTTCTTAGCCTCTCTTTCAGCTCCTACTTTTAGTCTTCCGAAAGCCGCACTTGCCTTGGCAATTCTGTTGTTGACCTCGGAGTCGATATTCGCATCTTTGGTAAGGGTACTGCCAAGATAAGCGAAGCTGTCCACCACTTGGAGACGTCAGTTCTTTACTGTGACATTTGGTTCGCAGTAAGGTTTCCCAGGAGCAGGTTGCGACATTACTTCAGATTTCTTTGTATTGATAGTAAGACCAAAGTCATCACACCCTACAGATTTGGACTGGATTAACTGAGACCTGGCGAGGACATATGAAGGAGTGTCGTCGACCAGGGACTGGCAGCTCCTGAGCCGACCCAGCTCTAATGGGTACCTCCGAAATCGGCGAGTATCTGCCTGAATGGCGAGGGACACCTGTCTCTGTACAAGAAAAAGGGATACTCACGTAAAATCAATGTCAGGTTAGACATTAATAATAACCTGAGATTTCGCCTCGAGTATTAGCGGGCGTACGAAAAAAAAAAAAAAAATCACACCCTACAGAAAGCCTCCTCATATTGCTCTGCATGTCCAATTCTGTGCAGGTGTTGAGGGCACAGTCGTCCGCAAAGACGAGGTCAGAGATCATTGTTTCATTCACCTTCGTAAAGGACTGTAATCGTCTCAAATTGAATAGCTTCCCATCTGTCCTGTATCTATCTGATGTGTATGCCGTCACTACTGCCATGCGTAACATTAGAGAGCATGGCAGCAATAATCATACTGAATAGTGTCGGGAAAGAATAGTGAATAGTGTACTGAATAGTGTATTAAAATTACACAGTTAAAGAAAACGGAAATGCAACATAAAACTGGGCTTTTTTTTCTATTTCCCCTTAAATTAAAAGAGTGTAATTAAACGTTTTCAATTATCTTGTAAAATATGCAAACATATGGTTATTAATAAACATAAAATAATAGTTTTAACATTTGTGTTACGTCCATTGATTTCTCTTTCCCTTGATTATGGCCCCTGATATGTGTAAGGCATGTATACAATTTATCGGTAACTGTAAATAATTTTTTTCTGTCATAATTTCAATATTAAGTTATGAAATAACCCCACGGCACTACCCCCCCACCACAGTACCTAAAAAGAAACTCTGTCAAAATTCATTAAGTAATAATAAGGCATGCAGATTTGTATTAAGAACATAGAAACAACACGACTTTGCCTTTTATATATATAGATTACAGAAATATGAATGGCTTTGTAACATTGTACATTTAATTTCTTGATAATGAATATAGCCAGAAACACAGAATACTGATTGTAACAAGAGATTTGATTTATTGCAATACTTTGGTGAATATGGTTGAAATTCCCCGCATGAACTATTAAGGACAATTAGTGATGGTGGCTAGAGGTAGAAGATATCCTTTATGATATATCTGATTTACTGAATTAAGCAAGACTAAATAACCTTATGGCGTATATATTGGTTGTCTCACATGTATAAATTGTACAGCAAGCAGTACAAAAGACACATATGGGTCTGTACTGTGAATTCTGATGGACAGGCGACACAAAGACTTGATAATTAATCTCTCCCAAATGGAGGATTTACAAAGTCATATTGTATCTTCCCCAGTTCTTTAGGGTAGTCTACACCAGGAGCTTCCGTCTTCATCGATGACGAGAAACCTGGATTAGGGAAAGAAAACTTCAAACTCCTGAGATAGATCTGCACCTACCACACAATCCTTTTCCTACACCTGGAGAAATCAGGGAGTGACCACGATTGCAGTCATACATCCACATAAGTCACACAACCAAGAACCAACAATTTAACTGAACTACACTGAAACCAATTTAATAAAAGTCCTTATGATGAATTATCAACAGTTTCTGTGAACTGAACTAAACTAAAATTCTACAAAACTGACGAATTGTCAGTAACTGTACAGAAATGATTGCTTTTTAGGCATTTTTTATAATCTTAAATTCTATACATATTTGATTTATACACATTCTATACATATGACAAATTTGTTATTTTCATCACTAAAGTTTCATTGTAATTTTCTAAAATTTGGTGTTAGTGATGTCAAATACTGTAAGATTATGTCATATTTGTATTTAATCAATGGGGCTCTTTCTAATAATTCAGTACCTTAGGGAATAGTGGCCTGGATACCTACTAGCTCTTAGTCTACTCAGAGGATTCTCAACCTGCTAAGAGAAAGGTAATTTCCAGTATCCCAATAAATAGACCTGCCAGTGATTATCACTCTATTTTCTTCCTGCTGAACTTATATTTACATTTTCTTCCACGAGCCAAATTTCAATGAGATTATCTTGGGCAGTTTTGGTACTTTCATCTTTTCCATCTCACATCAATATAATCAGCCACAGTGTTCCACACAAAGTTTCTGTAAAAATCAACTCACCAGCAGGCAACTGGATTCCTTCTGCCATCACCGTCACTTTGCCTGTGCGCTTTCTTGTGACATTAAGGAGGAGATTGTAGAATTCCAAATTTTCATGTCTGTTGATGGCAACTTGGTCATAGGAGCTTACACAACTCCCTGTTTGTGGATTGGCTATGAAGACATAGTAAAAGTAAATAATTCAAGATATATATTTCAAGTAAGATGAAAAAGTTCCTCCAAGTAGTACAATATTAAAATGACTAATTACACTGGCTAACAAAAAAAATTTTTTTTTTCTTTCTCTAACATTTCTATGTTTTTCTGGTCAATTTTAATGCGCTGTTTTTAAATCTGCAAACCGTTTTTCTCTATCAGGTTGGGATCTCTAGAAATACGCAATTGAAGTTTTTTAACAACGCATACAGTATTACAACATCATTCGTACAAGAAGTATAACAGTTATGTAGGCTTGAATTTCTCAGCAGTCGACCTTCGTCGGTGAATGGCATGTGGTACATCGCGATGAAGCATCCAACAATAATCGGCAAGCATGGTCACACTCCACCTTCCTTGATAACGTGACTCCATTACGGCGATATCTTGATGGAATCGTTCTCCATGTTCATCGCTGACTTCGCCAAGGTTGTCAGGGAAAAAGTCAAGATACGAATAGAGCAAATGGATTTTGAGGGACATGTTACAGCCCATAATTCTGTATGCATCTATGCACTGCTTAACAGTATGCACATAGTCGACAGATTTGTGATTTCCCAGAAAGTTATCGACGATCGATTTGAATGCCATCCATGCGCGAAGTTCACTACCATGTAACAAGTTCTTGAAATGTTTGTCTGCAATAACTTTCCTAATCTGAGGTCCTACAAAGATACCTTCCTTTGTCTTTGCATCGCTAACTTGCTGAAACTTTTCTCGAAGATAAGTGAAAGCGTTGCTCGTTTTATCTAACGCTTTTACGAAATTCTTCATGAGCCCCAAATTTATATGTAACGGTGGTAAAATGATGCTGTCTTTGTTAACTAATGGCTCGTGTATTACATTTTTATGCCCGAGCTGCATACGATCCCTGATAGGCCACACCTTTCTTGCATAATGTTCCTGTCTGTTGCGGCTGTCCCATTCACATAGGAAGCAACAAAATTTAGTATACCCAGTCTGCATGCCCGTGAGAATTGCAATGACCTTTAGGTCTCCACAAATCCGCCATTGGTAGTCATTGTACTTTATTTTTGCCAAAAGTATAGCCATATTGTCATAAGTTTCTTTCATGTGAACAGAGTAGGCGACTGGAATTGATGAAAATAAATTTCCGTTATGCAATAACACGGCTTTTAGACTAGTCTTGGAAGAGTCGATGAAAAATCGCCATTCGTTGACTATGGGCTCATGACCGAGCTGCACCATTAGACCGTTTACATCTTTGCAATAGCAAATGTCATCATCCATCTCAAAGTATTGAACCTCTGTGTCTAGGACGAAATTTAGATATCGGAGTATTGGGCGCTAAAAGATTCCATTCTTTGAGTCGCGAACCGAGTAATTCCGCTTGATAAGAGCGAGATCACATATTAGATCTGAAAGTTCTGAATGGTTAATTTAGTGAACATCATCATTCACCGGTATATAATCCAAGTCAGAATTAGTTTCAAAAGCAGGTAAACTATCACTTTCTGATGGTTCATTCACGTCCAACGGATATTGTTCTGGTGGAACTGGGATCGGACACGTGATTGGATCATGAGGCACTGGTTTCGAAACCGATTCAATATTTGGATAAACCACAGACTTTCTAGTTTTAAAAGTGAAACCATGGATATTTGTCAAGCAGAAGTAACAATCAGTAGCGTGATTTATCGGTTCACGCCATATTACTGGCACTCCAAAAAGCATCGACTTATGCTTCGGCGATTTTCGTAACCAACCTGCCAATGTATTTGCACAAGTCGAACAAACTGCATTTGGCTTCCAAGATTTATTTGCATCATCAACTTTCGATTCGAAATAAAGTTCATATGCTTTCTTTAGTAATGGTGTAAAGTTTTTCTGGTGAACACGATCGGTAAAATATCCGCACACGTAACAGAACAGATCAGCCGAATTTCTACAACTTCTAGAAGCCATATTTCGCTCAGAATTATTTCAAAATACAGTAACTATTTGAAAAATAGCGTAACATATGTCAAGCATCTTTTAGCAGTATGAAAAGTAGAATTATTTTGCATTTTATTAATTTTTAATAAGTTATATAGTAAAAAATGAAACGGAGCAGATAACGGTTTCCCAAAAATATATTTATTCACAAATATCTAAAGAACCCGATGTGATAAACGGATTTCAGATTTGAAATCAGCGCAAGAAACTGACCTAAGAACACTTATTCTTATATAAGAAAGAAAAATGTTGTTTGTCAGTGTTATGGTTCTCATGAACCTGTGCTTATTAATTTTAATACTAATGAGTAACTTAAGAACAAGATAACTAAATTTTACACATACTATTGATATTCCGATATGTGCTTTGTAATTAACAAAGGATGTGGCTCTTCTGAGCAGGGTACAAAGTAAAATGTGAGTTAATCAATCTGTGTCTAACAAACATGGCAGGAAAAGGAAATCTCAGACAGCTATACCTGGGATATGTCTAATCAGCCATGGACAATACCCTACGACTGCAGTTGGCAGTGAGCAAAACTACCTAGGCAGAACTGGACAAAGTCCAAAACCTAGCTTTACGGTTCATATGTGGGGGCATGAGAACCAAGTCAACAGCTGCCTGTGAAATCAATGCAAAGAACCTATGGACCATGATGTAAATGTGCTGTTCTGAAAGCAACATAACACTATAGAAGAATGAGAAAAGAACACCCAAACAGACAATTGGTTGAAAACTGGAAGCCCATTAACGGATTAAAACATAAATCTCCACTACAAATAGCAACAACTATAGCGACACCAACTCCCAAAGACACGAGGTTCATCGGATATATACCAGGTACAGCTGTCTGAGATTTCCCTTTCTTGCACCCAAAACTGGTGCTTGCAAGATGTTTAACTAGGTTCAGGCGTCTACTGGCCCTGTTTTTCATTTTGGGCATGAAGGGTTTGAAGAGTAGATGTCTGTCAAGCTCCACTCCTAAGCTGGATTTTTTTTCTCTGGACAGTAGTTGTTTGTCACATTTTAGCTGGCATACCTTCTTGCTTTCCTTGATGCTCCTGTGGAAACTGTATTCTGCTTTTTTTTGGGGGTGTTTATTTTTAGTTTCCAGAGCCTATAGTACCCATCTATTGTGGTTAGGGCTCTATTTAGTTTAGCTTGCACCAGTATTTCTGCTGCCCAAATGAGCAGGTCATCTAAATACAGTGTTTTTGATACCTTCAAAAACGAGGTGATAGTCATTTATAAATGCGCTAGCGTAGTGGTTACAACACCGCTCTGGTGACCGGGTGATACAGGATCAAACCCGGGCGACGGCATTTGAGGATTTTTCGTCGACCGGGATTTGGACTGGATTAACTCGAGACCTGGCGAGCACATTTGAAGGAGTGTCGTCGACCAGGGACTGGAGGCTCCTGAGCCGACCCAGCTGCAATGGGTACCTCCGAAATCGGCGAGTATTTGCCTGAATGGCGAGGGACACCTGTCTCTGTACAAGAAATAAAGGGATACTCACGTAAAATCAATGTCAGGTTAGACATAAAATAATAACCTGAGATTTCGCCTCGAGTATTAGCAGGCGAACGCAAAAAAAAAAAAAAAATTATAAAGATAAAGGATGAGGGTGCAACTTAATGCTGACCCTTATGGTAATCTCTCCTCTAATGTTTTTGGTTTTGTTGTTTGGATGATTTAGTGCCTTCTACTGATGTTTATATTGTTCTATTACTTTGGAAGACTCTGATCTAGAGGTACATTTTTCCATGTATGCTCATTTTTGTCATTTTGGCTAAGAATACCTATTACCATGCTGTGTCCTATGCTTGCTGCAGATCGATGACTATGACTGTAGAGTGCTTACCCTCATATACAGTGCAGACCGCTTAAGGCGATCTCGGATATGGCGAATTTCTGTTGTGAAGAACAATTTGTTTATCCCCGGCAATTTTTCTTCTTTGTCTTTGTAAAAAATGTCCGGTTAAGCGGAATCCGTTTATCACGAATTTTCGGATATGCCGAACGATTAAACGTGTCCCGACTATATAATTTGATCTGCTTAAGACAAACTTTTTTCAAATACAGTACCTGGACATTTGTACAACTTTTCGGCTATTTTCGGAAATTGCGCGCTTCGTCGATGTTAGAATTTGAGTTATTTCCCCTCTAAAAATGGCTGGAAAGTTAAAATCCATATCTTTGAAAAGAAAGATTGAGCTATTACAAGAAGTGGAAAATAGTGGCAAAAAGAAAATGGAAATAGCAAAGGAATTCGACATTCCAAAATCAACGCTTTCAGGAATCATAAAAAATAAGGATCGGTACAGAAAAATGTTTTATGGTGGACAAGTTCATTGTCACAGAATGAAGAACCGAAAAGCGGCGTGTGATGTTGTTGACACGGCACTTCTAAAATGGTTCACCATGGCGAGATCAGCAAATGTTCCTGTAAATGGACCTATATTAACTGCAAAGGCAGAAGAGTTAGCACTTCTGGAAGGTCGGACTGGCTGGAAATGTAGTCCTGGCTGGTTGGGTCGTTTTAAAAAATGGCACAACATTACTTACAAAGCTTTGTGTGGGGGAAAGGCATTCTGTTAATGAAACGACTACCGAGTCATGGACGGAGGAGGTGCTAAAACCAGCCATGAGTAGGTATAATTCCGCTGATGTGTTTAATGCTGATGAAACTGGATTGTTTTGGAGATTGCTGCCTGCCAAGACTTTTTCCTTCAGAAATGAAAAGTGTCATGGGGGGAAAAAATCGAAAGAAAGAATCACAGCTGTTGTGTGTACAAATATGGATGGTTCAGAAAAATTGCCATTACTTGTAATCGGTAAATTCAAAAATCCACGCTGTTTTAAAGGTTTGAAAAAATTGTGTGTTGATTATGCAGCTAATTCAAAAGCCTGGATGACATCAGACATTTTCACCAAGTGGCTACATGCATTTGATCATTCTATGGAACGTCAACATCGCAAAGTTCTTTTGGTGCTTGACAACTGTTCAGCCCACCTAAATGTTCAAAATCTAAAAGCAACAGAACTTTTATTTTTACCACCAAATGCGACATCCAAACTTCAGCCTTGTGACCAAGGTATTATTCAAAATCTGAAGGTTCATTATAGGTCAGCAATGTTGTCCAAACTTGTAGGTCACATTGATGCAGACTTGGTTGCTGAAGACTTCAAGATAACCCTTCTGGACGCTATTGTTATGTTGAAATCTGCATGGGGTAAAGTGTTGCCTGTGACTATTGCAAACTGTTTTCGAAAAGCAGGCTTTAAAGTTGGAGATGATACAGATGATGAAAATACGGTTGTATCAAATACTTGTAATGGCAGTATTATAATTGAAACTTCTGTGGAACCTTTGCTTCATCGACTATATCAGGAACTGAACATTTCAGCAGAAGATTTTGTCAACATTGACAATGATATTGTTACTACATGTAGTGCTAGCCTTGCCAGTGCTGATATTCTAGGGATGTGTATGCCAACAGTTTCATCTTCTGTCCTTTCCAGTCCTGACCTAGATGGAGATGATGATGATGACTGTGGGTTGCCAGTGCAAACTGTTTCACAAATGGAAGTTTCAAATTGCATGGATAAAATTAACATGCATATAATGCAGGCTGGATGCCAAGATGATTTAATTTCTCATTTCTTTGGATTTAAAGAGGCCATGGAAAGACATTTTATTAACTCAGGTACCAAGGCACAGAGGAAAATTACAGACTTTTTCATTTAAGAGTGCTTTATCATTTAAGAGTTTACAAATTCTAGAGATAATGATGACTGTGGGTTAACGGTACAAACTATTTCACAGTTGGAAGTTTCAAATTGCATGGATAAAACTAACATGTATATAATGCAGGCTGGATGCCAAGATGATTTAATTTATAATTTCTTTGAATTTAAGGATGTCATGGAAAGACATTTTTATTCATTCAAGTACGGGTACTAAGATAAAGAGGAAAATTGCAGCTTTTTATTTTCAAAGTGTAAAAAGTGCTGTTATTATCTAGATATCTGTGCCAACGTTGTACATTAACACTTTTGGTGATTTACATATTTTCTGTGTCATACATCTGTCGTATTCAATGCTAATTCATTATTGCATTGTACGTTGCAAATGCATTACCATATGCTTGAACTCTTATCTCATAAGAGGAATTTCTGATAAGAAGAACTATTTCTTGGGTCCCTGGTGAGTTCTCCTTATCAGGTCTGCACTGTATACTACTCGTCAAAAGTCAAGGGCCACCCTATTATTTTCAATACACTTTTATATAAGCGCATAGAATGATTAAATGAAGGAAGTTTTTAGTAAAAATGGGTGCAATATCTTCCTCTGACAGTCCTCTATGCACGTTAAGCATAAAAACAACTCACCGACAACCATGGTGATCACGTGCAATTTGGTTTGCTGACCATAAATTCACTATACTACTCGTCAAAAGTCAAGGGCCACCCTATTATTTTCAATACACTTTTATATAAGCGCATAGAATGATTAAATGAAGGAAGTTTTTAGTAAAAATGGGTGCAATATCTTCCTCTGACAGTCCTCTATGCACATTAAGCATAAAAACAACTCACCGACAACCATGGTGATCACGTGCAATTTGGTTTGCTGACCATAAATTCACATTTTTAATCTGTTTTTTCAAACTTTCGTACAACCAAACAGGTGAAGTAATCGTGCTGATTGACATTCCACGTGCAATGGCGACTTTTCGTGAACAGAGTTCACTCTTAATTTGTTTTACAGTCAGCAGACTTAGGGTAGTTTCATCACTTGCAAAAACCATGCCACCGAGAAGAAGTCTTGACACCTTACAAAGAATGAGGGCTATAGCGTGGGTTGCTAGACGGCTTGCAATGTCACACTCTACTATCCAAAGAATTTTGGAGAGATTTCAGGCCACATGAATTGTGGAGGATCGCCACCGGCCAGGTCGCCCTAGATGCACCAATAGACATGATGACCGGTAATTCTTGTTGTCAGCCCTGCGCCATCGAACAGTGACTTGTTCCACTCTAAGATGTCAGCTGAGACAAACTGTAAACGTTAATGTCAGTCAAAGCACCATTCGCAGACGTTTACATGAATTTGGACTGGCTGCTCGACGTCCTGTAGTCAGAATCCCTCTTACTAATGCTCATCGCAGAGCCCGTGTTGCTTGGTGTCGCGAGCACATCCGATGGACAAGGCAACAATGGAGTCAAGTTCTCTTCACTGATGAATCTCGCTTCACTGTGTCATTCAATGATGGCAGGATTCGAGTTTGGAGACGACCAGGAGAGCAATTTACTGATGACACAATTCGAGAGGTGGATCGTTATGGTAGGGGTTCTGTCATTGTCTGGGGAGGCTTCTACAGACATGGCAGGACCCCACTCTACATCATCCAAGGCAACTTGACCGGCCCAAGATACCAGAACGAAATCTTGAGACCAATTGTTCAGCCTGCTCTGGAGGCCATAGGTGGTAATGCCATCCTCCAAGATGATAACGCTCGACCCCATCGAGCTCGTGTGGTGAATGAGTTTATTCAGCAACATGGGATCATCAGGATGGCGTGGCCAGCTCGTTCACCTGACCTTCCTCCGATTGAGCACCTCTGGGATGTCCTTGGTCGAAGATTGTCAACAAATCACCCCCTGCCAATGGATGTTGCACAGCTGACTGCATTTCTGCTTCAGGAATGGCAAGCTTTCCTCAGGATACTCTTCGGACCCTTGTGGAATCGATGCGTCTACGCTGTCTTGAATGCCTTGCTGCAAACGGTGGTCATACCCGATTTTGAAATGTCTATTTGTCCAATATCTATTGTGTGACTTTTGAAAAGGTGGGTGACACACTTCACAGCTTCATTGCATCTGAATGTGTGTTTCCATTTCTTTACGTGACATGTCAATTTGGTATTCAATAAATGCCGTTTTGACTTACACCAATTACGTTTATATCAGATTTGTTTTATGGTTTCAACCAAGGTTTTTCTAAGTGGCCCTTGACTTTTGACGAGTAGTATAATTCATCTAAGCTTTTTTGCAAATAATCAAAGACATGGTCATCTGTCCTGTAACCTTTTCTGAAGCCTGCCTAACTATCATACATGACTGTTACCTCTCACTTTGCTCACAGGCTTGTAAATCATCGCTGTGCGCAATGGAGCAGAACGCGAAAACGCTTCGAGTGGGAAAGCGTGCGAGTGGTGAAATGTGGGTCACACAGGTATTGAGTTTATGAGTTGACAGGGTCTGCTGCGGGGGAACGAAGGTTATCGTTAGGACAGGAGAGTTTGGCTTGTGTTATTTCAGAGTCAGGATAATTGATTCAATTCATTATGATGTGTGCCTGATTGTATGTGGCTTAAGGAGATGGACAGTAAGTGATTTGAATAAATACGGATTTGTAAAGTATGAAGGCGTCGTAGACGATACATAGACATTCTGACTTTAAACCGGCACCACGACATTATTGCTTATGTCTGCTACTGAACACATTTGTATTTCTGATGTACCGTCAGATCATCATATGCTCTCAAAAGAAGTGAAGTACACTTATGTTGTATTGTGACATATTAAATGTGATAAAACGTACAACAAGCTGTTGATCAAGATTATTCAAGTTGGCCATTCCTTACGTTACTGTTTAGACTGTTGTCTATTATATCAAAATACCTTACAAGACCAGTGCAGCACATTAATATACTCGTTACCCAATAGCCTTCAATAAGTATAAGGTAACAGTATAAAGTGGTGGCCAGTATACATGGGATTTCGTTCTACCCACAAGATTTTATCAAAACTATACTACTGTCCCTAGCCACATCTACGAATTTTCTGAATAGAAATTTCTGCGCAACCTATGCCAACCGGCTTTTTTCAAACTAGTGCTGGCGAGAAGAAACTCAAAGAGTAAACAGCACACTTCAATCATAATATTTGCTGAACTTTACCAATAGAAGTTCATATTTTCTTCATCAACGTCTTTGAGAAGGAAGTTATCATCACTCTACGCAGTTCCAGGTTGGATTCGACAAGAAAAATTAAAGTAATCAAACAACATTTCTGCAGCCAAAACGAAGCACATTCATTCAATCAGCAAAACAAGATGGCTAGTTCTACATGTGGGAGCAATCTGCATCGATGAAATTTCGCTCTACCTGTTGCATATGTTGGAGGCAACAATACTGTCACATGTATTTATACTTCTGAGGAAGGATCACAAAAAGATAAGTGGACTAGTTTGTTGTAGCCTTAGTCTTACACAATTCTATAGTAGAGCCTTTTTGTTTATCTGTTTTATGTTTGTTGTGGTTGGAAGGGAGGACGGTGTGGGACCTTGATAAGCAGAATTACATCTCATCTTCGGACGGGTCTGCAATCAAGGGTGTCAGTAGGGAAATTTATGTAATATTTTCTCAAAGAGGCCCGGCTCAAAATGCTGTGTGGAAAGCGCTCTTTGTGAATATACTATATTTACTTTATGTTATAGACGTGCTGTCCTGTTTTTTCACTGTTGTTTGTACTTGTCGGTTGTTTTTTTATTTAGTTTTTCTGCATTTTTGTACGTCTACTGTCGGTCTTCTCTAGCTATCATTATGTTGATATATGGATTTTACGTTGTAGATTCGTCTTGTTTAGTCTAACCTTATAGTGTAAGCATACATTTCAAACATTATCTTTTTTTCTACACCTTAGTATTTTCTTCTGTTGCTACACTATTGTACTACGTGTTCTGTCTTATAGTGTACAACACTATTTTTTTTTTTTTTGCATTGATTACTTGCTAAGTCACATTTGCAGAGTACTGAATTTTAACGAATTGACATTGGTACTGTTTATCGCTCATCAGTACCCATATTCATATTCAAACTAAGTAACTTATAAATATATATATATATACTTAAACTTACAAAATGTCTAGTCTGGAGCATTTTATCCAGCTAGGTAAAGATATGGGAATGCAAGGCCAGGAGCTTAAAGAGTTTGCCTTGGAGCAACTAAAAAAAGAAGAAAAGAAACTGAAAATGGATGAGAGAGCAAGAATGAGAGAGATCGAAAAAGATAAACGAATTCAGTTAGAAAAAATAGCAGAAAAGAAAAGAAGAATTTGAAGAAAAGAAAAGAAAAGATGAAATGGCAGAAAAGAAAAAAAAAGAAGAATTTGAAGAAAAGAAAAGACAAGATGAAATGGCAGAAAAGAAAAGACAAGATGAGATAGATTTAGAGGCTAAGAAAGCCCAATTTCTGCATGAAGAAAAGATGGCTTCTCTAGAGTTGGATAGACTCAAATTGGAAACTAGTAATAAACAGAGTAATCAAGAAGGTGCAGGTTCTGCCAAGAGAGAACATGCTTCATCATTTAAACTTCACTTACCTAAATTTAATCAAAATATAGACGATATTTCGTGCTTCTTAAACCGATTCCAGACAGTGTGTGAGGAATATAAACTGGAAAAATCATCATGGGTGATACATTTAATGTCATTACTGACAGGTGAAGCGTTGACAGCTGTGTCAACAATGGATGAGGAAAACATAAAATCTTATGAGCCAGCTAAAACATTACTTTTAAGAAAGTATCAATTAGACGAGAATGGTTACAGGCTAAGATTTAAAAAACTCACACCCGAAAGCAACAAGGACTTTAGTGAGTTCATTTCAACTATAAGGTCATGCTTCAATCGTTGGATTGAGTTGGCAAAAATCAAACATACATATGAGGACTTGATGGGCCTTATTTTAAGAGACAAAGTACTTTCCTCCATTAGCCCTGATTTTTTGGCCTATTTACATGAACGGAAGCCAGAATCGTTACAATCCCTTGAGTTGTTAGGGCGCCAGTTTATGACGGCACACCCAGGGAAGAGTGTGAACAACTCTGCTATTAAAGAGGCACTACCTGTTGCATCAGCTCATTCGGTGCAGATAAACAACCCTAAAGCTCGATCGCAAAGTATGGATCGAAATTTTGGCAGGAATAACGACCGAAATAGTGGATCTTTCCGAGGACGGTACAATTTTGGCAATCAACCTTATCACACTCAGAGAAACTCCCAACAGTATTTTGATGGAAATAGACCATCACAGGGTTACTTTCAATCTAACAGAGGATGGCGTAGATCTGATAATACCTATATGAACAGAGGAGACAGATCCTATTATACAAAGAACAACCAAAACTCTCCATCTCAACACTGTCCAGGTTGTACGTGTCCTCAGCATTCTAATAATCCTCAGAATGGCAGAGAGAGTCGGAATTATTACCGGGGTAATAACAACTTTAATCGCTCGCGGAGCGTGGATCGAAATAACTTGAACTAGAGTCATAATAGTAACACAGGAGCAGTCAATCCCAATGGGGAAAACACAAATATTGCAAATGCGTGTGCTGCTGATTTATTTAATCCATCAAATTGTTCAGAATGCAGCACTCTGTTTCAGCCGGCTGTGGTCTCCAGATTTTCCTGCGGTCATCCTGTGACCGCGTTAGTACCTGCATTAGCCTCTCATGATGGGAAAGGCTCGCTAATGTTTCACAGGGGTTTTTTAAATAATCAACTAGTTTCAGTCTTGCGTGATACAGGTTGCACAACTGTGGGGGTGCGCAAATCTTTGGTAGACCCGTCTTGCTGCACCGGGGAGAATGTAAAATGTGTCCTATTTGGGGGCACGGTGGAATTCTATCCTGTGGCCATTGTGCACATTGATACTCCATTTTTCTCAGGTCAAGTTAAAGCATGTTTATTATAGGAACCAATTGCTGACATAATCATGGGCAATATTGTGGGTATAAAAGCGTGTTCACTCCAAGATATAGAAATCTGGGAACATCAGCATATACTACACGCTAATATGGTCATTACAAGAGCACAGGCTCAAGAGGAAGAAGAAATGACTAACAATCATGACAAGGATGACGATCAACATCATACACCTATGCTAACGAAGACATCATTTATTGATATGCAGAAGAATGACAATTCTTTGAAAAGATTTTTCAAATTAGTAAAATCAAATGATGTTGGGTGCTCAGAAAGGTCACAACCATGGTATACAATTAAAAATGACATATTAATTTGTAATGTTAGAGATGCTACATCAGTACAGCAGCATATTCTGGTACCAACCAATATTCGACCTTACATTCTCAGACATGCGCATGATACAAACTGTGCAGGCCACATGGGCTTTGCTAGGACTAAATATAGTCTTACGGCATTTTTATTGGCCTGGAGTAGTCAGGGATGTCAAATTATTTTGTCGTTCGTGCAAGACATGCCAACAAGTGGCTACAAAGGGGGCTTACCACAATGCACCTACCTATACAGGCTGCTGATATTTCGGTGCGACCATTCGAAAAAATGGCCATAGGCTTAATAGGTCCACTGTCAGTTCCATCAGCCAGAGGTCATAGATATGTCCTCACCTGTATTTATATGTGGACCAGGTGGCCGGAGGCAATACCTCTTAAACATATTGCTACCACCGATGTGGCTGATGCACTGTTCCTCATTTTTACGAGAGTGGGGTTCCCTGACAATATTTTATCAGATAGGGGAACACAGTTTGTGTCAGATGTCATGTCGCATGTCATGAAACTATGCAATATTGATAGATCTCTTAGCTCCGTTTATCATGCTATGTCCAATGGCATGGTAGAACGCCTAAATAAAACGCTAAAACAACTACTGGGTAAGGTGACCACGACGTATCCACAAGACTGGGTTAGAGTGCTCACAGCAGTGCTGTTCGCTTATCGGGAAGTCCCAAACGAACACACTGGGTTCTCGCCTTTTGAGCTCATGTATGGTGCTCCACCACGAGGACCCATGTCGATAATAAAACAATTACTTACAGGTTCGGAGATGACTCAGGAATGCCAGTCATCCTATGAGTATGTGGTGAATCTACGAAAGACACTTATAGACGCTTGGCAAATAGCGACTGATTCATCTGAAAAGGCAAAATAAAAAGCTAGATCTCTTCAAAACCGTTGGAAAAAGTTAAGGAAATTACTTCCGGGAGACAAAGCTTACGTCCTGCTACCAACGAGAGAGAATAGCCTTCTCATTTCGTGGAGTGGTCCATATGAAATTATTTCAAAGTTGACCGATGTTGATTACATTCTTGACGTGAAAGGCAAGAATAAAACCTTTCACATCAGCATGCTCAAACAATTCCAGGATAGACCTGAATATCTCAAGCCTATCTTAGATGCTGTTAATGAAGTATCCACTGATCATCCTACATCTTACTCTTCATTATCAGTGATTCAAGAAGAACCCACTTCTTTTCATGATGTACCTTTGTAACTTCCTGTCATGTCTCTTTATCCGACAGAATCATGGGTAAATGTATCTATTTGTCCGGATCTATCCAGTGAACAATAATCTCAAATTATTTCTATTCTAGAGTCATATCAGCAAGTTCTGACTAATATTCCAGGCTGAACTTCTATAATAACTCACGATATTAGACTCACAAATCACAAACCTATTAAATTAAAGCCTTACCCTATCCCTATCCACTTTCAGGATCAGGTTGAAAAAGAATTAGGTCAAATGTTACAGCTTAACATTATTGCACCATCAGAGTCTGCTTATTCTTTCCCAATGGTTATAATCAAGAAGGATAATAATATCAGATTATGCATGGATTTTCGTAAACTCAATTCCATAACGGAGTCTGACGCGGAGCCAATGCCAATTCTTGACGATTTACTGTCAAAACTTTCTAAAGCAACCTACTTTAGCAAATTTGACTTATCCAAGGGGTATTGGCAAATACCTCTCACGGAAAAAGCAAAACCTTTCACTGCTTTCGCTACCCCTAAGGGTCTCTTTCAGTGGAATTTCATGTGCTTTGGCTTGGTAAACGCACCAGCGACTTTCGTTTGGATAATGAGGAAACTATTTTCTCATAGGTCTCTTATATAGATGACATTTGTTTGTTTCACAACTCTTGGGACGAACATGTTTCTGGATTGAAATCTCTTCTCAAAATTCTTCGCTCTAATAATCTGACAGCGAATCCTTCGAAAGTTCACATAGGTTTCAAAGAAATCTCTTTCCTAGGTCACAGAGTGGGCCATGAATTTCTTAAAACTGAGGATAAAACTGTCTCGAAGATTCTTAACCTATCAATTCCTAAGACTAAGAAGCAGGTGCGGAGTCTTCTCGGCCTTATACAGTTCTACAATAAATTTATGCCTCATTTATCTTCAGTTACGTCAGTTCTATCTGAGTTAACTACAAAAGGCTCCCCTAATAGAATTGTCTGGACGGAGGCCTGCAACATAGCTCTAGTCCATTTAAAGCATTACTTTTCATGTGCACCAATTTTAAAACTCCCTGATCCTCATCTCCAATTTATTCTCAGGACAGACGCCTTGATGTACGGTATTGGTGGCTCCTTGATGCAAGAAGTAGATGGAATGCTTCATCCTGTGATGTACGTGTCTAGGAAGCTCACTAAGACGGAAACCAGATATCCAATTATTGAGCACGAGCTTCTCGCGATCATATGGGCTGTCACAAAGCTTCAGCGTTACCTTCTTGGTTCTCGTTTCATCATTGAGACAGACCAGAAGGCCCTGTTGTTCCTTCAAAAGTCCAACATGAAAAACGCACGAGTAGCACGTTATGCAATTAATTTGCAAATATATGACTGTCACAGTGTGATTAACACAGCTGTAGACTGGCGGTGCTCCGCTGGGGGCGGGTACATAATGTCAGTTGGGTGTGAGAGATGTTTTCATACACTTAACTTAACAACACGAGACTGCGAGGTCAGCAGGTCAGGGGTGAACGCAAGCGGCGTTCGGATTGGGCAGTGAAGAAGAGAGAGTAGGGAGAGCGAGCAGGTTTTGAGGTGATGATGGCCGACTCGTATTGTCGAATGCAAGAGGATATTTTAGTTGTGAGAAGATAAGGCATTCGGTTATTTGAGATTTTCATCAATGTGATACACTTCGCTAACTACATATAATGTTGTGATTTTGTGGTGATAATTATTTGAATACATTAGACAGAGTTGGGAACATTGCTAGTGTTCGTTATTATTTGAATGTGTTCCACTCCACCTCTCTCTCTCTCTCATGTGTAGTATTTCGAGGACTAAGGCATATGTGTATTTAATACAAAATACCCTGTGTCAGGTGGGGGCTCGTATTTGGGTCCTCAAATTTGATTTTCTGTTCATATTCTGCTTAAAAATATGAAGTGTAAATTTGCCACTGTGTTCCCTTCTCTTGATATTTATGGCACCAGGTCAGAAATCTATTTTAGGTCACATACACTGTAGGCCTGTTTTTCCAGTCACGTAGTTGTCAGGTACTTTTTTTTTTAACAGTGAGTCACGGGTCACGGATTAGCGATGCACAGTGAAGAGGGGTATTTTTTATGAACAGTACGCTGTGTCAGAGCTAACAAAATGTCAGGGCGACATTGAGCACTCTTCTAGTTAATAAAACGACGCCGTTGTCGGCCAACGTCTGCGGTGTGAACCAGGTTGTGGCAGGTTCGTTGACATTCATTTTGTTGTCTGCAGGGCTGAGAGGACGAATATGTTGCTGCTAGTACAGGTTGGGCGAACAAGTGGACGGCAGCCTTGGTAGCATTCATTTCAGCGTCTGACTGGTCAAGACTAGAGGCCGTTGTAGCGCCGTTTGAAAGCCAACAGTGGGGCAGTGTTGCCACTACACAGTGTTTACTGGCTCAGGAGACGACGTACCTGTAGAAATCAAGTGGTTGAGTCTTCTTGTGGAACTGGGTGCATGCTGAACACGGGAACTGGTGCATTACAGTATCAACATTTTACACACGGTCGTTACGGAGGTTGCTAGAAGCTGAACAGTACCAGATTTACGTTACGATCTTTGCCTTATACAAAACACTGCAGTCCATCATCATAAACTGTACTGAACTTTTTCTCACGTAGAAGGCTGCACTACACCTTTGCAAACGGTGGTAACTTTCATGAACTCGTGAGATGTTATTGGAGTGGAGCTGGCAAATCCTCGCCTTGGACTGACGACGAGCTAGTATACAATTGTGGTATATCTTTGATGCGTGTGGTCTGACTTTTTTCTTGACATCCCTGGGATATTTCAGTGAAGACAAGGCACTATCTGGTGACAAGTGTGGACTTTGTGCCTTACTCAGGGGTCATCCTAATGGACAATATTCGTAACTTTACGTAACTTTGTAACGTGTCGTTCATTGTGTGGACCATTGTATCATTAGTGACTAAGGTGCTGTGGATATCAACGTCATCATCAGGAACCCAGACTTTCGGAGATCATCAATTTAATTGATTTATAGTTAATTTTTTTAATGTTGTAGTATTACTATTATTATATATTATTGGACAATTATTTTTCTTTTAGTACCTTTCTACTTTATAATATTATATAATTAGTAATCATTCTCCTGTGACCTCTTTTCCATTTGGGTGGGGAGTACATCATCCAACTGGTGTGGTGTTGCAACATACTACCTTTGGTCACTTCATTGTCTATTGTAGGTTTTTGTTGTGTCTTCGTAGAAGTATAATTTTGGTGTCATTTGGGTGTTGTGTGGGTTTAGGATTTTCTCGTTTGCATTGCGGAAAGAGATTATGCTAAACTGTTCTTTAGGACTGTTGCTAGGTGAATTGTGTGCCGGAGCACGGGCACATAGAGCTGACCCTATTGGCTGCCCTGCATAATTCACGTTGCACATTTTAGTGTATTAGTGGTGCAGGTCTGGTTTGTTTGCACGGTGTCATATGTGTAATAGTGTCTCTTTGTCATGTTTAATTGGAGTATTCTCTTGTATTCTTCTTACTATCATGAACATATGTTAATTTCCCAAACTCTTGTTTCCATTTGTTAACAGCTACGGTTTATAATTAGACATCTGCTGCTGTCTGAGGATTTTTTTTTCTTATTCCACCATACTGTTGTGTTCGTTCGTGTAGTAAGGTCGTCTTGATCATCTTCATTATTGTCATCATTGTTTGTATTTATGTTTGTTTTGTTTTAGTGAAGTGTATCTCAATTTCAATTCCAGTACCGATAGCATAAGAGTAGGTTGTGTATTTTTGCTTGTGTAGACGTAGTTATCTGGTTTGGTTGAGAATCACATGTATGTTTATGCCATTAATTGTATTGCAGTGGGGTTTAGTTTCACTGCTTAAATATTATGGGTGTCATGGGTACAGCAAATTATGCTGTTGAATAACTTCACCCCATTATACTGAATACACCTATTTGATTGGTACAGTCAGTATTTCTGACTAGGCATTACATATAATTTTGATCCTTTTTTTAAGTACAATATCTGATAATTTTCCAGTGGGGAATACTGAAGGCATTATTTTTTGTACACTGAGTACTGCTGTAAGAAATTTTAATTTAATTACATTACATTACGATGGCTAGCCTCTTAGAATTTGTTGAGGTTGGTAAAGCGCTAGCATTAACAGGCCCTGCTCTACAGGAATGGGCAGAAAAAAAATGGAAAGAAAAACAGGAAAATGATAGAATGGAACGGTGTGAGGAGAGAGAATTCCAGAAATTGAAGATAGAAGCAGAGAAAGAGATGAAGAGGATAGAAGCAGAGAAAGAGTTGAAGAAAATTGAAGCTGACAGAGAAATTAATCTAAAGAAGCTAGATAATGAGTCCAGGAAGCAGGATTCAGGTGGGAAAGAATTCTCACGTCCCTATAGACTATGGTTACCCAATTTTAATCAAGATTTGGACAGTATGGACGTGTATTTGGAACGTTTTGAAGCAGAAGTTTTGGCTTGGAAGATAAAGAAGGAGGAATGGCCTGTTCTGCTGGGAAATTTGCTTTCAGGATCTGCGTTAGAAACTGTGTATAGTATCCCTTTAGCCGACAGAGCAAATTATGACATAGTCAAGGAGAGGTTGTTAAGGAAATTTTGACTAACGGCGGAAGGGTATCGGGCTCGTTTCCGAGACGTGAGACCAAGCGTCAATCAGGATTTTGAGGATTTCATTGCGAAAATTACTCAGCTATTAAATCGATGGATTGAGATGGAAGGTATTACTAAAGACTTTGATGGGCTTTTCGACCTTATGTTACGGGACAAGGTATTGTCATCGTGTTCAGCTGAGCTTATTGCGTTTTTCCAGGAACGCAAGCCCAAAAACATCGGTACGATGTCAGAATTAGGACACCAATACGTGACCGCACATCCAGGAAAGGTCATACACAGGGAGAGTATCTCTGAGACTTTCTCAGCGAGTATAGGAAAGATTACTAGAAAACCTTACAATCAACATAGATCGAAGAGTGCCGATAGATTTGGCCCCAGAAGATTTAATTATGATAGACCCTACTTTCGAGGAGACAGATCTCCTGCACGGTATGACAATTATCGGGACCATAGATCACCGAGGAAGAAATTTAACTATCAATCTGATAGAAATCAATACAGATATACTGGAGACAGACAGGATAGGTACCCACGGAATCAGATCCAGATAGATGCGCCAAACGAGCAGGAACAAAGACGATTTCGCAAAAGCTCACCTTACCAAAGAAACAAATCCTTTGAGAAAAAGGAGTCAGACCGAGTAGTCAGACACTCTCCAAACAATAGTCCGAAAAAGGATAGCAATACGCAGCTACACTGTAGTCTTTGTAAGGGAACAGGACATTTAGCAAAGGTCTGTGCTAATAATTCAGAATGAGCGAATTCGGCTTGCATATTAGAAACCTTTAACAATGAGAATTGCGAAGGGTGTAGGCCATTATTTGAACCAGACGGTAAGCCTATGCTTATTTGTGGTCACACTCTGCCTTGTCTCTCTTCTCTTGAAGAAAATGGTCATTTGGAATTGCATCCAGGATTTGTGCAAAAGCAGGAAGTGTCTGTGTTGAGAGACACGGGCTGCACAACAATAGGAGTGCGTAGATCCTGCATTGACGACTCATGCTTGATAGGTAAGACAGCAAGATGTATCACTTTCGGGGGTAACATTGAGTATTACCCTCTTGCCATTATTGAGGTAGACACACCCTTCATATCTGGTAGAGTACAGGCCTGTGTACTCGAAGCACCGATAGCGGATTTGATTGTGGGTAATGTGCAAGGTGTGCAGGAATGTACTCAGATGGACATTAGGAAATGGAGGGACAATCGTGTGCTTAGGGCCAATGCGGTGATTACTAGGGCGCAGTCAAAGGCAGATGACTCATTAGAAGCGACGCATCATGAAGCTAAGACATCGGAAATGGTCAATGGAAGTCAGGATACACAGGTGTCGGACTTTATCCAGCACCAACGGTCAGACGGATCATTGCGTAAATTTTACAACTTTGCCGAGAGAGGTGATGTAAAGTGCACGAAGTTGGCCAGACATTGGTTCGAGCTCAAGAATAATGTTCTCACTAGGTGTTTCGCTAAGGGAGTACAAACTCAACGCCAAGTGGTGGTACCGTGTAGTTTTAGAGCAAAAGTGTTAGAGGTTGCACATGACTCTCCTTTTGCAGGACATATGGGTGTGGCTCGAACGCGCCAGAGGGTGCTGTCACAATTCTATTGGCCATTGTTTAGCAAGGACATTAAACTATACTGTAGGTCCTGTAAGATATGCCAACAGATGAGGCATAAAGGCAGAACTCCCAAAGCTCCAGTGCAGGTTACGGACTTGTCAGTACGACCTTTCCAGAAAGTAGCGATTGATATTATAGGCCCCCTCTCGGTCACTTCAGACAGGGGATATCGTTTCATTTTAACGATGGTAGATTTGTGCACCAGGTGGCCGGAGGCGGTACCGATGAAGACTATTACTTCACAAGCAGTCGCAGAGGCTTTGCAGATGTTGTTTTGCAGGTTTGGTTTTCTGGAAGAGATATTATCGGATAGGGGCCGTCAGTTCATTTCGAAGGAGATGTCAGAAATCACTGGGCTGTTGGGTATTGCCCAAACATTCACGAGTCCATATCATCCTCAGTCAAACGGAGTTTGCGAGCGTTTTAACGGTGCATTAAAACACATGCTGGCAAAAGTGACCGCAGAATCTCCACAAGAATGGGATAGGTTACTCCCAGCGGTCTTGTTTGCCTATAGGGAGGCTCCCCAAGAGAGTACAGGATTTTCCCCTTTCGAATTACTGTATGGGGCAAACCCAAGGGGGCCGATGCACATATTGAAGGATTTATTAACTGGAAAATGTGCAAATAGCACCTCAGTTACGAGTTATGAGTATGTAGTGAGCCTCAGAGAACGTATTGTAAAATCGTGTTTGGTGGCACGTGATTGTTTGGCGGGGTCGTTAGCACGGTATCGGAAGTACGCAAATCGAAACTCCAAACTAGTATCCCTGATTCCAGGTGAGGAAGTTTGGCTACTTTTACCAGCTAAAGAGGATCGCTTGAGCATTACGTGGCAAGGACCATTCAAGGTGGTTAAAAAAAATGACAGATGTCGATTACCTAATTTCGGTCCGAAATAAGGAGAAGGTATTTCATGTGAATATGCTGAGGCCATATGTAGAACAACCTGAGTCATTGAAAGCAGTCACAAGGGCAGCACAGACTTTGAAGCAACAGTGGCATGTACGGCAGTCATTGATGACACGGGAGATGAAAAAGGTGAAGGGAATATCCAGTTATCCCTCGTACCCCTGGTTCCTTCGGAGTCATGGAATATGGTGCGAATCGGGGATGACCTAACAGTAGAACAAAAGTCGGAAGTACAGATTATATTAGCGGAGTTTAAGGATGTCCTCACAGATCTGCCAGGACGGACAGACCTGATTTGGCATATCACTCTGACATGTGATCAGCCTATTAGGGTAAAACCGTATCCATTGCCCATGCATTTCAAATCAGCTGTCGAGAGAGAAATTGGTGACATGCAATGACTGGGGATCATTTCTCCATCTGATTCACCATATTCTTTTCCAATGGTTGTGGTTCGCAAGAAGAACGCATCTCTTCGTATATGCATTGACTTTCGGAGATTGAACAGCATCACCGTCGTTGACGCTGAACCAATACCTAATCAGGAAGATCTGTTAACACAACTCACCCACGCTACATATTTCAGCAAACTAGATCTGTCTAGAGGCTATTGGCAGGTACCCCTCGCGGAGGCTGCAAAACCTCTAACTGCATTTAGCACCCCCAAAGGATTGTTTCAGTTCAATGTCATGTGCTTTGGCTTAGTGAACGCGCCCGCCACATTTGTGAGGATGATGAGAAGATTGTTAGGACATCGTTCAGATATTATTACATATATCGACGATATATGTTTGTTTCATGAGTCATGGGAGGATCACATGATGGGGTTATCTTCCCTATTGCAGTGTCTAAGGCAGCATAATTTAACGGCACGGCAGAGTAAAGTTTGCATAGGTTTTAAAGAGTTAAGTTTTTTAGGACATACTGTAGGTCATAAGCACCTGAAACCGGAAGATGTAACAGTTACAAAGATTTTACAGTTGCAGACACCTAAAACAAAAAAGCAAGTGAAAAGTCTAATTGGACTTGTGAATTTTTATCACAAGTTCATCCCTCAGTTCTCTTCCATTGCAGCTACACTTACCTCGCTAACGAGTAAGGGGATGCCAAATAGGGTCGTGTGGACACAAGATTGCGAGATAGCCTTATCTAGAATCAAGAGGGTGTTCTCTAGGAAACCCATCTTACTGATGCCAGATTTACGAAAACCCTTTGTTTTGCGGACAGATGCATCTTCTGTAGGAATTGGAGCTTGTTTAATGCAAGACCACCAGAGTACCTTACATCCAGTGATGTATGTGAGTCGGAAGCTGTTGCCGGCTGAGACTAGGTACTCCACGATTGAAAGGGAGTGCTTGGCAATTGTGTGGGCAGTTTCAAAGTTGTCCCGGTATTTGATAGGTGCACATTTTGTATTACAGACAGACCATCGACCACTCTCATTTTTACAATCGTCGAAATCGACAAGCTCGAAGTTAACTCGTTGGGCTCTCTTACTGCAGCAGTACAAATTTACTGTTTTACCCCTAGAGGGTAAGCTCAACGTTGTAGCTGACACTCTGTCTCGTTTGTAGAAAGATTGTTTTTTTTCTTGGGTTTTTCCTCCACACGATGTTTAAATGAGTATGCAAGATATGTGAAGACAAGAAGGATATGAATGTATACTTGGCTCAAAAGCCGAATGTTGGGTGTTTGGAGTGCGTTCAGTCGCCTTCCAAAAGAAAAAAAAAAAAATGTTTTTTTTCCCCGGGGGGAGAGTAGATGTCACAGTGTGATTAACACAGCTGTAGACTGGCGGTGCTCCGCTGGGGGCGGGTACATAATGTCAGTTGGGTGTGAGAGATGTTTTCATACACTTAACTTAACAACACGAGACTGCGAGGTCAGCAGGTCAGGGGTGAACGCAAGCAGCGTTCGGATTGGGCAGTGAAGAAGAGAGAGTAGGGAGAGCGAGCAGGTTTTGAGGTGATGATGGCCGACTCGTATTGTCGAATGCAAGAGGATATTTTAGTTGTGAGAAGATAAGGCATTCGGTTATTTGAGATTTTCATCAATGTGTTACACTTCGCTAACTACATATAATGTTGTGATTTTGTGGTGATAATTATTTGAATACATTAGACAGAGTTGGGAACATTGCTAGTGTTCGTTATTATTTGAATGTGTTCCACTCCACCTCTCTCTCTCTCATGTGTAGTATTTCGAGGACTAAGGCATATGTGTATTTAATACAAAATACCCTGTGTCAATGACTATATTATTCGACCTATTGAGGGCAAGTCCAATGTGCTTGCAGACGTTCTGTCTAGATGCACACAGACAGAAATGCCCGATTCTCAAGGATCTGACATTGCTGCGACCCACTGACCAAGGTACAGTGCTGATCGTCTACAGATACCTCGCTAACTTAAAAGCGCTATCTTGACAAGATCCATAACCAGATACATATTACCATTGTTATCAAGAGAAACAACTCAAGTCATGTGAAGTCATGATAAGAGACATTTTGTGTGAATACATTCAAATCGTTTCACACTACATCAAGATCCATGAATGGTTACACAGGATCTGATTTCCGGACAGTCATGACGTATGCGGTAAATGAACCAAATCAACCAGTGTCTCAGATAAACAGTATAAGGCTCTTTGTCATATCTTAATGGCAATCCTTCACAAAATGACTGGGATGCAGAACTTTAAAAAGATCATATTTCCTATTCCAGCAACCGAACTTCAAAATGTTGAGGCTCAGAGACTGTAACACTCAAGAGGCAACATATGAAAAGAAATCTCACACAAGAAACAATCGATTCGATACGCCTATGGAGAACTTCGCCATTTGAACATTCTTTTTCTTTTTTTTTTACTTAAACCAGTTATGTGACTCTAAAGTGCTAAAATTACAAATAGTAAGCTTTCACACTAATGAAAGATGAACCTATCATTGAGGACACTCAGTAACTATAGTTAATCAGTTTTACACAATGCTACAGACAGCACACACAGGATCATGTGGACATTTACATTAACATAATTATTATACTCACTTAATACTATTTAATTAGTTAGATCTTTCAGTTCATTCATCTTATAATTAAATGCATTCAGATATTTCGTTTTCCAAAACTTCACAATTTCATTATCATATTTCTTCACATTTTCATTGATTTTTCTCATTTTTCCATGGTGCTGACTACATTCCATAGACTGTTGCTCAGGTATGACATAGACTGGACGGTAACTTCTCGCATTTTCTAAAAATGACTTCCTATATGGAAAACTTTCAGTTTTCGCTGGGGGGCGGAGTAAAAGTGTTACCTCTCACTTTGCTCACAGGCTTGTAAATCATCGCTGTGCGCAACGGAGCAGAACGCGAAAACGCTTCGAGTGGGAAAGCGTGCAAGTGGTGAAATGTGGGTCACACAGGTATTGAGTTTATGACGTGGACAGGGTCTGCTGCGGGGGAACGAAGGTTATCGTTAGGACAGGAGAGTTTGGTTTGTGTTTTAAAAGTGTACGGATTTTTATGTGAGAGCGACAGACCAGTGTTTATGGTTATAAAATATTTCAGAGTCAGGATAATTGACTCAATTCATTATGATGTGTGCCTGATTGTATGTGGCTTAAGGAGATGGACAGTAAGTGATTTGAATAAATACGGATTTGTAAAGTATGAAGGCGTCGTAGACGATACATAGACATTCTGACTTTAAACCGGCACCACGACATTATTGCTCATGTCTGCTACTGAACACATTTGTATTTCTGATGTACCGTCAGATCATCATATGCTCTTAAAAGAAGTGAAGTACACTTATGTTGTATTGTGACATATTAAATGTGATAAAACGTACAACAAGCTGTTGATCAAGATTATTCAAGTTGGCCATTCCTTACGTTACTGTTTAGACTGTTGTCTATTATATCAAAATACCTTACAAGACCAGTGCAGCACATTAATATACTCGTTACACAATAGCCTTCAATAAGTATAAGGTAACAATGACTTTGTTACTTTCCAGCCAGCAGTAGAGCTTGTGATTCATCATTTTCCTAGCAAGTGTTCAAATTATTGAGGTCAGTGAGACTGTGGCTCCTGGGTTTTTCAACTGGCTTGCTTTTCATTAGGACTGTCTTGATATTTGCAGTCAGCCATGCTTTAGGAAGTGTGCTTTCTTTTCATTTTTTGTTAATGAAGTTTAAGAGTACTGACTTTGCAAATGAACCTAGGTTTAGTATCATTTCATTAGTAATCTTGTCTGGTCCTGGAGCTTTCTTGGTCTTTAATTTTGTTAGTGCACTATTCATTTCCTAGATTGTACACTCAGTTTCAAACAGTACAATGCTTGCTATGGCTGCTCTTTGTTTTGTTTTTGTTATATCTTTAATTGTTTTGTCAATTGTCTAGCTTTTTATCATGATTGGTTTTGTTGACTTTAGCACTGTAATTGTTTAACATTTCTGCCCTTTTCTTACTTTTTAAGATATTTCCTCCAGTTCTTAGTAATTTTTGGGTGCTCTTCTTTCTTTTTCCATCAAGACAGTGGAAGAGTTTCCATGCTTTGTGCCCTTCATTCTTTAAGTCCAGGCTTTCATATGTTTTTGCCCATGTTTCTTTCTTCGCTGTCTTAGTGTGATATTTTACCTGTACTATGAGTCTGTTATAAATCATTTTGTTGGCTCTGCTGGGTTTTCTGACTTTTATTCGCTCTTTTACAATATTTTCTAGATCTTGGCTGCCTTTTGGTATTGCATACCTGTCAACCTCCTGAGACAAAAATCTGTACGCCGGACCAAAAAAATCCTTACAAACACCCAAAAATCCTAATGCAAAAAATATATTAAAAAATTATACCCAATACAGTTTTAAAATGAGAAATGACATATACAAATCTATTAGCATTTGAATTATTGTGATATAAAACATGCTAATAGTCTCATGCTGTTCTTTACATATAAAAAACTTAGTGATCATGAGGCACACTATTCTTTCGATGTACAGTGTTTTGTATTATAATCAACACATGCACTTTTAGCACTTTGCAGAATTGCATTTGTGGGCTTAAAGTGTGCACAGCATGTATCAATGTTAATCTTACACTGTAAAATAGAAGTGAGTGTGTCCGCATTCATGGACCTCCTGCAGTCTGTGTGGATTTTTTTCATCATTAAAAATGATCTTTCGCAGTCAGCTTTTGTTTCTTTGAATTAAACTCAGCCATCATTCAGTGGATGAAATATTTCAACTAATAATCTTTGTAGACGAAGAGAATGATTAAAATAAATACAACGAACAAAGCAAACGGCTAACAGCAACAACAACAACAACAAAAATAAACAAAATTATGAACAGAATATCAAATCTAGGAAGAAAAAACGTACCATAAAAAATTTACAAAATTATTATTTAAGAGTTGGTAGCCCAGACCAGTGATAACAGATTGCCACTTTATTAAAAAATAAAGCAGCGAATCTCGAGCGCTGGCATAAAGTAGGCCTACTCAACGCAAACTTTTTTTTTCTAGTTATGTAGGGCCTACACTGAATATTATGACAATTTATCGGAAATATATTGAAGGGCAAGATATAGGCCTAACTGGAAAGATCAAGGCAGCGATTAAATTGCAACAAAGCAAAACAACAGCAATATTTAACCAAGTTATAAGTACTTAGCTTTTTTAAACAAAATGGCGTCGAAGTGTGGTGGCAAGCAAGCGTCGTCGTTGATAACAGGTAACTTTAAAAATACGTCATGTCACGCTGAAAACCAAAAGTGTTTGAGGCCGAATTCATAGTGTTTGCCGAATTGTTGGGTATAAAAGGATTTGATTGGTTGCTGGGAGAGACCTCAGTTTAAAAATGAACGCAGAGTTTTCCGGAATTAAAAAAAAAAAAAAAAATTGGTTTTAAAAAAAAAACCTGGGCTAGAAAACATTTTCTGATTTAAAATTTAAAAAAACTTGGGTTGGAAAATATTTTTAGAATTAAAAAAAAAAAATTTTTTTTTTTGGGGAGGGGGAGAAAAATCCGTACAACGAGTCTGTACGGCCGTACACTGCTAAAAGTATCAAAAATCTGTACATTGTATGAAAAATTCGTACAGGTTGACAGGTATGGTATTGTTATGTTCACTATTTCAAATACTGTATTTGTGATGTATGTGTTCTCTACTGCATTTAATATGTTAAGCAGCTGAATCATCTATCTGAAAGTGTTGCATGTGTTGTTCAGTTAACCTTTTTGTAGTTTCAGTAGGTCTTTCTTTTTTGTCTGGATTTATTCTGTCTTTCTATAGTAATTAGTATTGGTCTGTGGTCACTTCCATTGTCTTTCAAGTGTCTGTAATGTCAGCTGATACCATGATAAGGTCAGGTCTGCTGGCCAGGCCTGTAGCTCTATGCAAAAGAGTTGTTTCTGACATTGTGTTTTGTTGCACAATCTGGTTGGATGTGTTGCAGATTTCCTCCACTTCCTTGCCTCTTTTGTTGAATGTTTTATAATATTATTATATACTGTTCAAAAAAAGAAACACAACTTTTTTGGTGTTACTTTTATAAAAGATATTCGCTGATTGGACATCAGTCAACCTATCGACTGTGTCCACCTGGTCATTAACTTCTCGTGGTTACCTGAATTGTACTCACCTCATGATTCATGAGGTCATGAAAGAGGTCAAGGTCAAAACAACATTTTTGACAATAACCCGTGACAGGTTCATGAGAATCCCGTGAAACTTACTGAACACAAAACTCTCTGACCATATTATTGAATGCCTATAAAAGATTGACGCTCCTCGAATAAATTCAGTTGAAAATTCAATGCGCAAGTATGGCTCATCTCACTACAGAACGACTCATCATTATTGGACGTTTACAGACTGGACAGTCACAAAGTGTAGTGGCCAGACAATTTAATGTGGTTAGAAGCACCATTAGTTGCCTTTGGAGGCAATTTCAAGAAACTGGCTCAGTGGCAGACCGGCCGCGCAGTGGAAGTCCCAGAGTCACAACTCCTGCCGAAGACCGCTTCATACGGCTGCGTCACCTCAGGAATCGACTTGCATCTGCGTCCTCCACAGTCCAGTCAATGTCAGCAGCTCGTCGAATTTCAGATCAAACGGTCAGGAACCGGCTGCACGACTCTGGTCTTTGGGCTAGAAGACCCTACAGAGGTCCTGTTCTTACAGACCGGCATCGCCAGAACCGACTGCAGTGGGCGAACCAGCATCGTCAATGGACCGTTGGGAATGACTGGAGACGGGTTTGGTTTAGTGATGAATCATTTTTTGTGCTCCAGCGACATGATAGACGGAGAAGAGTTTACCGCAGAGTCCATGAGCGCTACGCCCAGAACAGCGTTGATGAGGCTCCTCCACATGGTGGTGGAGGTGTACTGATGTGTGTGGGGGAGGGGGGGGGGGATCAACTTCATGGGAAGAAGTGACCTGGTGCAAATTGAAGGACGCCTGAATGCCCAACGATACGTCGCTGAAATTCTTCGTCCTCACGTCCTTCCACTTCTGGCTGCACGAGGGTTGATTTTTCAGCAGGATAACGCTCAACCTCATGTGGCACAACTCACCACCCAGTTCCTCGCTGACAACAACGTCCAGACCATTCCGTGGCCAGCCATGTCATCATACATGAACCCCATAGAACACTTATGGGATGAACTCGACAGATGACTCCGCCAGTGAGACGTGGCTCCAGCCAATCTCCGACAGTTGTCTCTTGCACTGCGGGAAGAGTGGGCAGCCATCCCACAACAACAGATCCAACGGCTAATCGGATCCATGTCAAGGAGATGTCGTTCTCTGATAGAGGAGGCAATACACCTTACTGAAACGGAGGCCTTAGTCGCAAAGAATAAAAGTCCAAACCAAATTTAATGAACATCATTTCATTGTTAAAGTCTGAAAGTTTCTTCATGCCAAGATTGAAACATTAATTCCGTAAAATAAAATTTTGGTACAAGTTTGAAATTTGGTGTCCATTACCACTGCAATAATGTTGCATTTCTTTTTTTGAACAGTATAGTTTTCTGGTAGGTGGTATCTTGGAAAATGATATTTCCTGCAGATTTTGGGGAACTGTAAACATAAATGGTGTATTTGTTTCCTCCAAACCAGCAAATGATTAGGTTGATGTCTATGTCTCCAATGCTGGGGATGTTTTGTATTCCGTCTTGAATGTCATTTCTTAAGAGTGTCAAGAGTTCTTGGCATTTCTAGCATTCGCAGCTGTACTGGGTGAATCTAAGGCTGTTAAAGATTTTTCTGGGTGAAATGATTTCCTGCAATGACACTGCCATATGGATCTTGTTGTCATGAAAGATTCTGAGCAGTTTTTCTTTCTTGTTGTGTATGCCTGCAATGTTGATTTGTAATCTGGATCTTGTTATCATGAAAGGTTTTGAGCAGTTCTTCTTTCTTGTTTTGTATGCCTGATTGTTAATTTGTAATATGTTTATGTTCCCAGCAGAAGATTTTTCGCAAGCAGGCTGGGGTGTCACTGCCCTGCGCAGACCCTGTTTACAGAGCTCATATGGTGAAAATATGGTTGAGCCTGGCATTATCTTCAAAACAGATCTAGGTTTTCCCTATGAATTTTCAGACATTACGCAACATGTCAAGTTGGAGTCTAGAGCTTCAGTTTCTTTCTGGGCATTTCATTCTAGCTTGGCATGCATTTAGAGGACCCTCACATTTGGTTTTAAGTTACAGAGGGAAAAGCTGGGGTAGCATAGGGTGCATTTACCTTCATCCAGGGGAGCTCCCCAAATATGCAGAGCTCAACTAACTGTGCTCTGGTTCAGGGCTCTCCCAAGGGATCCTCATATCCTGCTCAGAACCACTGCCCATCACCCCTCATTTGTTATCCCTATATTGTAGAAAACTCATATAGAAAAGGTAAAGGATCCCATTACATGCCCATTGAGGCATACTGGGAATATGGTGTTAGGCCCATATTTTCTTGACTATACAGCACACTAGGGGTGATGTGGTCAGTGTCACACCGGCTGCCATTAACCTTCCCAGAGTTACTCTGGTATACAATTCATGAGGCTGGGTTGACCCCGGAGCCATTTGCGGTCTAAAATCATCAGTAGGTTATTAGACTGGTAGTCTGACCCTAGGATTTGCGTGACAACATGGCAAAATCCTACAATCTCCTTGGTTGTAATGCTGGTGTGCCTGTGGGTTTCCTATACAGCCTGGATAGTAGCCAGAAACCACTGTTTTAGTATTTGCAAAGATAAGAGGTGGGTTTCTGCATATCCCTGAGATATGAAGCTCAATCCCCACCACCAAATTACCTGTGGTTATGCAGAGTTCTTTTGGGGTCTAGGCATGTGACCAAACTTTCAAGGCAAAAGGATTGCCACATCCTGGTCTCACTGCCTTTACGATGGGTTCCATTCATCAGGAAGCAGTGCATACTGGTTCCAAATCCACAAGTCTGTTCAGTATAGCTCTGATTCCTTTCCAACCACAGAGCCTGGGATTTGCATCCCAGTGACCAGGGTCACCTTGTGAAGGGTGTGGCTTTTCACCATGCACAACAGTCCTTAGGTATGAGAGGTTAGGCTAGACCATGAGGCTGGAACCACAGTGGTTGCTCCTTTCATGGAGAACAGTTCACTAGGCCTAGGGTGAAGCAATAGCAGGAGACAATCCCACTACCCACAACACCAACACATCATACCACCTGTCTGTGATTTGCACCTCTTCTGTTAATAAAGTGTAAGTGGCTAAAAACATACATAATTGCATATCACATACAGACAGAATATTTAATGAACAGGAAAACAAGATTGTTCAGTAACAAGGCTAGCAGACAAAAAAGTTTCAAATGATGCTTATGCACAGTGAACTCAAGAGAACTGCAGCACTCTATAACCACAAGTGAGAAAAAGAAGATTATGCTTGAAGCTATAAGCTGAAACAGTACAAGTTTTGAAAACTATTTTTATGGATACAAAGATTATTATGTTAAACTTTTAGAAAATGGCCTTCCTTACTACAAGATACATAGCACAAAGCTTCTCGACTGGGATCCTCATCTCCAATTTCTGATGTGAGGAAACATTCTGTCCAGCCTGTACGTCCACACACTGAGTTGACACATTCCTAGACAGAAACATTACTCAACAAATCACAAAAATAGAAAGTATATTTATAGCAGTGACAATACTGATAATAATAATAATGTATCTAACAATAAAAAAAAAAGAGTGATGAAATATATTTTAAATTCCTGTGAAAATTTCTTAGTGAATATATAATTCACAACTAATACATGCAAGCAAAACATTTTTAAAATCTTAATAATCAGCACAGACCAATCACAAAATAGTCATCATGAATTTGTGAAATGCAAGATGCACAAACATTATCTTTGAAACATCTCTCACGAATAAACATTTTATGAAGTAACACTGATATGCTGTTGTATAAGAGTAACTACCAAAGTCTGATCTCAGCATAATACTCAGTAAATAGAGACACTGTGTTTCACTTACACTGTCAAAGCAAAATTCAATCTCCAGGGGTGTACACTTTCAAAATATTCAAGTAGATGACTTAGAGTGTATGAAGAAGAAGAAAAACTTTACCCCTGATGAGCATAGGCCTTCAATAAGTTCACACCAAGCTTTCCTGACCTGTGATTTCTGTTTACGTTTTTAACTTTTCTCCAATCCCCTTCTTCATGTCTTGGGTCTCCCACTATTTCTCTTAATCTGGGGATCCAGAACAGGAATTGCCTAGTTATACTTTCAACTGGTTTCCTTAATGTGAGTCCTACTCAACATTGCATCTTTTCCTACTCTTGTTTCACTGGTACGTCTCTGGTTCTTTTAATCAGTTCCACATTGGTGATCTTGTCATTCCATTTCAATATTTCTACTTTGCACAAGCACTCATTAATGAAAGTCTGTAACTTCTAGGTTGTAATTTTGTTTTTCTCCATACCACAGGACTGCCTTGACACTTTATTTTTGTGTCTGACTTGATTTCTTTTGAGTTCCATACATTTCCCAATGAAATTAAAGAACCACTTTAGTACTCCTATTCTGTTATCACTGTTCATTCCACCAAATCTGCCCATGTTTTGGCCAAGATAGTTTACATCTTGAAGGAATTTTTCTCAAAGTGCCTTTTGACTGTCATTTGCATTATTTTTGTAATCTGTCTTTCCTCTGTCTATTTTCAGACTCAACTGCTATCACCTCTCATCAAGGATTCCCACTTTGTCTATAGTATGATAATTTGATAGCTGCAGAGCAGTGTGGGATCTTTACCAGGTTTAGGAAGTGGTCATAGGTAACCATGTAGCCAGTCTTCCAGCACCTCAGTGTTCGTATGCTGATGTTGAAATCCCTCAACACATTCATAATTTCTGTGTCGTTCAGCTCTTTAATGTGTTGATACTGTACACTGTCAGGACCTGAGGCGATATTTCTACTGGTTTCTAACATGTGCATTTCTTCTTCAGAAATGAGGTAAAAATATAACTAACATCTTATGTCATTCTCCAAAACATGGTTTAAGTTTTAGATGGGCAATTTTGTCACCTTTTTGGGCCAAATATTGATTGAACAATGATCGTCCCTTCTCTTTATCCATCTTTAGGTGTATGCCTGTTGAGCTTTCAATGCTGGGGATGGGTTGGCTTGTATTTTTCCTATTCGTCCTTTAGTGTAAGGACCAGAATGTCTGAGCAGTTTTTCTCATGCCCGCATGTTTTATGAAGGCTGCACATGCTTTATCTTTGGCTTCATTGGCCAAGCTTTTAAAACTACTGATGGCTTGCTTTTTCTTTTTATTTCCTCCTTCTCTTCACCAGTACATCATTCCTCATATCGCTTTCGTGCTTTCCGCCATTCCTTGGTCGCTTTTTCCTTTTCAACCCATGCTTTCTCCACTGTCTCATTTCACCAGGGCGGTTGGACGAAAAGTGTTCTAGCTGTCCATTGTCTGGCATTTTGACGCAGTGTATGTATAATAGGGTTGTTATGATCTTTACGGCCTGTAGGATATTTGAAGGCCTGTTTAGGTTTCCTGTGTCTGGTGGTCTTCCCTTAAGAGGACAACAAAGGGTAGGTGATCGTGTCTTGTGCCCCTAACACATCCCAACGTGATAAGGTGGCAGCAACATTTACACTTCTAAACAACTGAGAGATGAACAAGCAGGTTTTTCTTCTTCTTCTTCTTCTTCTTCTACGTTCGCTTTCAGACTTCCACATTAATCACTCTAATAAAGGCAGTAGTGAACTCAAGGTCTCTGACATCTCCAAAAAGGTTTTTGTGGAGAGAAGTAGGTTGTTGCCAAATGCTACTCCATTCACCACTGCTGTATATTGTGAAGGATGCAGCAGATGTTTGGCTGTCATGGGGCTGATGCCACAGGTGCAGAGATCTGTTCCACCAATCCTATACTTGTGATATTGATGGTACCTCAATCAGTTGTGCCCAATGCTCAGCCGGAAAATGACAACCTGGTTTCACCTAGACAGCTGATGATGGGCACCATGTTTTATATGGCATGGGTGTTCTTTTTCCCATTTGGACTTGAAGAGCCACCATGCTAAGGGATTGAAAGATCTGATAAACTCACTTGAAAGCCTGGCCTAATGCTTCAACAAGTGCACAATCCAGTGGATACCATCCCACTGCAAAACATTCCAGGCAATGAGGAGGCAGACAAACTTGCTAAAGAAGGAGGAGCATACAACAAAAGGATTTAGGGACAACTTATGAAATGGTAAAAACAACTTTAAATAGCAGGTTTTTGACCAAACAGATACTGTACAGACCAGTTATCCACACTGTCTGTAACAGTTAACACAAAAGTTTGGACATGAACTGACCTCTTTACACCTCTTTATCTGTGGACTGTGCAAAGGCATTTGATAATGTTGGCAGAAAATCACTCTAAAAACTGAGGAGGCCTTATGGAGCCCCCTTGAAGATCATTAACTCAAAGAAAACATATGAAGACACAACAGGCAGAATTATTAATTAAGACAATTTATAGAACAGTTTGAGATAAAAACTAGAGTGCGACAAGGATGCCTCTTGGCTTCATTTCTTTTCTTACTGGATATAGACTAGGTGATGAAAACATCAACAACTGCAAACAGAAATGGAATTCAGTGAATTCTGACTAAACAGTTTGATGATTTTGCAGATGACCTTGCTCTTCTGTCCCATAACTGTAACCAGATGCAAGACAAGATGAAAATACTAGATGAGAGGTAAAGGTATGCGGGTCTAGATATACATAGGGAAAAGACAAGGATACTGAGAATAATTGCAGGAAACAATAAAAATACTGTTCACTTATATAATACAGTGATAATAAGGTAAGGCTACTGGAGGCAAGAGGAGCTTTCATTGCATTTGGAAATACTGTATATGGAAATAAAGTCCAATATAAATATAAGAATCTTCAACTCAAATGTCAAGTCACTCTATTGTATGGCTTTGAAACACAGAGATCAGTGAAAACCAAGAAGCTACAGACTTTCATTAATGGGTTCTTATGCAGAATAGAAGGATTGAAATGGTACAACAAGGTCACTAATGTGGAAACAATGACAAGAATTAGATAGGTGCCAGTGGAAGAACAGACAAGAAAAAGACACTTGCAATGGAGAGGATACACACTAAGGAAACCTGCTGATAGCACTACCATGCAGTCTTTGTTCAGGAATCCCCAGAGCAAGAGAAGCAGAGATAGAAAAACACATAAAGAAGAGAACTGGAGACATAAATGAAAATGATTAGGAAGATGTGGAAAGACCTAGAGCTGATGGCACACTACAGGAAAAATTGGCATTTGTTTCCTAAATGCCTACGCTCCTTGGGGAGATTCAGTGTACACTTCATACATTGATCGCTTCACAATTTGAACATCTGGGATAACATACTGTTCACTTATATAATTCACTTATATAATATAGAAATGCTCTTTACACTTTTAAAAGTCTTCTCTGTTCAGCTCCAACAGCTTTTCAGCAAGGATTGCCAACATATTTACAACTTCCTTTTCTCTTGCTCGTTTCCTTAAGCTACCTCAAGCTAATTAGAGGTATCTTATGCAGTTTTTCTATGTGAAAAGCATTCTCATCAGTAGCAGCAGTTAGGGACATTTACTGATCTAAAGCAATTTGTTTTCCCCTTTTCAACAGCTCTAGTGCATCATCAAGAATGTTTCCAGATACACCACTGATTATGTGGCCCCTTGCTTCCTAAGGCTTGCTGGATTATCGGCTTAGCCAGACAAACAGGTGACATAATAATTTAACAGTACACCTCTGACCCACTAATTACACATCTCCCATGTATCTAAAGCACCATGAAATCTATATACTTACTCACCAGCTCCATCATGATTTTCAGACTGTTTTTCACCAAACACAGAAATTTAATTGTCATGGATTGCCTCCGCTGCTTTGCTGTAGAGGTCCAACAATGGTGAAAACTCAAGAGAATCTAAACTGGGTCGTCAAAGGTGTTTACCTTCGCACAAGATCCCTCTTGGCAGAGATGTAGATAGAAGTGTAATGACGCTTCTATCCGAATGGAGTCTTCACAAGATAATTCAGAAGTCAAGAACCATGCGGCATAGGGCTGAGCAATGGTTAACATATCTGTCTGTCGCCTTTTGTGAAGAATTAAGCAATGTTTTAGCCCGTTCAAGCCTGCAGTTGGTGTAATCCAACAAAATTCCTCTTATAAGTAATGGCTCTATAGATGTAAATATATCTAAGTATCTATATATGTATATTAAATATTCTGGCTCATATGTT
The DNA here is from genome assembly GCA_024509875.1 of Oreohelix idahoensis. Lineage (NCBI taxonomy): Eukaryota > Metazoa > Mollusca > Gastropoda > Stylommatophora > Oreohelicidae > Oreohelix > Oreohelix idahoensis. The sequence continues at coordinate 148,993 of JAMPIV010007216.1, read as the reverse complement.
TGCTTTCATACATGTAATAACTGAATAAACAACTATTGTTTAGTTTTAAAACAGGTAAAAAATTTAATAATCAATTAGTATTAACAGTTTAAAATTAATGAAATGCTGGTGAATTTTATATTGGAATCAAATTTTCTCTTCAGAGATTTACGGTGAGGATATAGTTCAGAAAATTATGTCCGGTTGCTGGTGCCTTTTTATAAGCTGATATAAGGGGGTTCTGAAGCCGTTTTTTCGTCAGTTCTTCGGTGGTGAGGGCTCTTCTCTACACAACTTGTCCAATTTAGGTGGTTGGTGTTGATTCCCTGTGTTTCACTCGCGACTAGCTTCGTTCCACGAACTTTTTAGACAAAATAGAAAAACAAATGCCTCTGCTAAGTACATTTGTGGGCTGCCAATTAACAGGTGCATTCTCGCTGTTCATCCACCAATGTTAATCTCTCAGAAGAATTTAATTCCCGAGTATACAGTGTAGCTCAGGGAAAATGATTAAAAATCACCAATATTCTTCCAGGTATTAAACTGCGCCTTCAATAGATTATCTAACATTTGGAAATTACGATCATTGAATATACATACCAAGCTTCGTCTGTTTAATTCAAATGTTATCTCAGTGTTAACATACGGCTGTGAGAGTTGGAAAATAACAAAATCATTGGAGAACAAGCTGAATACATTCGAGAACAAATGTCTTAGAAAACTCATGAACATCAGTTGGAAAGAATTCAAGACTAATCGACAAATAAGAGAAGACTCTAGGCAGAAATATGTCTCCGACTATATAAGGAAAAGACGATGGTCATATATCGGTCATGTCCTACGAATGCAAAACAACAGAATACCACTACAGGCGCTCACTTGGGTTCCTGAGGGTAAGCGGAAAAAAGGAAGACCAAAAGAAACACTCAGAAGAACAATAATAAGAGAAGGAAGAACGTTGGGCCTAAATAATGTGCAAGAGCTAAGAGGAGTGGCGTCACAACGAACAACCTGGAGAGCACTGGTTTCTGCCTTATGCGCCGTGTTTGGCGCTTAAAGAATTTATTATTATTATTATTATTAAACTGGGAAAATGTGTCTGGACGGCACGAATAATGAGTTGCCTGAGTTACAATTAACAAAGTGCATATATCTCACAAAACATTATACACTTTAGGCACATGTGATGTAATCATCAGTCATCACTGCTCCATTCGGAGTCTGGGGTCACCTCTGCTGTCGGCTTTCTGCATGACTAGCCAGAAGAAATCACCAGCACTTGCTGTAGTGGTTTATGAATATACTATTTTCGGATGTTGAGGTTGCCAGCCTCATATATTACCACTTAGCAAAAAAAAAAACATGTGAAATTCACATTTGTCAAATACATGTTACACTTACCCCAAAGTTTTGTGAATACACGATCTCCTCGCACAGTTTATAATGGACACGAGCAATTTAGGTTATATGCTCTCGAATCACTTACTTACTTACTTAGTCGTTCCCCTTCTACTGTGAGGTGTAGAGGTTTGGAAGAGAGAGCGCCAGACTATCCTATCGGCTGTCTTCCTCCTGGCCTGGTTCCATTCTAGTCCTCGGTCCTTCAAAGATTGTCTAATGTTGTCCTTCCAGCGGACTCTGGGTCGTATGAACAGAGAAGACTTTTAAAAGTGTAAAGAGCATTTCTATATTATATAAGTGAATTATATAAGTGAACAGTATGTTATCCCAGATGTTCAAATTGTGAAGCGATCATTGTATGAAGTGTACACTGAATCTCCCCAAGGAGCGTAGGCATTTAGGAAACAAATGCCAATTTTTCCTGTAGTGTGCCATCAGCTCTAGGTCTTTCCACATCTTCCTAATCATTTTCATTTATGTCTCCAGTTCTCTTCTTTATGTGTTTTTCTATCTCTGCTTCTCTTGCTCTGGGGATTCCTGAACAAAGACTGCATGGTAGTGCTATCAGCAGGTTTCCTTAGTGTGTATCCTCTCCATTGCAAGTGTCTTTTTCTTGTCTGTTCTTCCACTGGCACCTATCAAGTGAAAGAGAGAAATAAAGAAATGAAGAGATACTGCCGGAGTGAATGAGAGTTATAAAAGTGTACAACTGATTTTGTCACATCCATAATGCTTCTTAAACCTTTGAAGCCATTCTCACTAGAGTCACACTCATGTTCTAATTTAAGTTCTTTATGGAACAACTGGCTACTGTAGCCTTGGGGTGGCTGTCTGAGATTTCATTAACAAGGGCAGTTATTGTATCAGACTCAAAATGAATGCTTCGGAAGGTCCAAAGCGGATAACTCTAGCATGAATGGAAAATCCCCATAGAAGCCTCAAATCTTCAGGAACTAGTGTGCATCTACTGTCCTGGTCATGCAGGGGTATGCAGCAATGAAAAAGCTGACAGACTAGCTTCAAGAGCACCAATAGAAGGTGCATGGATATGGATAAATGAGAGCTACTGAGGGCAATTAATGATCGCCTATTAGATAATAATGCTGCAATTGATGAATCATCAAGGCTAAGATTGTTGGAATTTGGCATCAAACATAAGACCAGCAGGGATCGACATATGAGAGGATGCATCCAGCGTATATACAACCAGTGAGCAACAGGAACAATTAGCACTCATGCCCTACGACATTTGCTGAGGGAGACTGAGCAGCTAAGCCAAGTCTTTCACTAGTAAATAGTGCAATGGCAATTTTGCTAAAAAGCGTTCTTTCTTCTTCCTCCACTCTCAGACATCTACTTGAATATTTTCCACAGTTTTTCCAGGAATAGTACTGGTGACGGCCATATGTGCTTTCTCTGTTCCCCATCTTTGAAGGAGATGTTCAGTAGTCATTTTATCAGTGCTGAATTTACACTCATCAACAATTTCTATCTTTAGCTTGTTGAATAGATGGTATCCCAATCTGTTGTGACCCTTACAGAGTCTGGAAATTACCACTTGTTCTTTCCTGCTGGGCTGGTAATATGCACCATTTTGTGCGTGGCTGGGATGTTCTGCAATTGCATTTGTTTCTGTATCTGAGTCTGATAAAACTCGTTGCCTCTTTGAAAGTTATGCAGAAAAATGGACAAATCTAACCATCACAGAACTAAACAAACTAAAAATTGTCAGTCAAAAGTTAGTCACGAATGATGCAAATTTACGTCATGACATTCTGTGTTCCACAATCCCGTGTGCAGCATTACACAACAAGCCGTTGTTATATTCACAGTTTCATTGCTGAAAGGAAATGGTGTTAGCCATTGAAAACAGAGTATTTTTGGTGGAACATGTCTCGCCCGAGCGTAAATTTCACTGCACAGCGACTTTATAAACACCCTGTATATAACAGAAAGGATATGGTAACTGTTAGCACTTTTTAACCCTCCTGAGATGTGTCTACAACTGAATGACACTTACCCCATTATAGCACATTTGTGCATCGTCATTGCAAGATGTCCCATTAGGTTCCAATTTAGGGACTGGACATTCAGCAAAGGAACTGGTGCAAATTAGTTAAGAATGATAAACTGGGAATGCATAAAACTGTACAGCATTTTGTTTCAAATTAGTGTACAATTCAGTTAATATGTGCCTCTTTCCATAAAACAATGCTTGTGCATCCCATGCAATACTTAGAAGAATTTGCAAGTCAATTTCAAAATTTTAGTATCAATGAGTGGAGTGTACCAACATAAAATAAGGAATTACAACCAATACTTACAGCAGATGTTAACGCTACAGGTCTCATTAATATAGCAATGTCCCCAGGACTATGTAATATATCAGTAGAGGAATTATGCGCTCTAAGTGATTTTACAGTAAAAGTGGTTTTAAAACTGTAAAATGACAATTACAGTGGAGGAAATACTAAATATAATGTAAAACAATGTAACAACAACAGAGGAATGAGGAATAGTAAGTGATTCCTGAATAGCAATAATCACAAAACTTTTAAATGACATTTACAGCAGATTGAACATTGTTACTGTTAATCAGAATTGACCTCGCTGCACTCTGGGCAAACCCATATGTGCTCAGTCTCCCTCAGCAAATGTTGAAGAGTATGAATGCTAACTGTACCTGCAGCATGCTGGTTGTACATACGCTGGATGATGCATCTTTCACGTCCATCTCTGCTAGTCCCACGTTTGATGCCAAACTCCAAAAGTCTCAGCCTTGTTGATTCATCAATTGCAGTGTCATTATCTAGCAGGCGATCATTAATTGCCCTTAGTATCTCTCCTTTATCCCTCCCTTATCCATGTCTAGTGTCCCCACTATGGGTGCTCTCGAGGCCAGTCTGTCAACTCTCTCACTGCCACGTACCCCTGAAGGACCAAGACAGTAGATCCTCTTGAAGACTTGAGGATTCTATTGATGTTTTCCATTCCTGCTGCAGCCATCCGTTTTGAACTTTCCGAAGCATGGCTTGAGAGTCTGACAATATAACTGCCCTGGTTGATGGAGTTTCAGACAGCCACCAGAGTGCTGCAGTAACTGCCTCTACCTCCATTCTCATGCTGGAGGTTGTTGTCATGTAGGCTCCACTCTGTTCAGCAACGACCCTGCCCAGAGAAGTCCCATCCTGATTTCTCACCATGCACTACAGACCCATCAGTGTACACAATGGCGTCATCATCCCCACCATGATCATTTATCAGCTGATTAATCTCTAGCTCTGCTTTTCCATTGCCCCAAGATCTGCATTCTCTGCAAGGCTAATGATGACCTGCTGGTAATTTATCCAGTTCTCCCCCGACTTACTCCACTCTTCCCCTTTGGATACATTTTCAACCCTGGTCACCTGACCAATCGTAGCTTCTGCCTGTGCCATCCATGACATCCCCCTCTTTATTCTTGCTCCTTTGATGTCAGCTACGTTCTCATGTATGGAGTGTCTTTTGTCGCTGGTTACTCACATATATGCTTTTGCCTGGGCCATCGCATATCTGGATCTAATTGACAGGAATCCGAGCATGTATCTCATTGTCACAATGGGGGTATCAGGTGTACAGCCCAAAACTAATCGCATCCCTTCATTCTGAATGCGTTCCAGTCGTTCACACTGTGACACTGACAGCATGAGTATTCCTAGCCCATACTCAATAACTGAAATCACGAGCTGATAATACAGGCGAAACAGTAGTCTCTTTTTCAGGCGCACAGCAGCCATTGTTTTTAAGGCTGCCAGTCCTCGCTTGCACTTCTGTATGACCAGTTCAACATGATACTTGAACGATAACCCACGATCAAACATTACTCCCAGATACTTCAGCTTGTCTTGCCTTTCAATGTTCTGCCCACTGAAAGTGATGTCTGGAAGGTCTGCTTTCACTATGGAGTTGTTCAAAGAGCACCACATTACGCAGGCCTTGTTGGGATTGACCTTTGATCCACTTTCCTCACACCATTTAGAAACTGCCTGTAGTGTCTCTTGTATACTTTCGACCATTTCCTGTCTGTCTGAGCCAATTCTGCACAAGAGTAAGTCATCTGCGAAAGTTAATGTTCGTCCCAGTCCTGTTGGTTGAAAGGTTGCTACTTTTGCTGTGTAGATGTTAAACAGCACTGGTGATAGTGGAGAACACTCAGGTAGTCCTGGGCAAATGCACATTGGTTCTGATGTCCATGTTCCCAAGCGAAATGCAACTGATCTCTCCATTAAGGTAGCTGCTATCCACCTTGTTATCCAAGGGTTTACGCCACATGACATTATACAGTGTTGGCCACGTCCTCAGAAGGGACCCTGATACCATCACAAGAACAGCTATGCTATGGACCCCCGAGGGAAAGCGAAAGAGAGGCCGACCAAAAACAACTTGGCGGAGAACTGTGGAAGCTGAGATGCAAAGAATGAACCACAGTTGGGGCACTGTACGAAGGATGGCCGCCGACCGAGCAAAGTGGAATCAATTTGTTGCTGCCCTACAAGACGCCACCAGGCGTGATGGCCGCTGACTGCTTTGACGGTTGGCGGTTATGGATCAAAGAAGAAGAAGAAGAACATTATACAGTCTATTAGGGTTGCAAAGTCCACACTGTTATAGGCATCCTCTAGGTCAATTGCGACAGCCACCGTTTCTCTTTTACCCTGGAATCCCTGTACACATCGTACGCAAATGTTCCAGCATTACCCCATGTGGTTTTCATAGGCCTATAGCAACCTAGGGTATCAGGAAGGATGTGTGAATTTTCCAGGTGGCTCATTACTTGTCTTGCAACGATCTTTTCAAGTAATTTCCCATAGACATTCTGTAGTGTGATAATTCGATAGCTGCTGAGCAGTGTGGGGTCTTTGCCAGGTTTAGGAAGTGGCCGGAAGTAACTGTGTAGCCAGTCTTCCGGCACCTCGGCATTCTGTATGCTGGTATTGAAATAGCTCACCATATTTAAAATGGCTGTGTCATCGAGCTGTTTAATGAGATGGTATTTACACCATCAGGACCCGGAGCAGTGTTTCTGCTGGTTTTCAATGTGTACACCACGTCTTCTTCAGAAATGAGATCGATGTATATCTGGCCCCTTAGGGCATTTTCCAGAACACTGTCCTTTATTTTCAGGCGAGCACTTTTGTCACCTTTATCCATTTGCTCCACATATTGATTGAATAAGGCTCTTCCCTTCTCTTCATCCGTCTTCAGGCTTAGTCCTGTGGAGCTTTTGATATTAGGGATGGGTTGGCTCACACTTTTCCTATTCATTCTGTCTTCAGGCTTAGTCCTGTGGAGCTTTTGATATTAGGGATGGGTTGACTCACACTTTTCCTATTCATTCTGCGATGTAAGGACCAGAATTTATGTAGGGTTTTTTCTGTGCCCACCTGTATCACAAAGTCCTCCCACATTTTATCCTTGTCCTCCCTTGCCAAGCTCTTGAATCTATTAACGGCTCTTTGCTTTTTCTCCTTCATCTCTTCAACCTCTCCCTCATTCATCATTTCTGTTTTGTGCTTTACGCCATTCCTTTGTTGCTCTTTCCTTTTCTATCCATGCTTCCTCCACTGTCTTATTCCACCAGGGAGGTTGGGTGAAAGGTGTTCTCACTGTCTTTTGTTTGGCATTTTGACGCAATTTGTGTAAAGGGTTGTTACAGTCGAGTGGGCCTGTAGGATACTTGAAGGTCTGTTTAGGTTTCCTGTGTCTAGTTTTCCTGCCCTTTGCAATGAGTATGACGCAAGGTAGGTGATCACTTTCCTGTGCACCTAATACATCCCAACGTGCCATGGTGGTGGCAGCACTAAAGATGAATGCCAGATCTATGACACGATTTGTATCCCTCGGTTTAGTTGCCAGTCTAGTTGGGCGTCCATCAGTCAAGCTGGTAAGGTTCATGTTAAGTAATGCCTGGCTCAAAGCTATACCATGCCTATTTTCCATGATGTTCTCCCATTCCTTGGATCTAGCAAGATTGAACATACCTAATGATATTCTAAAATCTATATTTTCTAGCCTTGTGAAGATCCATCTTCACTGCACATGAACAACTCAATCAGTGATCCAATCTCCTCCCTTAGATCACGCAAGGAGGATCTCAGCACAGTGCACAAACTCTGTAGCACCAGTGAGGATCCCAGTGTGTGTATACAAGGGAATCACACATTCTATAAATATTTTTGTGGTGGGTAGGTTTCCTAATTTTTAAATTTTGCCATGGCAGCGGCTGTATGGCCTACTCTTTACGAGTTTCAACTGCCGAGGGATTTTAACATGCATAACGGGACCTCTTTTTTTTTCGTCCTTATCCAAGAAGGCTAGGCATCCTATCTCACTACCCAGGAGATCAGGGAGGAGTATGACATTATCAGGACTCGCAGGTTCTGAAAAAATTTCCATCAAATATATTCCCTGTACTGGGAACTGAACCCAATACCTTAAGAGTTAGAGGCGGATGCCATACCTCAGAGCCACTCCGACCCCCTACATAGCCTTGCTGTACTTTATAGCACTGGAGCAATAGAGGAAACGATTAATAAATTTACAACGAAAGAGTTGGTGGCAGCAAGACTATTAAATATAGCACTGCACTGCCAAAAAAAAATAATCTAACCCTGTACCTTAGGATAATTTCAGCTACCATTTTTAATGGGTCAACCAATTTTTTTTTAACTGTTGCATCTCACTGCAAATATAAAATTGAACAAATACTGACCAGTTTTTTTTTTCTTCACTTTATTAGTTTCCATCTTGTGAGAACACTGGAGTGTTTTTACTACAGCTTGTAATATAGCACTGCACTTCCAGTCACCATACCAGATTCAGCTGAAATAAGCTGATAGTGCCATTTGAGTCCACGCTAGATGCGCGACATGCTTTCAAAGGGGCCAAATATACTGAAGCACATTAAAAATGCACCACTATTAGATATACTGATGCCGAGAAGCTGGAAAAAATAAGTGTGCGAATGGATTTTCCCTGTGTTTGTCATGAGGTAGAGAGCGAATGGCTGCTGGAATGGCAAGTGCATGATTCAACCCACGGGTGTGTGTACAGACTACATGAAAACAATGAAAGTTACACGTGCAACACGATTCCCAACAGCTATGACCCTGAAAATGTGTACGCATTGTGGCAGTATACTCGGTGTTAAAGTCAGTTTTTTAAGCAAGGGGATTCAAACATTAATATTTTTGCATGTCAGGTCAGATTTTGTTGTTATCTCCCTTGATTCATTACTTGCGCGTTTAAAATTATTTGATCGAGATTTTTTCTCGAATTGTATTCGAGATCTTTCCAGAAGGTTCTTGTATGAGCTCAACTCACGCCTCGCGTTTATCCGCGCATGCGTGATGTTGAGCGGGACTGAGAGACGGCAAATCCCGTGTCAGTCGTCCCTGGGTTTTTGGCCGGGAAGGAGCTCCGCCATGTTTTTCTGACTGTGTGTACGGGGAAGATAGTTTTTGTGTGATTAAAAATGTTGGAGGTTCCCCTGATATATATTTCTAAAGCCGAGGATTGATGGCTTATATTTATGTGGCTTATTCCTGATGTTATCAGAGAAGGTAAATAGAACATTTATATTATTTGACGCCAGGGACTTATATTGGCATATTAATATTGTTATCAAAGAAGGTAAAAAGAACATTGAGATATTATTATACTGCGATACCTGCAGTTTGCTTAGAGGAGCCATTGAGATATTATTAGCACTGCGATGCCTGCAGTTTGCTTAGAGGAGCCATTGATCTATTGGATGTATTGAACTATTGTGATTTACATGATGTGCTTAACCTTTAGCATGCTGCTGTCGACATATGTTGACGAAGGTAACCTATGCTCTCCCAGCTGTTGTCGACATATGTTGACAAGCGGATATTTTCGTTTTCTAGCATTAGGATGTGTGTACACGTGACTTCATGTTTGATGACAGAGATGGAAATGAAAGTAGAATGGCATTGCTAGTATGTATTCTTCTTCTTCTTCTTCCTCGTTCGCCTTCAGACTTCCACATTTATGACTCTAATAAAGGCAGTAGTCAACCCAAGGCTCCCAACATCTCCAAACAGTTTTTCGTTGACAGAAGTGGGTTGTTGCCATATGCTAGTATGTATAATTTTAGGGGTTAGGATTAGGTTTAATCGGAAAGGTTTAGGGTTACGGCCGAATGTCACTGCTGACAAGGGCGTTTGTTGCTTTGCTACTGATGATGGGTGTAATGAAAAGATCGTCATTTCATTTGTATTGGTCAAATGACTTTCATTGAGATGCAAGGGATATGGACTATTTTTTAAAATATTTTTTTCGTTTTTTTCATCTTTCCTTTCCTCTCTTCCTATCACATCTAACATGTACACAAACAAATTTTATATCATCAGATTCATCATTCATTTATTTATATAAATTCCAAAAATGATAGCAATTGACCAAGAAACACAAAAACTATAGACGTTACAAGTCGCCCACTATAAAAACGGGGGGTTGTGAAAAAGAATGCAGCTGCAGGGCAAGTTTTCGGGAAAAGAATGCAGCGTGCTAAAGGTTAAACAGTGTCCTATTGACAGTGTATCAGTGATGTCCTTGTTACTGTGGAGTAATAAATCGTAAACAACTGTACCACAGCCATTTCAACATTTCCTGAATATCATATGTACTTTTGGTGTGTGTGTGATCATCACTGTCTTACATTTGGACTACACGCATTCGCGACCATTGACTTGTCTATACACCCACACACCATGTCGGCCACCTGTAAGCCCGACCTGCTGATTGTCTTTCATCAGCGCAACTAATATAGACACAACTATACGCCTTCTACAGTGGTGGCCACAATACATCCATACACCTTGTACACTCGGTATAAAAAGGCCGTTGAGACAAAACACCCAGTACATGTGCGTGAAATGCCATGACTATCTGAAAACGACTGCCAACGAGCCATTGGTATGTTGGAGACCGGAATGAGCTCGCGGGCCATTGCCAGAAGGATGAATTGCCACCACAGCACTATTGTACGTCTCAATGAACGCTACAGAACCACTGGCAGTGCCCGGGATAGACTTCGGAGTGGCCAACCAAGAGTTACTACTCCTGCGCAAGATTGTCATATTGTGCTGAGTCACCTAAGGAATCGTTCTCTCCTGGCAAGTCAAACAGCAAGAGCAATAGTGGGTAGACGTGGGCAAGTCTCTCGAATGACAGTCATACGGCGACTCAGAGATACAGGCCTTACTGCAAGACGACCGTATGTTGGGCCAAACTTGACTCACAGACATCGTCAGCAGCGCCTGCAATGGGTAGAGCAACATGTCAGATGGACTAGACTGCAGTGGAATGCTGTCCTATTCACAGACGAGAGCAGATTCAACATATCCTTTGCTGATGGACGTATGCGGATTTGGCGACGGTGTGGAAAGCGCGTTGCAGATTGCTGTGTTCGTCAGCACAACCGATTTGGAGGTAGCAGTATTCACATTTGGGGAGGATTCAGTTTTCACCATCCCTTGCCTCTTCACGTCTTCCATGGAAATGTTAATGCTGTGACATATCGAGATGAGGTTCTGGATGCATTGGTTGCTCCTGCGTTCACAAATTATCCAGACTTGCAGCTTCTCCAGCAGGATAACGCACGTGCGCACACCACATGCATTACGCAGCAATATCTACAGCAGCAGAACATTGTGACGATTGATTGGCCTGCCCTATCACCAGACATGTCCCCTATAGAACATCTGTGGGACGAGCTTGGACGCAGAGTCTACAGGCAAGGTTCTCCAGCTAATCTGCAACAGCTCGAAGCTGCTCTTACACATGAATGGGATTTGATTCCCTGGAATTTCCTTCAGAGACTTGTGCGTTCCATGCGAAGCCGCTGCCGAGCTTGTTTGCAAGCACATGGTGGACATACCAGATACTGAGGATAGTGTGAATGAATTTTTTTATTGGTTGCATTTTTGGTTTCCTCCCTTGCCTGCACAGAATGCAATGAATTTCATAACAATCAAATGTACAAATTAATGACCAGCATGGATTCATAGGAAAATGAATAAAGATTCCAAATATGTAAACACTTATATTTACATTTCACACTCTGTTCCTGGATTATACAGGTGGTGCGTTTTTAATGTGCTTCAGTATATAATGAATCTGGTCATGGAATTCAGACATGAAGGATTCAAAGCATCTCCAATATAATTTTCCTTCTTCCTGGCATAATGTTCCTCATTACCCTCAGCTCTCCAAGGAGCAAGTCCTCCTGTTGTGTGTCAGCATCTCAAGTTCTTTCCATGTTCTCCTCATCATTTTCACTTCTGTCTCCAGCTCTCTTCTCCATAAGCTTTTGGTCTACCTCTGGCAAAATGTTACATGCAGCATAAGTCCCATCCAACTGAATTAATGACTATCTGAAGGTTGTTTCTGTATCCAGTGGGTTGAGAATGTGTGGGAACCCCAGATGGTCATATGCAAAGTTGTGCACTGTACCAAGTGATATGTTAACATATGTCTGCAACAACATTAAGTATGATTTGTCTATCGGTTCTTGCCAAGCCTTTGTCGCTCCAGACATTTTCATTAATAGAAGACATGCTAGGTGCCCAAATAATGACTCATCTTGAGAGTATTTCCTGCTATTATCAAAGGAATTGTACCAAACTTAAAACCTGCTTTCACGAAATGACTTTCAATCAATGAGTTGGCAATAATTAAAGCAGATGGCATGCCCTTTACATGCAGAAATCAGATCACACACTGCACCTAGAAGATTGACCATTTTTCCAAAAGTCCCACTATCTTTAGATAAAATGAGTGCATCTAGGAAGAATGGTCAGGTTAACTCTGCATTTAATGCAAGAGGCCTTGTTACCTAATTTGCTGAATCATCTTCATACAGGACTTTTTATTCAATTTTTTTTTCTTTTGATTTTCGTTGATTGTTGAATTTCTGGTATTTATTCATTCTTATTGCTTTTGTAGTTTCTTTGCTTTATTATTGCTCTTCATCTGTGTTTATATATATTACGTATTTGTAGTCTATAATCTATATTTTCTTCTTGCCACCAACCGGCAAAGCAGTATGTGGCCAGTACGCCTAGTGGCGTCTTAGGGCAACAACAAATTGATCAATCTATCGCTGTTTCCACCACGCCTAGTGGCGTCTTTGTGGAACTTAAAATTTGTCACATCTGGAAAATTAGTGTATAATTCAGCAATTATATGCATTACTTTACAGATGAATGTATGCAGTTACCAAATCAAACAGCTGTTGTTCTTCTGATGCAAAGGCAGAGTGTCAAAATGAAAGTGTAGGTTATATTCTCAAAACATGCCATTTTCGTGTATTTATCTTTTGTTTATTTTAAAAATGTTATTATAGTGCTGCAAGAATACACAAAATATGACAGCCTGATGGAACTTAACTAAAACAACAAAACACATATAACTGCTAAACACTTTGTAACAGATGAAGTTCAATTGTTGTCTATGTACAAGGTCTTTAGAAATGGTAAAAATTAAATTTGGTTACAGATCTGACAACAAAAGGATATTTGCAGTATGATGCTTGTTTACAGTCATCTGCTGGCAAACATCGAATGTTGGCATTGGCTTGGACAAATTCACAGTCAGAGGTACAGCATGGTCCAGCAGTTGGACTGGAATATAGAAAAGTTAACCATCAAGTTACACGCTGACTGAAAGTGTGTGCTTTTTTTAAATTTTGGGTTGAATGCATTCTCACTTATCAAAAGACTGGATCTTTCAGGTTTTGTGTGAAAATAGAAAACAGAGTTCTATTAATAGATTTTTATAATTGACCAGTGCTCCATGGTAAATATGATAATAATTATAATACAGGACTTAGGTATTCATTCCATACACATGTAAACCCAACACAGGATTAGAATTTTACATGGTATGTTGATTGGGCAATATCTTCTAGTTGAAACTGATCTTGGTAAATGTTAACTGCTTGATAGCTCGGTGATTGCAGCTTCTATATTTGATTTTTGAGATTAGTGTATGTACTCGAGTATAGCATACATGCCACACCTAGGAGACGAAAAACCTGTACAAAAAATCCAAAAACCCTGTACAAAGACCCGCAAAACCTGTAACAAAGACTGGAAAAACGTATCAAAAATTCATGTAAAAAATATTTTCAATTACAGTGGGCTGCATTATAATTGAGGCATGGGGACTTTGCCTTTTAAAGCAGGTCTTCACTTATTTTAACACTCAAACAATAAATGTCTGCGTTTATTTTACACTGTAAAAATGATATGATCGGATCATCATTTAGTCTATTTCTGCGCTTAATTATCACTAACAGACTGGAAAATCCTGTGTTCGATAGGACTTATAAAAGGTTCTGAGACACCGTATTAAACGGGGTTGTGACAACTTGCCCAATCTTCTCTTCATTTTTTTTATTATTTACGTGACATCATTTTTTTTCTCATCCTCAATGCATGATCGCAAAGTCCTGGGAATTGTCACTTGCGGAAAATCTCCTAGCGTTCGGTATTTTCTCCTCGCTATTTTTAGATACGACGTCATTGTTGACCAATGACCTCGGTAGCGAGAAATCCGTTTTAATTTAGGACTGTTTAAACTTGGGAGAACCAGTTTAGGCCATTTAGGAAGACATCACGTGACTTTTAACATTATTGATTGGAGCGTCTAAAACGAGGCTAAGGTCACATGATGCACGCTACGGATCACGTGTCCAAGCGGAAATGACCCGCTAAAAGGCGGCAAAGCCAGCATTCTTCACTTGCCCAGGAACCCTCAAGAAAGCTAGGTCTAACCCAGATATCGGCGAATTCTCGCATTAAAAGCACTGAAGCCACGTGTCTAAATTGCGGGTTAGCGTCCATCTTTGAGTAGTCTATGGTGGAGCCTTGCACGACAGTCCAATCTCAGCGCAGAATACGGAGTCGAGCACAGAGAAGGAAAATCCGAACCATTCAAGACCTACCGGGGGCAACGTCAGGAGACCGGAGAACTAACCTCACTTCACTATCAGCCAGGGCTGAAAAGCTAAGTTCCACGAAAAAGGGAACTCACTACATCAATGCCTAGTTTAGTCATCCATGATGAAAAACACTTGAATTGTGAGACACATAATACATACAGCAGACACTAATTCCATCGACAATACTATCATTCACCATCTATTCATTTTATTGCAATAAACCAATTGGGTGTATATACTGTACCCCACGCTTTGTTCCTTCCATTAGATGTTGAATATTGTCTATGTTTATCTTCCTTTATAAGGGAGGGGGGGGCTCGTAAAATATAATATAAATTAAAGAATAATAATAATAGATAACTGAGAAGGGGACGACGGTAGCGAGAGACCAAATATCTCCTTACAATCTTTTCCAGACCTGTCGAGTTAGGAGAATTTACCCTCTTCGTCACCCTTCGGAAGTGGGAAAACCCAGCAGGGATTCCTTGAGCCAAATCTTCCACATTCAGATCTATTATTTCCTCTAAATAATTCTCTTATCCTTTAAACGCTACGTGACACTGGGGGCTCGTCCGGGATTTGAACTTATGTATTTTATCATACCTCTGGGATAGTATCATCCATTCAGTCATTACAGTATACCATTTTAACACATGTATTTTCACACAGTGAGCTCTAGAAAGACAGAAAACATTTTTTCTAGAAATTCAGGCATTGATTGGTGAATCCCTTTATATATGTTGTGTTTAATTAAGTTAGTTCTTGATTTTGTATTTCATTGAATTACAGACCTTAAGTCTCCATAACTGTAGTAATTTCATTCTACAGCAGTCTGATAAATAATTAGTATTTACTTGTTGTTAGAAATACTATTGGAAGGTAGCACTAGCTTACTCAGTGTGGACTTTAACTGCAAAAGATGGCTGAAATAGTTAAGCTTAAGGCAGCACTAGGGGAGGCCGGTCGAGATCTAGGTTATAGTGGGGTGGACCTTGCAAATTATGTCAGTGTCGAGACTGATAAGTATTACGCTCGAGAAACAGCGAAAGCTGAAAGAGAAGAGCGAATAAAGTTAGCAGAAATAGATGAGAGGATAAAAGCTGTAGACGCTAGAGAAAGAAGCGAGAGAGATGAACGCGAGCATGCATTGAAGATGAAGCAGTTAGAGATGCAGGGACAAGCTCAAAGAGTTGAACCGGTAGCCGGTGCGACCGCATCTACCTCCTCAGGCAACCTATCGCCACGGTCAGATGATATGCCCTCCTTGCATGCAGTGGGCACAGGACCTTTGTCATCCTCACTCATGTCAACTTTGGGACCCTTGACGTTTCCATTCAAAGCTTTCTCGGAACAAGCCGACTCGATCGATAGGTATCTGGACAAATTTGAGAAGTTTGCCACCACGTTTGGTTTGGAGAAGAGCAAATGGAACCTGAAACTGTCGCAAGGGCTTAGAGGAACTGCTTATGACGTGTATAGCAAGCTTCCTCCAGGTTTACAGGATGACTACGACTCTTTGAAAAAGGCACTATTGGTTCGTTATGAGCTACATGCTGACGCCTATAGGAAGAGGTTCCGTAACTCTAGGAGGGAAGTTGGCGAGAGCGTTGCTCAGTTTGCTGCGAGACTGGATTCCTACGTGGAGAAGTGGGGTGCCCTAGGGAATTTTACTCATGATTGGGAAGGCCTGAAGGAAATGGTCATGATCGAACAACTGAAGGACACCATGACTTCCGACATGAGAAGATTCCTGACAGAGAATGGGGCCAGCACTTTAGAATCCATCGTCCAGTTGGCGGAACGTTATCAGGCAGCGCTAACGGAGAATGACCCAACCCGGTGGAACCAACCGGAAGAAATATCAAGGCCGACACCTCAGACACACTTGGACCCCCAAATGAATCTACCTTACCACCACTTCAAAAAGCATGACAAGCCAGACTACAAGACTACTCAGAGATCAGCTTTCCAGCCTCAGAGGCGGGGAGAAAAGTGGTGTAAGACGTGCAAAATGAGCAACCACAATACTGCCGAGTGCAGAAGGAAAAACCCTCCACATCATGTTGCATGTTTGCAGGTGAGGGCTGTTGACAGGAAGGAACTGACAGTGAGTCAGAATAGCCTCCATCACCCACCTATACAGGAGACAGTGACCGTGAATGGCAACCAAGTCATCGGGATGTATGACACAGGTTTGTCTTATGACGCGGTCGTTTCTTCATCTCTGGTGCACCCCGAACAACTCACCACAGAAACAGTGGATATCCAGGGGCCACTCAAGGGAGCATTACCCTTAAATTTGCCCATAGCGAAGATTCAAGTCAGTTGTCGCTATGTGGAAGGGGAGATCAATGCTGCAGTTTTAGAGGATCCTTTCTACCCCCTGATGTTAGGGCGTAGATATGTCTTTTTAGGAGAACCAGTAAAGCCTGTGGTTATGGCTGCCGTCCAGACCAGGTCTGACTCCAAACGCATAGAGAGGGACTCTAAGTTGGAAATTCATCTGAATAAGATGAAAAGGGCTCAAGCAGCGGATAGCACATTGGAGCTTTGCTTTGGCAAATTGAGAGACTCACATAACCCTCGGAGGAAGGGTGACTTTTATATGGAACATGGACTCTTGCACAGGAAAGCTGGCAGAGGGCTAAAAAGTCATGGACAGATTGTGGTGCCATCCATATATAGAAATAAAGTTATGGAATGGGGGCACGGTGCTACTTTGAGTGAACACCTGGGTAATGGTGCCACAAATCAAAGGATAGCCACCCGTTATTATTGGCCCGGCATCACAGAAGACATAGCTCGGTATGTGAAGTCCTGTTCAGAGTGTAACCAGGTAACCTCAATACATAGGGTAGACCAGTTACAGGACCTAGGGAAGCATTGCTGCAGACGTAGGCATCCAAAGAAAACCAGGAAAAAAACCAGAATACATACCTGGGAAGAACAACGTAGGGGCAGATTTTTTGAGCAGACATCCGGACGCAACCGAGGAGATAGGAGAAACTGAAAAAGAAGAGGAAGACAGGACCAGAGGAGTTGGACGGAACGTCAAACTTGAGGAGGGGCTTGTGTGACAACTTGCCCAATCTTCTCTTCATTTTTTTTATTATTTACGTGACATCATTTTTTTTCTCATCCTCAATGCATGATCGCAAAGTCCCGGGAATTGTCACTTGCGGAAAATCTCCTAGCGTTCGGTATTTTCTCCTCACTATTTTTAGATACGACGTCATTGTTGACCAATGACCTTGGTAGCGAGAAATCCGTTTTAATTTAGGACTGTTTAAACTTGGGAGAACCAGTTTAAGCCATTTAGGAAGACATCACGTGACTTTTAACATTATTGATTGGAGCGTCTAAAACGAGGCTAAGGTCACATGATGCACGCTACGGATCACGTGTCCAAGCGGAAATGACCCGCTAAAAGGCGGCAAAGCCAGCATTCTTCACTTGCCCAGGAACCCTCAAGAAAGCTAGGTCTAACCCAGATATCGGCGAATTCTCGCATTAAAAGCACTGAAGCCACGTGTCTAAATTGCGGGTTAGCGTCCATCTTTGAGTAGTCTATGGTGGAGCCTTGCACGACAGTCCAATCTCAGCGCAGAATACGGAGTCGAGCACAGAGAAGGAAAATCCGAACCATTCAAGACCTACCGGGGGCAACGTCAGGAGACCGGAGAACTAACCTCACTTCACTATCAGCCAGGGGCTGAAAAGCTAAGTTCCACGAAAAAGGGAACTCACTACATCAATGCCTAGTTTAGTCATCCATGATGAAAAACACTTGAATTGTGAGACACATAATACATACAGCAGACACTAATTCCATCGACAATACTATCATTCACCATCTATTCATTTTATTGCAATAAACCAATTGGGTGTATATACTGTACCCCACGCTTTGTTCCTTCCATTAGATGTTGAATATTGTCTATGTTTATCTTCCTTTATAAGGGAGGGGGGGCTCGTAAAATATAATATAAATTAAAGAATAATAATAATAGATAACTGAGAAGGGGACGACGGTAGCGAGAGACCAAATATCTCCTTACAATCTTTTCCAGACCTGTCGAGTTAGGAGAATTTACCCTCTTCGTCACCCTTCGGAAGTGGGAAAACCCAGCAGGGATTCCTTGAGCCAAATCTTCCACATTCAGATCTATTATTTCCTCTAAATAATTCTCTTATCCTTTAAACGCTACGTGACAGGGGTATGGGTTAGAAATCCTAAACCTAACCCTGAACCCAAACCTTAATCTTAACACTAAAGCCGTTTGCGACTCTCACAACTAATTTTACTACAGCTGTACTTTGTTATTATTAGTACCGCAAAGAGAAAAATTGAACTAAACTATATTATCTTGTTATATGAAATGGAATGCGGAGGTTTCTAGGGCAGTTTCTAATTATTTCAATAAATATTTGATGTAATTTTAAAAATAATAAAATGACGTTATCATATTAATTTGTTTTAAAACAAAAAGCTCATAATTTGCAACGAAAGTATAAATTAGCGCTAGTGTAATTTATCCTCTACTAAACTTCAAAAATGAAAATAGCAATTTTAGCCTAATTGGCAGTTTTAAATACCCATAGGACTTAAGTGTCACTCATTAATACGACAAACATTGATAGTAATTAATTATTTAATTTTAAAAACTCACTGGATAATCATAATAATGATATTTTTTTCTCTAACCAGCGGCAGTCGAGCTTTCCAGCTCTTTTGGCCCAATGACATGTCATTGCGAGGCTGGGGGGTCAGTGGACTTTCCTTCCAAACCGGTCAGGAGCTTCGCTCCTTCCCATCCACACGGGATTTATGTGCAGGAGCCGTTCAGGTTATTCAGTCAAATTTCCGGTCGTAAACATTCCTTCAAACGCTGACGCCCGAGTTGAATCATGAAAACCTGGTCGCCAGTACAACGCCGTAGTCATTACACCAGCGCGGCTCCCAATAATGATATATCCACCAAAGAAAAATCAAAATGTTTTTAAAGAAAGGAAATTAAAACTTAGAAGTAACTCCAAAAAAACTTTTCCAGGGCTCTGATTGGGTTAAAATACGAATTTGCCTTGCTTTCGTGATTTATTTTTCCAGTTTCATAATCCGTTTTTTAATTATTATTAAAATGTACATTTCTTATGCAGATTCTACAAGTTTGAGTGAAATCAAGTAATATATAATTCAGTTTCATTTTGTTGCTTATAAGCAACCATAAATAATATATTATGCTCAATGCGACAAATCGTTAAAATACTCAGTAACGTGCTGGCAGCCGTCAGTACTGGCGAAAAATGATGCATGACAGACTGACTCTTGCAAATCCTTCATCAATCTAAAAATAGGCAGCTTGATTTCATTGGTTGATTTTTTATTCACGTGGCCTAACATCTATTATAAGTTGAACAAGCTATCAATTCCGAATTCACAAATTACAATGGAATTTCCATGGCTTTCTGCAAATTTTTTTCACTTTCAGTTAACCCTATCCTGTCTAAAACACTTGAAATTGCCCCATTAATAGGAAATGCCTATCACCATGCAAGAAGCTAAGTAAATGAACAAGAGAAGCATTAAGACCTACAAGCTGAGAGAGCCAGATGTTAAGACCAGATATCAGAGGCTTATTGCTACTGCAATGAGAAACACAGAAGAACAACCTGATTGTGGCGAAAGGTTTTTAAGTGTGTAGTGTCAGTAGTATTACTGAAGACAACAGAAATAGAATTCTGTATGAAAATAGTGAAGTCCCAGCATTGGAGAGAAACACTGGTATCACAAGATAGTTACGGCTGTGAATGTATCTGCTTCAGAAAGTATTTGGAGCAAAGTCAGATCATACCTTGCCACCTTGCTATGTAACTATCTTACTTACTTACTTAGTCATTCCTCTTCTGCCGTGAGATGTAGAGGTTTGTAAGAGAGAGCGCCATACTATTCTATCGGCTGTCTTCCTCCTGGCTGGGTTCCATTCTAGTCCTCGGTCCTTCAAAGATTGTCTGATGTTGCCCTCCCAGTGGACTTTGGGTCATCCTGGAGGTCTGGATCCCTGGCTCTTTGTTTCCCTTATTTGCCGTGGTAGCCGATCTTCTCCCATTCTGCAGACATGGCCAAACCATCTCAGTTGGGACTGTTCTACTTGGGTCTGCAGGGGTTGGGTTTTTAGGCCTTGACGTATCGTCTGGTTGCAGACCATGTCTCTTCTTGTTAGTTCAACCACCTTCCTCAGATACCTCATTTCTGAGGTTTGGATCTGGCTTTTGTGGGTTGTAGTCATTGCCCATGACTCGCATCCATACGTCAAGACTGGGACATATGTGGAGAGGTATACAGCCATCTTCGTCTTCTTACCAACTTCTCTTTTGCTGAGGAATCCTCGATTTATGGTTTGAAAAAGTCTCCCAGCTGCTGCTCTTCGGGTAGCCAACTCTTCATTGATGCTTCCCTTCCGGTCTATGACAGCTACAAGGTATTTAAAGTGGTCGACCTGCTCCAGGACCTGTTCTCCCAGCTTAATCTGATGTCTTCTTTCCTCTCGTGATATCAGTATGGCTTTTGTTTTCGAGCTGCTTATGATCATCCTTCTCTTCTCCAGCTCTTACTTCCAGACTTGCAGGTTGGATTGAAGATGTGCCCCTGATTTAGCAATAAGGGCAACATCATCAGCAAATGCCAGATCTGAAATACAGACCTGTCTCATCTTCCAGTACCCCCCTGAATACTTTCCTGTCCTCTCCTTACATGCCTTGATGACATCGTCCATGAGGAGTATGAAAAGATAAGGTGACAGGATATCACATTGTCTTACACCAGTGGTGGGCCTGAATTCTTCTGACTTATGGTTTGCCGTCCTCACATAATTTCTGCAAGACTTGTAGAAGCTCTGTATAGCATGAATCAGAGGTGTTGGAATGTTCTTCCTTGCCAAACAGTCCCAGAGTTTGTTCCAGGGAACCTTGTTGAATGCCTTTTCCAGATCTAAGAAGCAAAGATGGATCTCACTCTTAGACTCAAGAGCCTTTTCACTCAACTGTCTGAGTGTGAAGATTAGGTCTTGAGTACTTCGAAGAAAGAATTGAGGCTCTTGAAATGTGGATATATAGAAGAATGGGGCGTATCTCATGGAAAGAGATGAAAACAAATAAGGAGGTCCTAGAAAATCTAGGTATGAAAAGAGAACTAATGAGGGAGGTCAAAGTTCGGCAGCTAAAATACTTTGGCCACACAAAAAGGCATAACACCTTGCAGAAGACCATAACAGAAGGGAGAGTTGAAGGCAAACGTTCAAGGGGAAGACAGCGCTATAAGTGGGAAGATAACACCAAGAGATGGACAGGAAAGAGTCTATCAGAGTGCACCACCAAGACAAGAGACAGAAAATGTTGGAGATCCATTACAGCCAACCTTCGTTGTGGAGATGTCAACTGATGATGATGACTTCGATTTGCTCGAAAGCCACACTGGACCTCATCCATTTGTGGCTCAGATAGGCATCTGAGTCTCTGCTCCAGTATTCTAAAGTAGATTTTACCAGGGACACTGAGAATATGCCTCTATGGTTTCCACATTGTCAGTTGTCACCCTTTTCGAAAATCCGTGTTATTATGGCAATCTCCCAATCCTTTGGTATGGTCTTGTTGCACCAAGCTGCCAGTAGGACCCTTAGGAGTAATAGGTCGCCTGCTGCTCCCATGTACCATTTCTGGTGTTATGCCATCATGTCCTGCTGCTTTGCCCATCTTGATTTTCTCCAGTGCTGCCTTCAGTTCTTCCATCTTTATTTCATCTTCACCACCATTGGTTTCCTCTTCTGTGTCAGTGGTTATCATTTCTGATGCTTGACCTTGCTCACCATCCAGGAGCTCTGAAAATATTCTTTCCATCTTTCCGTTACTTCTTTTGGGGCAGTAAGCAATTTGCCTTGCTTGTCCTTTATAAATTTATGAGGGCACTGTTTTTCCTTCCTCATATTCTTTAGGGTCTTATAGAACAATTTCTGGTTTTCTTGCGCATCGCTTTCTAGCTTTTCTCCCAAATTCTTCCCAAGACTTCTGTTTTGCTGCTAGCACCTTGTTCTTTGCTTCTGTTCTAAGTATCATATATTCTCTGTATTTCTCTGTTTTTCATTCTGCGTTTTTAGCTCTTAAGCATTATTTCCATGCCTTTTTCTTCTCTTAATTTCTCTTTAACCTCATCTGTCCACCAAGGTGTCCTCTTTCTCTTGTTCTTAAGTCGAACTTCACCACATGCTTCTGCTGCAGCTGTCTTTATGATTGTCCATAAATTTCAGCCAGAGTGTTTCCAGGTCATCCGGTTGTTGTTCTGTGTTTCTCACTGCTGTAGCAAGAAGCCCCTGGTATCTGGTCTTCACTTCTGGCTCTCTCAGCTTGTAGGTCTTAATGCTCGCTTTCCCCTGTTCATTTACTTAGCTTCTTGCATGATGTTAGGCAGTTCCTAGCCCGAGTAACTCTTTCAGTTGTTCTTTTAATTGTTAACACTTCCAATCTCTGGCCGCTCCACACTCTAGCATCCCGGACATACTTGAATGAGCTATTCCAGTTTGTTGCCTTTAGTATCAGTCCGGTTTTCTCTCTTATCAATCAATCAATACCCTTTAGCTCCCCAAGGAGCCTAGGCCTTCAACAAACACATGCCAAGTCTTCCTGTCCCGTGCCATGCGCTCAAGCTCTTTCCATGTTTTCCTCATCATTTTCTCCTCTGCATCCAGCTCTCTTCTCCATGTGTTTTTTGGTCTACCTCTGCCTCTCTTTCTCTGTGGATTCCAGAACAAGGACTGCGTTGTAATGCTATCAACAGGTTTCCCCAATGTGTGTCCTATCCATCGCCAGTGTCTTCTTCTCAGCTCTTGTTCCAGTGGTACTTGTTTGGTTCTTGTCATCAATTCCACATTTGTGACTTTGTCATACCATTTCAGTCCTTCTATTCTATGCAAGCACCCGTTTATAAAAGTCTAGCTTTTTAGTTGTTGTTTTTGTTGCTCTCCATGTCTCAGAGCCATACAATAGGACTGACGACATTTGAGTTGAAGATTCTTATTTTCGTGTTGGACTTGATTTCTTGACTTTTCTCTCTTATGTTTCGCGTAATCTATGTAACTTTCTGTGATAATTAAATAAATCAGAACAACTCAACTTCAACAATTATAAAATTAATAAGTCAGCTGAGCACAATTTCTGAATTTATTATGTACATCTATCTACTTTTGTGCTGAATTGTGAGTGTTGGAAGATGGAAATCAATGGATAAATATATACTGTTCAAAAAAAGAAACGCATAGCTATCCGAGGGCGCGTTTTTATGAGTTTGTAAGTAAAATTTGGTGCTAGGGTATATAAAAACCAGCCTCAAATGTTCTTTACAGTGTCAAATGCACGTGTTGACCTGAATTGCGTTTGTTGTTGTAATCGTTACAACGCAGTGGTCAATAGTGTTTATGACGCAATTTTTGACCACAGCTCATGTGAAAGCAACAAAATTTGGGGTGAACACTATTCACTGACTACGCAACTGAAACCCTATAAAAGGATAACGCTACACACAAAAAAATTCAGTTCATTTTCAAGCAGACATTTATGGCGTCTCTATCGATAAATTTAAGGAACATTGCTATTGGCCGACTGCATGCAGGCGAAAGTCAAAGTCAGGTTGCCAGGCATCTAAACATGCATCAGAGTACCATCAGTCGACTTTGGCACCGGTTCCAAGCCACTGGCTCAGTTGAAGACTGGCATCACAGTGGACGACCCAGAGTGACAACAGCAGCGGAGGATCACTTTATTCTGCTTCGTCCCCTCAGAGACAGGTTTGCAACAGCTTCCTCAACTGCCCAGTCATTGCCTGCAGGACATCATGTGTCTGATCAAACTGTCCGGAATAGACTGCATGACGCTGGACTTTGGGCACAACGACCTCACCGAGGACCTGTCCTTACGCGCCACCAACGCCAAAATCGACTTCTTTGGGCCAACCAGTATCGTCTCTGGGCAGCTGACAATCATGGAGACGTGTCTGGTTTAGTGACAAATCTTTCTTTTTGTTGCAGCGTCATGATAGACGGCGTAGGTTCTACCGTAGGCGAAATGAAATTTTGCCCAAAATTGCGTTGAAGCTCTGCCGCACGGTGGTGGAGGTGCAATGGTGTGGGGAATGATCAGTTACAACGGAAGGAGTCAATTGGTGCACATTGAAGGAGGCTTGAATGCGCAACGATACGTCAATGAAATTCTTCGACCCCATGTCCTTCCTATTTTGGCTGCCCAAAGGTCTGTGTTTCAACAGGACAATGCCAGACACCATTGTGCACGGTTGACCACGCAGTTCCTGACTGCCAACAACATTCTCACCCTTCCCTGTCTCCAGACATGAGTCCGATTGAGCACCTGTGGGATGAGCTGCATAGACGTGTTTGTCGCCGAGATGTTGCTCCAGCCAATCGTCGTGATCTGTTCCAGGCACTCCAGGAAGAGTGGGCAGCCATCCCACAGGCCCACATCAGATGTCTGATCGCATCCATGCCCAGGAGATGCCAGTCGCTGATCGATGCAAGAGGAGGCCACTCACCATACTAACGAGAAAGCCCGTACACAAAAAAACTCTCGTGACCCAGATGCAAAACAACTGTCAATTGATTGGTTGAACCCTAAGGTATTCTTGTGTGCAATTTGAACAATTAACTCATTAAATTAAAAAAGTTATTGAATGTCAAAATTATGGCTATGTGTGTGCCTTCAGTAGCTATGCATTTCTTTTTTTGAACAGTATATTACAAAATTTGGATGATGGTGAAATTATAATTGACTTAAAATAGAAAGTCTTTCCTGGATCTTCCACTTGTATAGAAATAAAAGTGTATCAGCTGTGCTGTTATCACTAGTCTCTGGCTATGTTAAAAGTCAGTAATTTTCATCATCGACTTTGACGGCTCACAAATGATGCAGAAATTGGTCCTATTGCATACTCATCTTCAGAGTAAGATCAGTTCTTGTTTGAATGACACACAACACTGTATTTTGAAGATCTGTGCGTTAGCGTACCCAACATTGAGGAGGACTAAGGCTGAAGTACAGATAACAATCGATAGGCTCCTGTGAGGTTCCAGGCAGCTTGGATTGAACTGAACTCTAGATCTCAGGTTTATGATGACTCATATGAACCTGTGAACAATGATAGACATGTGGCTAGTCCGTGTTTATGGAACCACAATTCAAGTGTGTATGATATGAGTGTGTCTCAGATGTTTGCATGTATATGAATGATACATGGCTCAGTATGATTTAGCAATAGCGAGACAAGACAGGTGTCTAACTGCAGAACATTTTCTCAAATAATATAATACATGAATAAAACCAAATTACATTGTATACATAGGTATGATGCTATTGTTGTCTTTCACATATGGAATGCCAAGTCAGCTCTGAAAAGTGCTGTACTTGCTAGCAGGTTATATTAATCCTGACAAGGACTGTTGAGGTTATATTAATCCTGACAAGGACTGTTGAGGTTATATTGTCGGTTTCCATCTTCAGCAATCATACTAGTTAATACAAATATTCTGCCTGGTACATTCATATCCTAACGATGTAGATCAACCAACTAAAATTCTGAAATAAACAGTGATATTAATTTCACAAATATATACAGTAATTCTACATACCCTCTTAGGATAGATGTTAAGCACAGATTAGACTTGGGTTGGTGACGTAAACCTGCACTGCAAGCATACGGCAAAGTATTAGCCTTGGCAGCTCTCTTCTTCTGTCTATCTCTCTGGCCTGTTTTGTGTTAGTGTGCGGTTTGAATACAGCGCTGCCTCTTTTTATAGGTTGGCCGCGGACGTATAGGAGACCAGGGTCAATAAGTTATTATCAACTTCCTTGGTTTCCGTAGTTCTGAGTGAAACTGTGTAAGTTACCATCCAAACCTATACTCCGTATAACTACAGACTTCTATCCATAACCTTTGTGACAGTACTGCCTCCCCTGCTTTGCAGTAGTGGTCCAACAGTGGCCAAAACTCAAGAGTATCTAATATGGGCTTCAAAGGTGTCTACGTTCGAATAAGATTACTCTTGGCAGATATGTAGATAGAAGGTTAATGACGCTTCTGCCACAAAGGTGTCGTCTTCACAAGATATTCAGATAAGCAAAAACAATGCTGCGTTTGGCTGAGCACATTAATTCTAGAATCTGCCGACAACTTTTGTGAAGAATTAAGCAATGATTAATTTTAGCTCGTTAAGCCCCCACCTCTGATTTACTCTGTGGAATTCTTATTATTCTGGTTTAGCTCTGTTTAGAGTATGTGTAGTAATTTGACTGAGACAAACATGCAATAACTTTAAAATGATTAAATCAAAGTTAAATTTGTAAAATTACAAATAAAAAAATTTAATAATCACTTAAGTTTTAACAGCAAGAAAATAATTGAATAGTTTAGAAGAAAAGTTTCATCATTGATGGATAATAGACTCGATGAAAAAAAGTTCACTTTAGCAGCTTATATATGGAACTTAGCTGCCAATGGCGGTTCTGCTCCTTCTGATGGGTTTGTTCTTTTTACACTGCTCCTGCTCATCACTGGTCAAGGTTGTCGGGTGTAGCTCGTTTCCCAGAAATGTCAAGGAGAGTCTACAAAGTTGGTCTTTCGTCTTAAAGCGTAGGCCACTTGTCCCTTCTTGTTCCAGAAATAGTACTTTCTGCTGGTACCACCAATAACTACGGTAAAGAATAGAAATGAAACGCTCTTCTGAGTATTGCGTGCCCCGACACATACTTATGTGTCCCCTTTCTTCTATTCTACAATCCCATTTATTTCAGAATTTACCCTCGATGAGAATTAAATTTAATCCCTCGGGATAAACTTTCTTTTACAGTTAAATTGAATAGCCTCAAATGACTGGGACATCCACTAGCGATTTTCACATATTAAAATTCATATGGTAATATACATATATATGTTAGTTCACATGTTAGTCATAAAATATAGAATGTAAAATCACAACTTACGCCAATCCTGGCTCACAGACTTTTTGCTCAGATGAATAAAAGAGTCTTGAATCGGCCTCTTACATGCGTCTGGGGTGTCATTAATTTAATAAGTTCCCTCTCTGACTTTGTGTGTTTCCTTCAGTTCCCTCAGATAGTGGCTTTCCTTATTAAAATGAGAGAGATTTCCTGGGCTGTTTTTGTAAGTCCTGATAAATACTCAAATAAAAGGTGTCCGGTCCGATAAAATGGAATTCTGAATTCTAGGCTTCACTCTGGCAAGGTCTGGTGTCTTGGCAAGAGATCTTCACAGTAGTTTTGACTGACTGAAGCATCAGGTTATATTCACTGCCTTCCCTCGCATTCTTTGTTATGAAGCTCAGATGATCAGCCAATCTGATTTGAATATTTTGCATGACATCTAGTGCACAATTTCAAACATTACTTTTCTGAAAAGGGGCAGTAAACATTCGATTGCCAGCAGGCAAACTTACAGACATATCGGTAACCTCACACGACAATGTGTGTAAGATGTAACAAATTATTACTTTCGCTAAAGTAATGTCTTTGTAACAAGGTGTACCAGAAACGATTATGTCATGCTTGACTGTCCAGAATGTGCCTCAGAGACGATTAATCTCTTATCTGCCGTGCACCTTGTCCTAATCTTAGCAAAGCTTTGCCGCACCCTGGCAAACACGATGTATTATCACCAACAAGGGGTGTCAGATGTTTGAACACACAAGCTCTTTGCTACATAGCAAACAGTAAGGAAAGGGTGCAACTCTGAAACAAAATCGCAATGAAATCAGTACAAAAATATAACTAATACTGCCATAGAAAGAGAGATCGGAAAGAGGATGCACCAAAATCCATCTAGTGACAACCTTCTGTTATACCATCTTTCAATTCCCAGACTGGGAGCTTCCTTTCCATATATATTTGGTTGAAGTAGGTTATGATATATATATTTACAGAATTTTAAAGTATATCGACTTGGTAGTTTACGATGTGCTGGCTCAGTCAAACTCAATTTTCTCCACAAATACTTCTCTCCAATATTCCTTTGAAATGCACATTCCTGGCTTTTTCCTTCGAACAACAAACTAACTTCTATCATTATTCGATAATGCATGTGCTTATACTAAAATAAATCTGTCCAGAAGTTCGTACAAAAAAGTACACTGCTGTCGCCATGTTAAAATGCCATACTATTATCGATCGGCTTTTGCAGTCTCCTGCGTTTTGATTGGATGCCCTAGATTAGCCTTCCAAGAATAATACTAAACATCGGGCTTACGCACATGCCATACTTTTCCTGTCTTTCATGCATTTACTAGGCACGTGTTAGAACTTGCACTACACTGATGACCTGGAAACTCTCTGGCTTAAATTCAAGGACATCATAAAGACAGCTGCAGCAGAAGCAGTGGTGAAGTCCGACTTGGGAACAAGAGAAAGAGGACACCTTGGTAGACAGAGGGAGTTAAATAGAAAATAAGAGAGAAGAAAAAGGCATGGAAACTACACTTAGGAGCTAAAAACACAGCAGGAAAAAACACAGAAATATAGAGAATATGTGATACTTAGAACAGAAGCAAAGAACAATGTGCTAGCAGCAAAACAGAAGTCCTGGGAAGAATTTGGAGAAAAGCTAGAAAAAGAAGCTCAAGAAAACCAGAAATTGTTCTACAAGACCCTAAAGAACATGAGAAAGGAAAAACAGTGCCATCTTAAACTTATAAAGGACAAGCAAGGCTAATTGCTTACTGCCCCAAAGGAAGTAATGGAAAGAATATTTCTCAGAGCTCCTTGATGGTGAGCAAGGTCAAGCATCAGAAATGATAACCACTAGCACAGAAGAGGAAACCAATGGTGGTGAAGAAGGCATGAACATGGAAGAACAAGATGGGCATGGCAGCAGGGCATGATGGTATAACAACAGAAGTGCTTAAGTACATGGGAGCAGCAGGCGACCTATTACTCCTGAGGGTCCTACAGGCAGCTTGGTACAACAAAACCATACCAAAGGATTGGGAGATTGCCATCACAACACCAATTTTCAAAAAGGGTGACAATCAATAATGTGGAAATCATAGAGGCATATCTCTTCTCAGTGTCCCCGGTAAAATCTACTCTAGAATTCTGGAGCAGAGACTCAGATGCCTATCTGAGCCACAAATGGATGAGGTTCAATGTGGCAACTGAGCAAACCAAAGTACTCAAGACTAAATCTTCACTCAATCAGCCGAGTGAAAAGGCCCTAGAGTATAAAGGTGAGATGCACCTTTGTTTCTTGGATCTGGAATAAGTGTTTGACAAGGTCCCCTGGAGCAAACTTCGGGGCTGCTTGGCATGGAAGCACATTCCAGCACCTCTGACACGTGCTATACAGAACTTCTACAAGTCTTGCAGAAATTACGAGGAGCGTTCAGAAAGTAATGCACCACATCATTTTTCTCAGCTAATAATGAAGATAGAAGCATGAAATTTTGCACACTTCAAATATGGCATGTGCCAATTGTGTGCACCAAATTGCACCACAACAGGCCAAATAATACGACTGCCCTAAACCGTTGAACTGGAGCGTGTTAGCAACTTGCGTTATAAGCAGCGAATTGTGATAGAATTTCTCGTTGCAGAGAAGGAAACTGTTGTGAACATTCACAAGCGTCTATGTGATGTGTATGGAAGTTTTGCAGTCGACAGGAGTACAGTCAGTAGCTGGGTTCAGAGAATCAAAGAATCAGGAAGTGGAGATACGGAGCTGCTTGATCGGCCGCGCTGTGGACGTCCTGCCACAGCCACCAACGCAGAAATGTTGAAATGCGCTGAGGGCATTATTCTTACTGATAGGCAAATCACTACTCAACAATTGGCCTTACAGCTGTCAGTCAGCATTGGTAGTGCAAATGCAGTTAAAAAAACTCTTGGATTTTCTAAGGTTTGCACAAGATGGGTTCCTTGAAGTCTCACAAATAACCACCGATTGCAAAATAAAGCAATTTCTTCTGAATTGTTGGAGCATTTCAATGCTGATGGAGAGAACTTTTTGGCTAAGATCGTTACAGGTGACGAAACCTGGGCACATCATTTTGAACCTGAGACAAAAAGACAGTCAATGGAGTGGCATCATCCGCAATCACCACGAAGAAAGAAATTCAAGACAATTCCTTCAGCTGGAAAGGTCATGATCACTGTCTTTTGGGACATTGAAGGTGTGATTCTTGTGGACGTTATGCCAAGAGGAGAGACAATCAATTCACAAGCTTACATTAAGACATTGAAAAAAACTCAATCAACGTTTTCGCAGAGTTCGGCAGCACAAGAATCCAACAGACCTGCTTCTCCTTCATGACAATGCGCGACCTCACACAAGTCTGGCAACACGGGAAGCAATCACCAAATTGGGTTGGACTGTACTACCCCATCCACCCTATAGTCCTGATTTGGCACCCTCTGATTTTCATCTATTTGGTCCACTTAAAGATGCACTCCGTGGGACAAGGTTTGAAGATGATGAAGGAGTGATTCATGCAGCGAAGAAATGGCTACATGATCAAGACAAAATCTGGTACGGGCTAGGAAAACATGCACTTGTTTCGCGCTGGCATAAACCGTACAAGTTGATGGGGATTATGTTGAATAATACCGATGTTTACATGACATATCCATGTATATTGTGTATAAATTTCATGCTTTTTGAATAAACAGCTCCTGAGAAAAACGATGTGGTGCATTACTTTCTGAACGCCCCTCGTATGTAAGGATGGCAAACCATAAGTCAGAAGAGTTCAGGACCATCACTGGTGTAAGACAAGGTGATATTCTGTCACCTTACCTTTTCATACTCCTCATGGATGATGTCATCAAAGCATGTAAGGAGAGGATAAGAAAGTATCCAGTGAGATACTGGAAGATCAGACTGGTATGCATTTCAGAGCTGGCATTTGCAGATGATGTTGCCCTGATTGCTAAATCAGAGGCACATCTTCAATCCAACCTGCAAGTCTGGAATTAAGAGCTTGAGAAGAAAGAGATGGTCATCAGCAGATTAAAACAAAAACCATGGTGATATCATGAGAAGAAAGAAGGCATCAGATTAAACTGGGAGAACAGGTCCTGGATCAGGTAAATCACTTTAAATACCTCAGAGCTGCTATAGACTGGAAGGGAGGCATCAAAGAAGCTCTGGCTACCGAAGAGCAGCAGCTGGGAGACTTTTTCAGGCCATAAATTGAGGATTCCTCAGCAAAAGAGAACTTGGCAAGAAAACGAAGATGGCTGTATACTGCTTCACCTATGTCCCAGTCTTGACACATGGATGCGAGTCATAGGCAATGACTGAAACCCACAAAAGCCAGATCCAAACCTCAAATGAGGTATCTGGAGAAGGTGGTTGAAGTAACAAGAAGAGACATGGTCCGCAACCAGAGGATACGTCATGGCCTAAAAACCCAACCCCTGCAGACCCAAGTAGAACAGTCCCAACTAAGATGGTTTGGCTATGTCTGCAAAATGGGAGAAGATCAGCTACCATGACAAGTATGGGAAACTAAGAACCTGGGATCCAGACCTCCACGACGACCCAGAGTCCGCTGGGAGGACAACATTAGACAATCTCTGAAGGACCGAGGACTAGAATGGAACCAGGCCAGGAGGAAGACAGCCGATAAGATAGTATGGTGCTCTCTCTTCCAAACCTCTACCTCACGGTAGAAGAGGAAGGACTAAGTAAGTAAGATAGATTTCTGTTTCACATTTGTCATCTTCTGTTATTATATGACTAAGATATGAGAAACTCTTGAACTCCAGGATTTTTCAACATTTCCTTATATTTAACAGTGGCTTATCATTTGCTTTGCAAATAATCATAGTTTTTGTTAAATCTCAATGTAAATGTCCAAACTACATTCATGACTTATGCTATTTACGTGCTTCACTAGTTCTTTAGTTTCTGTTCACTGTATCATCTGCATATCTACTGTTGTTTATTGATCTTCCACTGATGTTCAGCCCTGGCATTTCCTGCATCTGTTTGAAAATTTCTGTGTAGATATTAAATACGCAGGGGGACTGAATGCAACCTTGTCACACATCCTTTTCCGAATATATATTTTTGAAAGTGTGTCTGTCTATCTGTCTGTCCGCTATAGAAATTAAGAAGGAACTATCTAGTCGACTCCAAAGGGGTCTAACAGGGGTAACATTTTACAAGGAATCTAATGGTGTGGAAAGTTGCCAAAAAGGCATCACTCATGGCTTAAATTAGAACTAATGCTTATTTTGCTTAATAAATGACCATAACCAGTCATAGGAATGTGACTGAGGAAGGGACTTAAACTGTTCGCCTTTGTCATGAGAAATAACCAGACCATAATACCACTAATGAATATATGTAGTTAGCAGCCACAATTTTCTTTATTTTATACTCGTACATACAGTTAAAAATCATTGTTACATTATGCATTTTACAGTGTTTATTATTAGTCGTTTGTGCACTAAAATGCACCAGTGATAAAAGAGATGGACGAATGTTGTTGGATGACGGGTGTCGAAAATGGAGTTCCGCCCGTGGAGGCCTGACTGTGGATATGGAAAATGTATATTAAAGTGTGGCCAGTTGGAGCAACGGTTAAATGGAGTATGTAACCCCATGTGTTAATCAAATGTGTTCTTTAAAGACTGTGTTTCACATAGATGATTGTATGGCTGATTGGAGCCCTGTGACAATGGAATGTGTCATAAAAGTCAATATGTCTGTACATGGATTGGCCACCCAAGTATAGATGTATAATTAAAGACGGGCGTGTATATGATGAGTACAGTCAGCTGGACAAGGAAGTTAAACGTCAAACCTGAGCCAACAAAAGGAATTTCCTAGACGATCTTGCAAGACAGGCAGAAGAGGCAGCACTGAGAAATGAACAAAACACAGTATACAAAATAACTAAAATCATCAGCGGAAAACGAGGTGCAAACAATATTACTTTAGTAAGAGATAAGCAAGGAAATCTCATCACGACAGCAGAAGGACAGGAAACAAGATGGGCAGAGCATTTCAGAGAAACTCTGAACAAGGAACCACCATTGAATGTTCCTGAGGCTGAAAATGATCTAGATGTTAATACAGACATCCCACGAAAAGAAGACATCATCACAGCAATCAAAGGGTTAAAGAATGGAAAAGCTCCTGGTCATGATAACTTAAATGCAGAGCTATTTAAGACAGACCCTGAGCTAGCAGCAGAACTATTAGAACCACTATTTGCACAAGTCTGGAATACAGGGACAACACCAACGGAGTGGAACAAAGGAATAATTGTCAAATTGCCCAAGAAGGGAGATCTTGCAGACTGCAATAATTGGAGAGGAATAACTCTTCTCTCAGTTCCCAGCAAAATACCAGGCAGGATAATTATACAGAGAATCTCAAAAGCAGTAGACCACAAACTGAGGAGAGAACAAGCAGGATTTAGAAAGAACAGAAGATATGTAGATCATATATTTACCCTCAGGAACATTATAGAGCAGTGCTCAGAATGGCAAAGACAGCTTTACATTAATTTCGTTGATTTTGAAAAGGCTTTTGACAGTATAAATAGGGACAGTTTATGGAAAATACTGAGGGCTTATGGAATTCCAAGCTGCATAGTGTCAATCATAAAAAGCCTCTATGCCAACTTTACGTGTAGTGTTGGGCAGAGCAACCTAACCTTTGAGGTGAAAACAGGAGTACGACAGGGATGCCCCTTATCAACCACTCTATGTTTAACAGTCACAGACTGGGTGATGCGCCAGACAACAGAGGGCAGTCCAAGAGGAATAAGATGGACTACATTTTCTACATTGGAAGATCTGGAATACGCTAGTGCCCTAGATTCTATAGAGAGTTACGTCAACTATGTCAGAATCGAAAATGAGGCTGAATGACGTAGACGCCATATTCGGCTGGACAATACCAGGGCTAGTAGCGTGAATAAGCATCGAGTAAGATTTTTTTTTTTTTAAGTTAATGAAGAAAAATATCCCATTCAACCTCTGATGGGTTATAATTAGGATATATATTGTTTTCAATTCCAAATAATATGAACAACTGCCGATATGAGAAAGTGGCATCACATTTGTCAAATCGTTGTAAATAGGGACAATCACAATTATGCTACCAACGGGCTGATCACCCGTTTGCCAGTTACTTCGATTACGGAAACAACAGCAAATGGATTGATTTGCCGTTGCCCTAAAGACGCCAATAGGCGTGATGGGAAACAATGGCAAAGAAAACCTATCTGCTGTTGCCCTAAGACGCCACTAGGCGTAATGGCCACTGACTGCTTTGACGGTCGGTGGCTAAGGACGGAAGAAGAAGAAGACAATTATGCTAATATGTTAAATAAACAAAAACAAAACAAAAAAACAAACAAAATCAAGAAGAAGCTCTGAACAAGAATAATATTAAAATGGAGGGGTGTAAAGGCCTGGTGGTTCCAGTTATATAACTGACTTTAACAAATATTTAATTGACTTTCATCTGTTAAGTCATATGCATTGTAAGAACAGCATCAGACCTTCACATTCCCAGCCACTAATATTAACATTTGTTCATGTTAAATATTGTTTGACTATATTATGCAGTTCCCTAGGTCTGTCCATTCTTAACAATTCTTCTATATTTATAAGATTATATATATATATATATATAATAATTTTAAATTTTATAATATAAATTATGTAATTTTATGATTTTAATATAAAAAATATAACATTATATAATAAAAATTATCTAATGTAATAAAGTTTTATATTTTTATTATTTGATTAATATCTATTAATTATAATAACATTCTAATAAAATTATATAATAAATTATATAATATTATTATTTTATAATAATAAAAATTATAATATATAAATATATAAATATAAATATATATTTATATATATATAATAATAATTTATTTATTATGTAATTTTTATTATTAGGCTATATTACATACATACATACGCACGCACGCACGCACACACACACACGTATATATACATATATATATATATATAATAAAAAATTATATAATATAATTATATAATAAAATTATAATAAAATCTCAGGTCCAAAATATGTAATTAGATTTTCTTAAAACTATCTATACATTGTTACATTTTTAATAAAAACAAAAACTGATGTGATCATCTGGATCTAGTAAAACTGTCAGTGTCTACAACAGTCATTCACCAGTTTCCACATCTCAAATTAGGTAAATAGTTCAATTCGAAGGGAGTATGTTTTTGCTAAGTGTTGCAATTCTAACGGAATATTTGTTGCCAAATAGTGGAATTCTGACGGAATATAAAATTTAACGGACTATGTGTTAAAAATTCACGCTACTGATTCTTATTCAACAAACCGGTAAGTAAACTAGTTTTCTTCTTTTTGTTTTGTTAGTTGAAATACAAAGAATAGTACAAATTGTGCTACTGTATTTGCATCTAATTTTATTTCAAATTATTAGTTAAACTAAACGAAAATGCAAATTGGGTCTGAAACTCGCGATTGGGTCCATTTTCCTGCAATACGGGTACAGCTGAAAATGGCGACCAAATTTTAGTTGGCGTAACTCTCTATAGAATCTAGGGCACTGGAAAACGCAGATGACATGGCACTACTAGCACATTCACATCAACATATGCAGGAAAAAATGGATAGACTTAATAAGTATAGCCAGCAGGTGGGCTTGAACATCAATCTAAAGAAGACAGAGGTCATAACGCTCAATGTGAGCAACCCTGAGCCCATATCAGTAAGGAATCAGCAACTGGAACATTCAGACACCTTCACATACCTAGGATGCATAGTAACACCAGACGGCGGAGCGAGCAAAGACATCAACAACAGAATGAACAAAGCAAGAACAGCCTTTTTTAGTCTAAACAACATCTGGAAGTCCTCTCAGTACAGCACAATCACAAAATTAAGATTACATCAGAGCTGTGTGCTTTCTGTGCTTCTCTATGGTGCGGAATGCTGGAGAGTTACAGAGAAGGAAATGTCGAAATTGTCCTCTTTTCACACAACATGCCTAAGAAAAATTCTCCGAATCTTTTGGCCGAATATCATCACCAACCAAGATCTGCTTACTCGGAGCAAGCAAGAGGACATGCACACAATCATAGCTGGCAAATGCTAGAGCTGGGTTGGCCATGTCCTCAGAAGAGACCCTGATGCTGTCACAAGAACAGCTATGTTATGGTCCAACACAAAACTTTCAAACAAATAAGTCTGGCCATGTTGATGAGAGATTACAAGAGATTTATGAAATTTGGAAACAGAATTAAAAAACAAGTGGCACGTTACCTCAATTCTTTACATAAAACAATGTTAGATATTGAAATTGAATATATGGTTCCTCATTAACTTCATATTTTACTAAGCATTCTTTTAAAACTGACTTCTAGAACAGGAAGCCGATAAAACAGACGCTAAGATCTTTGACAATTTGCAAGACATACACAGCAACACTAGTTCTGTTAAAATAATTAACAGCAAGGCAATGGTGCCATTTGGCTGGTCCTAGGTTCTATTCCCGGTAACCCTATCACTTATATTTTCTTTTCTATTGTCTGGCATCATCCTTTATGTCCAACGAGTACCTCATTATAACCTTTATTTATTTATTTACTTATTTATTTACAATTCATAGGGCTCAGGTTTCCTCCATTTTGTAAAAAAACAGTTAAGAGGTTTAGTAGCAACTGGAAAATGCAGAGGAATTAGAGGCCAAAATTGAATTTTTCCAGACATGTACTGAACTTTGTGAAGATGAGGAGAAAGTTAGATTTGAAGTTAAACTTGCAAATGCGTAAGATAGAATGGTCCAACTTCAGTTTGCGGGTCAATGTGCTAGGGCAGATATTATAAACTGCATTTGTGTGTATAATATCGTAAATGTTAATAATCATATCTCTGATACTGTGTGCGTAATCATATAATAAATTAAATCATTATATTGTTTTAACACAATATTTCTACATTTTTATTTACAATGCGCAGCATCAACAGTTACTTTTAAAAAAACTCTCATTCTCAATGTATGCTTTCGCACTCTGTGTAGTACAAGTAATAGAAATTGAACCAAGATTAATTACTTGTCAGTTCATCTTTTGATAACTCCTATTAGAAGCATGCCGCAAAATATTTTCAGCTATTCCATTTTCTGTAACTGTCTATTTTATATTAATGTATGAATTGAGTACAGTTTTTGTATACTGTTAATGTCATTGTGTAACAATGATGATATATTAAAACTTGAAAAAATTACTTTTTGCACTTTTTCAGACTCTCATATCTTCTGTTGTAATTATAGTACAATGTTAGTTTTTAAACAGAAACTTAGAGTAACATACTAACTATCACCAAAAGATACTTTAAAACTGGAGTTTCCAATGATTTGCAGTGAAGGTTTAATTACCCCATATTGAATGTTTAGAGCGCTAGGACTGGAATTCCCGAACGCCGGTAAGAATTTGACCCAGTGACCAAATGGTAGCAGAAAAGAACGCAGTTGACTAAAAGCGTGTTAACAAACAGCCATGAGGACTGTGATGTGTAATTATTTTTCGGGGAATTAAACATTTGATGCTTGAGGCTTTGATACAGCCCCGACTGAATTATTTTCGCAGTTTTTAAGTATACACTACTTTGGGGATTTGTACTAATCTTTTCTTTCAGAGGTCAGCACCATTGTGCAGTGAAAATTTTACGCTCTGACTGAAATTATTATACATTCTTTGCGTTTAGTTCTGACGTCACTTGATACATCATTTTTATTTGTTTATGTGCTCATTTTGTTTGACTTATTTTTCTGTTTCTGTATCTTTTATAATTTTTCATTCGTTACACAAACATTTTTTTTCCACGTTTCATTATTAATGCTTGGTGTTACGAAGGTGTCTTTAGATGTTAAACACCCACCGTATGCCCGGGTTCATGGGCTCTACTAGGGTAAACTTTAACACAGTACACACTGATACTTGCATATGTGTAAGTCATCGAATAACACGCTGCGTACAACAGTACCACAACTTATTTGACGAAACAAGTGATGAGATTCACAGTACATCTACAGCAACAATAATCTCCTCTGGTCGATCAAACATAAACCAGAAACTCATGAGTGGTGTATCGACCATACTCAAATACTTCTCTCGGCTCTCATATATCACTAGGGACCCAAAGATGCAGCAATAGAGAATGCAGTCAGCGACCTATAGCTTGACTGCTTGCATCAGGGTCAGCGAACCAGAGCTGACCAAGACCCTACTCTACCTCCACGTGGGTCCTGGAAACAGGCTGCATCACTGCAGTCTGGCTGAGCGAGTAGGGATCGCAGAGGGAAGGCAAACCCGGTCCCAAAAAATGCCGTGCTGAAGTCGGATGTGTCGACCGAAAGGTGCAGATATCACAGCTTCAGCGTAAACAGACACAACGCAACCAACGTCCTTTTCAGGACGAACGAGGAAGAGGAAGAAGATATATCACTAAAGCATTTGATCTAAATCAGAACATGTCCGAATCACACAGAAACAGCTCCTTTCTACAATATTCACGACTCTACTTGAAAACACAACATTACACATCCGAATCTCTCAGCTGACTCCCAAACTCTCGCTATCCCAGCCAACTCACTGTTAGCTCACTCACTCACACCTAAAACACGAGAACAGTGACCATACTTCTCTCTGCCAAACATCACGCATAAATCCTTCACACCACTGAACACAACAAACTCACAACAATAAATAACCCATACTCCTTCCTTTTCCCTACCCGCAATATTCCCAGTTACTACTGTTACACAACTCTTGGCATTGCAAACTCCAGATATTATGTGGGAGTATTGCATAACCACTGAAGATGGTGACGACAGGTTAATGTTTGGAGAATTGGTGATGGGCTTAAGAAAATATGAACTTGAATCATTTGATTTCCATTGTATCAGGATAAAAGATGGTTGTATTGCGAATATATATAATACTGAAATAATGGATGCTATGTGAATAGACGGAATTATCTGAGGTTTTATATCGGAGATTTTGACGCATGCTGGTTTAATGGATATAATATTGAATGTGCAAGGATATTACCGCACAATGGTTGAATGCCACGTATGTCGTTATAGCAGCTGGAGATGGTTAAGGGATTGAGCTATTGCTCCAGTATTTTGTTTTACAATGCTAATATATGTATGATGGCGGTACCGAGACTGCGTTATAAATCGTTGGAATGTACATTTACGACATCATGGCGTGGTTTGTGCGGATGGTGTACACAGTTCCGTCCTTGTCATGGGTTTTGTTATTCCTGGGTTGTGTAAAGGGATGCCCGTTGGAAATGCATGGTCGGGTGGGTGCGTCACTGCATAGTATGCATGATACCAGTGTTGTTTTAATTATAAATGTCAGTGTATCTGAACTTGCACATTTTCTTTTATCAGGACTAATGCTATGGTCGACGTTGGTGGTTGCCAAATAATTTCTATGGCTATATTTATACTACCTAGCTGCATTTCATGAGATTTAATGGATACTCGAGATATGTATGATGACCACAATCCTGTTCGTATGGAGATGACTCATGCCATATGTTTCAGGATTGCTACGTGCTCTACCAATTCATGATTTCCCCACTAGTGACGATTCTTGGACAATGAACATTCATTAGTATAGTTAGTTAGTATGTTAGTTTAATTTTTAGACTTAGTTAGATATTCTTTTCCATTTTTATGTGATCATTGTCGTGCCAGGGTTCATTGCTGTTCTCTTTAGTGGTAACCTTTGGTTCCCACTTCAAAAGAGGGGGTTAATATGTTACGTTTTGCATTTTACTGCACAAACGAGACAGTGTTAATTACACTGACTAACAAAAAAAAAAAATTTTTTTCTTTCTCTAACATTTCTATGTTTTTCTGGTCAATTTTAATGCGCTGTTTTTAAATCTGCAAACCGTTTTTCTCTATCAGGTCGGGATCTCTAGAAATACGCAATTGAAGTTTTTTAACAACGCATACAGTATTACAACATCATTTGTACAAGAAGTATAACAGTTATGTAGGCTTGAATTTCTTTGCAGTCAACTTTCGTCGGTGAATGGCATGTGGTACATCGCGATGAAGCATCCAACAATAATCGGCAAGCATGGTCACACTCCACCGTCCTTGATAACGTGACTCCATTACGGCGATATCTTGATGGAATCGTTCTCCATGTTCATCGCTGACTTCGCCAAGGTTGTCAGGGAAAAAGTCAAGATGCAAATCGAGCAAATGGATTTTGAGGGACATGTTACAGCCCATAATTCTGTATGCATCTATGCACTGCTTAACAATATGCACATAGTCGACAGATTTGTGATTTCCCAGAAAGTTATCGACGATCGATTTGAATGCCATCCATGCGCGAAGTTCACTACCATGTAACAAGTTCTCGAATTGTTTGTCTGCAATAACTTTCCTAATCTGAGGTCCTACAAAGGTACCTTCCTTTATCTTTGCATCGCTAATTTGCGGAAACTTTTCTCGAAGATAAGTGAAAGCTTTGCTCGTTTTATCTAACGCTTTTACGAAATTCTTCATGAGCCCCAACTTTATATGTAACGGTGGTAAAATGATGCTGTCTTTGTTAACTAATGGCTCGTGTATTACATTTTTATGCCCGAGCTGCATACGATCCCTGATAGGCCACACCTTTCTTGCATAATGTTCCTGTCTGTTGCGGCTGTCCCATTCACATAGGAAGCAACAAAATTTAGTATACCCAGTCTGCATGCCCGTGAGAATTGCAATGACCTTTAGGTCTCCACAAATCCGCCATTGGTAGTCATTGTACTTTATTTTTGCCAAAAGTATAGCCATATTGTCATAAGTTTCTTTCATATGAACAGAGTAGGCGACTGGAATTGATGAAAATAAATTTCCATTATGCAATAACACGGCTTTTAGACTAGTCTTGGAAGAGTCGATGAAAAGTCGCCATTTGTTGACTATGTGCTCATGACCGAGGTGCACCATTAGACCTTTTACATCTTTGCAATAGCAAATGTCATCATCCATCTCAAAGTATTGTAAAAGTTCTCTGTGTCTATGACGAAATTTAGATATCGGAGTATTGGGCGCTAAAAGATTCCATTCTTTGAGTCGCGAACCGAGTAATTCCGCTTGTCCTTTGGTGAGAGCGAGATCACGTATTAGATCTGAAAGTTCTGAATGGTTAATTAAGTGAACACCATCATTCACCGGTACATAATCCGAGTCAGAATTAGTTTCTAAAGCAGGTAAACTATCACTTTCTGATGGTTCATTCATGTCCAACGGATATTGTTCTGGTGGAACTGGGATCGGACACGTGATTGGATCATGAGGCACTGGTTTCGAAACCGATTCAATATTTGGATAAACCACAGACTTTCTAGTTTTAAAAGTGAAACCATAGATATTTGTCAAGCAGAAGTAACAATCAGTAGCGTGATTTGTCGGTTCACGCCATATTACTGGCACTCCAAAAGGCATCGACTTATGCTTCGGCGATTTTCGTAACCAACCTGCCAATGTATTTGCACAAGTCGAACAAACTGCATTTGGCTTCCAAGATTTATTTGCATCATCAACTTTCGAATCGAAATAAAGTTCATATGCTTTCTTTAGCAATGGTGTAAAGTTTTTCTGGTGAACACGATCGGTAAAATATCCGCACACGTAACAGAACAGATCAGCCGAATTTCTACAACTTCTAGAAGCAATATTTCACTCAGAATTATTTCAAAATACAGTAACTATTTGAAATATAACGTAACATATGTCATGCATCTTTTAGCAGTATAAAAAGTAGAATTATTTTGCATTTTATTAATTTTTAAAAAGTTATATAGTAAAAATGAAACGAAGCAAATAACGGTTTCCCAAAAATATATTTATTCACAAATATCTTAAGAACCCGACGTGATAGAGATAAACGGATTTCAAATTTGAAATCAGCGCAAGAAACTGACCTAAGAACACTTATTCTTATATAAGAAAGAAAAATGTTGTTTGTCAGTGTTATTAGTCGTTTGCGCACTAAAATGCTCGTGATAAAAGAGATGCATGAATGCTGTTGGATGACGGGTGTCGAAAAAGGAGTTCCGGCCGTGCATATGGAAAATGTATGTTAAAGTGTGGCCAGTTGGAGCTACGGGTAAATGGAGTATGAACCCCCATGTGTTAATCAAATGTGTTCTTTAAAAACTGTGTTTCACATAGATGATTGAATGGCTGACGGGAGCCCTGTGACAATTGAATGTATCATGAAAGTTAATACGTCTGCATACGGATTGGTCGCCCAAGTATGGATGTATATTTAAAGACAGGCGTGTATATGATGAGGATTATTATACGATGAGGAATATTCATAAATGATGAAACGTGATGTAAAGGCTCTACGTGTTTCTTGATTCAGTTTGATGTTTGCAAGATTGGAGAATTACATTTGATTTTGTTTCCGTTTGTTAATAATAATAGCCCGCTACGAGCCAGGCGAGGCTAAGTGTGACGACTGGCCCAATCTTCTCTTCATTTAATTTACGAGACACCATTTTTTTAATTCATCTTCAATGCATGATCGAAAAAGCCGGTAAAAATACGCGGCACATTTCGCTCGTTGATAACAATTCTAGCGTCTAGTACTATTTTTAGATTAACGACGTCTTCTTCTTCTTTCGTTCGCTTGAAATATATTGTCTATATCTGCAATGTTGTTTCTTGTATAAACTTCACTGTCTTTTGTAGTTCATACAGAGGTCCGTATAGTTTTGCTTCCAGTGTTGTTTCTCTGGGCCAGTGGGTTTGCCTCAATATATCATATTCGGGGCAATCTTGAAGTACGTGCTCCGCAGTCTGGGGTGCCTGTCCACATGTACACATGGCTGAATTACCAATCTTGAATTTTGTATACAGGTGGCTGCGGAGGCGGTTGTGTCCTGTTCTGAGGCGCAGAATGACAATTTGTTCTGATCTGTTCATAGCTTGGTAGTCATCCTGTGTTGGTGGCTTTCTGATTGATTTGATCATCTTTTTCTTCTGATGGTACGTAACTGGTACATCCGGTTGCTCGTCTGCAGCACCTTCTTTAGCCAGTCCGTCTGCTCTCTCGTTTCCTGGTATTCCACAATGAGACGGTATCCACTGCATGGCGACCCTGCGCTGGTTGCACAGTTCAGAAAGTAGGGCTTCTATACCTGACAATTTTCTGGACTGAAGTGCTTGGAGTGCTGATCTTGCATCTGTCAGGAATACTACAGGCTGTGGACCGAGATTGGTGTTCAATAGTTTCTCAGTTGCCACCTTGATTGCCTGGACTTCTGCATCATAGT
The DNA here is from genome assembly GCA_024509875.1 of Oreohelix idahoensis. NCBI lineage: Eukaryota > Metazoa > Mollusca > Gastropoda > Stylommatophora > Oreohelicidae > Oreohelix > Oreohelix idahoensis. Next base: position 105,191 of record JAMPIV010007216.1, on the reverse strand, counting down.
TGTTACAGAATTTCCCTGTTGGTACTCTGACCGTATCCCTAGTGTTGTTTGGGTATTCTATGTACACTCCTGCTCCTCCATTCTTTACTGCATTCTGTGCTGACCCATCCGTGTATACTCGGACCCAGAGGTCCTGTGGGTATTCATCATCCAGGAAACTGAGAGTGACTGTCCTATGTTGCACACTGTTCTGTTCATCCCTGTCGAATATTCCTTTCACTTTTGTCTGGATGTGTACTGGTAGTCCAGGCTCCTCTCTCCAAGGGGTTTGTTCTGGCACAGACTTTAGGGGGCTGTTAACTTCAGGCAGGTCTGAGGTTTGTCTACGAAATCGTTTGGCCTGGTGGATAAAGCTGCTTCTTTTCAGTCGCCCCATTGCTAGGTTTTGGAATCTGTCCTTCATTGGATGGCTCGGCATACATAGGAACTTTTCTGCCTGTGTTAGCACTTTCGTGTCTCTGCGTTCTCTCAGTGCTTGTATCCTCCCCATTTTCTCCATCTCCACTATAGGCGTTGATTTCATTGCCCCCATGATGACCCTAAGCGCCTGGTTTTGCACCTTATCTAGCTCTTGTAATGTGGTGTTTGATGCTGGACACCACGCAGCTGACCCATATTCCAGGTGTGGTCGTGTGCCCTGCTGGTAAACTTTACTAAGTATTTTCCCGCTGGCTCCCCATGTGGTTCCACTTAGTTTTCCCAGGATGGCTAACTTCCTCCTGGCCTTTGTTGCTGCCTTGTTGATGTGCTGCTTCCATGTCAGCCTATCATCGAATGTAACTCCGAGATAGGTGGGTTGTTTATCTTCTCTCAGGAGCTCTTTGTTTATCTTGATGACACCAGCTTTTTGTTTGGGAGAGAGGGTGAAGAGCGTAGTGCTGCACTTGTCTGTGTTGATGCTGACACACCATCTATTTGCCCATGAGGTTAAGGCATCTATAGCTCTTTGTAGCAGTTTGGTGGCCACTGTTGCATGCTCATCTGTGCACCATATTACCAGGTCATCAAAGTACATTGCCACTTTCATTCCACGTGGTAGTTCAGTAACCAGGTCGTTGATGTAGACTAGAAAAAGCGTGGGGGACAGAACCCCTCCCTGAGGGACGCCATGATGCAGTAGAATTTTCTTACTCTTGAGGCCATCTAGTTGTACTTGGGCTCTTCTGTTATGCAAGTATGCTTTCACCCATTTGTACATCTTACCATTCACTCTACAATTTCTCAGTTTCTTCAGAAGCCCTTCTTTCCAAACCTTGTCAAATGCTTTCCTTAGATCTATCCATGCTGCTAGTACCAGTTTCTTATCTTGGAACGCATCCTCAATCTCTTGGGAAAGGTAAGTTGCCTGATCTTTGGTAGAATAACACTGCCTAAAGCCCGCCTGCTGTGGTACAAGAAGGTTTTCACTTTCAAGGTACCACTGTAGCCTGAGGTTGATGATACGTTCCATTGTTTTGCAGAGACAGCTTGTAAGGCTGATTGGTCTGTAGCTGGAGGCAGTGGAACTGTCTTTTCCTGGTTTTAGGAGTGGTATCATGATTGCTTCCCTCCAGGTCTGTGGAACTCTGCCTGAGTTCCAACAGATATTGAAGATCTGCAGCAGCTTTGTTTTTGCTGCGGTTCCCAAGTTCTTAATCATTTAATTGGACACTCCATCAACTCCTGGCGACTTTCTCATTTTCAATTTCGATATTGCAAGCTCCAGTTCTCTGAATGTGATTGGTGCCTCCATAACTTCAGGTATGGTTCCATCTCGTCTTGCGTATTGTTGTTTCTCACGAGTCTCCTGTTGCTTCTCTGGGCTAACTTCGATGTTGTTGTCTTTAGCAAAGGAGTCTGCAAAGTGATCAGCTGCCTGTTTTTCCATGAGGATGTTTCCATCTTTGTACAGAGCAATCCTTGAGTCTCTCCCTGTACCTTCATCGTTAAGTTGTTTTACCAGCTTCCACAGTTTCCTTGTATCTCTTTCGAAGTTCAAGGACTCTGTTTTCTTCCAGCTTCTTCGCCTGGCCTGCAACTTGGCCCTTTGAAATTTGGCCTTAGCTTGCTGGTAGTTATTGTGGTGTTTTTGGCATGGACTGGTCTCTGCCTGCTTTTGAGATGTTTCCATGTCGTTGTGCAGCTGCTCTAGTTCACTATTCCAATATGGTTTGTAGTGCTTACGAGCCCCTCTAGGTATTGTTTCACGAGCAGCCTGTAATATGCATCTGCTGAATTCATCGACTAGCTTATTGATGTCTTTGTCTACAGTCAGATCTCTAGCCAGTATACTAGTACGATGCTGGTACATTGCCCAGTCTGCCTTCTTGTAGTTCCACCTGTGATAGGGTGGGCGAGATGATGATGATGATGTTGTGATATTTGATCACTCTCTTGCACACTTGCAACCGACCCGATTCAACAATAAAACTCTGATTCTTGAGGCAGGGGCTGTATTTATTTCTACAACCCTATCAGTGACATTTAAACACACGAAGCAAACATTAAACAAACAAACCAACAAACCAAACAAACACCCAGCCTGTGCTCGATTGCTAATGTGTCATGTCTTTGTTCTTCTGCTACCCACACAGGGTGCCTCATTTCGTTTTCTCTTGTCTGGACTGATACTTAAAAAGGGCCGCTGCTGGCTATCGCATTCTTTATATAGGCACTAGGCTAATCACTCGACTTTAGTGCGCTGCGCGTATTAATTTTGCCCCTTAAATAACACTCACCTTTATTGCTCTATTAGGCATGAAAACACAGATATGGCCCACAACTATCAAATATAACACACCACTATCTTTAGGCTTTATTATGGCCTAGTAATAAATCTTCTAGAATGAAGATAATGTGGTAATCAGGCAGTGAACCACAGAGACGTTGGGGATGCCAAGATGGCGTGGTTACATATTCCCCGCCTGATTTTGTTGTCGCCCTGACAACATCACTACCTCTGGCGCTTCAGTCGAAATCTCTCAGATCGTTGGTGCTGCGCATGACTCTTTCTGAGCGGCGATGCTTTGGACTGAGCTTCTGTAATAGGTACAACCCGGCTGGGGACCCTCTTGGTCGTCATGCCCCTAGTTGTACGTTGTTGGGCTGGCAGTTGCTGTGATCTAGAAGATTCATCTACTTGTGCCGCGTCGCTGTTGGCTTGTGACATCTGCTTGTCAGTGCATGTAGCTGTCGACTTTGTAGGGGTATTGCTCCTGACGTGTTGTACACTTGTCTTGTGTGGACGGTGGCTTACGTTCCCCACAATCTGCTTTAGATGAGTTTCCTCTTCTGAACCTTGATGTGCGCCCCTCCTATCTGCTTAGGACGGGTTTCCTCCCCTAGACGACCAATTTTCTCGGTTCCCTTAGGGTGACAGTTGTCACGGCCATCTCTTGGTTTACATACTGTAGGCAACCTGGTTGTGGCAGTACGTCTAGGGAAAAAGCTCCTTAAGGGACAGGCGGCTATCAAATGTTCAGTTGACTTGCATTGAAAACATCTCTTTGGAAGAGGGCCTTGAGGACATTTGGCTGCCATGTGGCCTGAGAACTCTCCACAATTGTAGCACCTCAACTTTGTAGGCTTTCTCTGTGCCATGGGACGCCTCCTACTACCTTTACACTCTTGACCACCAATGCCGCATACATAAATTGCTTCTATGCCCTGGACCGATGGTTTGCTGTCAAACTCTACTCATTCATTCCTCGCCAGACTCCGGAATCCCTTTCTGAAGATCTTGGTCTGATGTACGAATACATCAATACCTCCATCATCTGGCGTGATGAACCCCCATCCCCTGTGGACACTATACCACTTGCACATCCCTTTTCGCCTTGTCGGTGCAACTGCGTTTGTTGGTGCTGTCAGCTCACAGCTTTCCTTGACAACAGCCTGACTCTCGCATACAAGAAGGTCTAGTTGAGGTTCCTGCGGACACACCTCCTCATCTTGCGTTGGCTGTTCCCGCGGTTGGCATGGTGCTCTCTTTCTCTGCACTTCCTCTTGTGCTGGGGAACTGGTCTGTGACAGCTCTGCTAGCTGGGACTTTAAGAGAGACACTTCTGCTTTGAGTGCCTCCTCTTCATTCTGAGTTTCTGCACTTGCTATCTGGACCAGTGTCTCTGGCTTTTTGACTTCACAGAAAACAGCACCTTCCATAGGCCCCTGAATCACAGCCTGGAAATTCCTGGCCATCTCACTGACTGGTGGTTGCTCGCTGTAGGCTTCTTCTACTATCTTGAGTAACTGCTCAGGGCTGGCCTTGGCTTCGCCATGTATCCGTAATTCCCTAGAGACCATTGGTGTGACATTATTCCAGATAATGTCTAACTTGTCTTCTGCCCAAAAGGGCGCCACTTTCCACGCAGCCTCTACATCTTCCATAAACTCTTGCCAAGTGGGACTTGCCTTTCCATCAAATCGCCTTACCTCTGGCCCCTTCACGTACACTACCTTCACAGGCGCATTGATAGAAGCCATCTTGCTACAATACCGCACCGCTGGGTGTTTACAATACAATATTTGCTTGTTTGCTGTTTGCTCAGTGTCACTGTCTGCCTATCCTGTCGACGACGCCAATTGTGATAGGGTGGGATGATGATGATGTTGTGATATTTGATCACTCTCTTGCACACTCGCAACTGACCCGATTCAACAATAAAACTCTGATTCTTGAGGCAGGGGCTGTATTTTTTTCTACAACCCTATCAGTGACATTTAAACACACGAAGCAAACATTAAACAAATAAACCAACAAACCAAACACCAAACAAACACCCAGCCTGTGCTCGATTGCTAATGTGTCATGTCTTTGTTCTTCTGCTACCCACACAGGGCGCCATATGTGATGGGGCCGTAAAGACACCCCGGCTTCCCCCTTCATGCTCATGGCATATTTATCGCCCGTATATTTTCGATGTGCGCGCAACCCACGTGACTGTAAGCCCACGTGACGGCGCGAGCAAGCATTGCTGGGATGTGAAAAGTCTGACAAAGAAGAAGATTGATGACTAGGCCATAATAAAGTCTAAGAATTAGTTGTGGTGTGTTATATTTGATAGTCGTGTGTTATATTTGATAGTTGTGGGCCATATCTGTGTTTTCGTGCCTAATAGAGCAATAAAGGCGAGTGTTATTTAAGGGGCAAAATTAATCCGCACAGCGCACTAAAGCTGAGTGATTAGCCTAGAGCCTATATAAAGAGATAGCGGGCGGCGAACGGGCCCTCTGGGTAGGTTTTATTAGGCACGCTAAGCCCAAATCACAGATGTGAGAGTGTAAGAGCAATTATTTCATTCATCAGAATGGCAAATATAGTATGAAAGTATTTCATACATGAAACCAGGCAGAGAAGCGATCTATTACTTGAATTTAGATAATATTGACTTGTTAGCAAAATAGCAACACGGCAGTCACGTGGTGATGAATGTATAAAAGCGGCGCGAGGAGTCTGCAATAACACTCTTAGTTATCAAGCCTATAATGTTACGCAGTTTTATATTGTGTGAATTGACACGTGGGTGAAAGTAGGTTAATAATTTTCCCCAGTAATAGAAGAGAGAGTTTTCATGGTAAATTTCCTTTAGGTGATGTATTTAATTTCAGTTTTGTTAAAGTCAAGAATAATGATATTTTATTCTTTAACGTAAGAGTAATTGAGTGTATTTCACGATAGCCTACTTATCATAATCCTACTGTTCATCTTTAGTGGTTTACTTTGATAGTCATTTAGATTTCTGGTGAGATTAGAGCCACTCCTTTGTGCGTAAAGCACATTTGAGACATAAACGTTCCTGTTTGCTCCTTGCGGAGCAGGGCGACACCAGTGCGGCTGAATCCAACAGAAGCCTGCATGAAGCATTTATATGCTATGGCAGTGGTTTGTTTCTGTAACAATGTGTTTTATATGATGAGTTCTCAATCTCATCAGGGGGTCATTTACGACACGCTTGTGGCCAGGCACACCAGTCGTCACTTACGACATGTTCAGAGTGTAGTGATGAATATTGAGATGGATCAGTTGCAAGGTGGTGGTTTATTCTCATTATTGAGAGTATTTGTTGTACATATAGTTGAATATTATTTTATGTCCATTTTATGATTATTTAATTATGGTTATGTGTAGAATGGTTTGTGAGAGCATGTGGGCTCTCTTGGAGATATATATTTCTCTTCTCCGCTCCTGAGGGAGCATGGGGCCACCAGTGTGGTTTGCCTCCGTATGAAGCATTCAGATGCTCGTGCAGTAGTAGTTTCGGTAGCAATCTGTGTTACATGGTGAGATTGCTAGCCTCATGCACAACACCATACTAGTCTCATTGGACAACATGCATGTGAGTATGTGCGCATGATAGTTGAATGTTTCACGCAGTGTGGAAGAAGGACAGTTTGACAGGTGAGAGCATGGTGTTTCTGATTATTTAACTATGATTTTAACTAGTCGTTGCTTTGTTTGCTTCTTCAGATTAGCAATCGAGCACAGGCTGGGTGTTTGTTTGGTGTTTGGTTTGTTGGTTTATTTGTTTAATGTTTGCTTCGTGTATTTAAATGTCACTGATAGGGTTGTAGAAATAAATACAGCCCCTGCCTCAAGAATCAGAGTTTTATTGTTGAATCGGGTCGGTTGTGAGTGTGCAAGAGAGTGATCAAATATCACATCATCATCATCTCGCTGTCGTGGAATATTCTAATCCACATATATAAATTATCAAGTAAATATAAAGCCTAATAAATACATATAATAAATAAAGGAAGAAGAATGGTAAAGAACAGTGCTGTCACAATGACAGTACTCGAAATCCCCCTTCTTTTCTACTTCGTCGGCAAATTGTAACGCTTTCAAGTTGATAGTAAAAGCCTACTGTATTATTACCCGCGTTCTTCAATGAAACGTGTGCTGTATTTCTTGGAAAAACATTGAGAGGCAGACTGCGTAATGACCTAAATTAATCCTAACATTAATTATACTGCGTTACCAAAACGAACGAACAGATGGACTAAAGGATAAAGAGAGAGGGAGGGCTGAAAATCAGGAACGCATGCAACACGCGTCGCGCGATACACAATTACTACTATCACGCGTGTAAGGCCACATGCACTAATTTTTTTTTTTCAGACGGACAGTGATAAATTCACTACCCTTCCCAGAGTTAGGTTTTTAAATCCTGAAAAACGCTTATAAGGAAAGATGACAATAGATGGGTCTACGTTTGAAAACATTACAGTACCCAGACAGCACATCTTCGAAACAGGAGGTAGAAGAAATTGCATATTTTGAACGCAGCCACTTAGCTCTTTTAAATTTGTTTAATTGGGTTCCTTAGGGTTTGCTGACAAAGAATATGTAAAACGTTACGCAAATAGTCTAGGAATTAACAAGTTATAACCAAAATAAAATATTGGGGATGCCTGACAGCATGAAATCATTTCTGCTCATAAAATTTTTTTTATAACATGTTTGAAAAAACCTTACGTACAGAAATAGCCTACCATGTAAACTCCAAATTGATTGGAGCGCAACAAATATAAGGCTAAACACGATTGGTCGGGCTATAAATGCTATCCTTGGTTGTTAGGGGAGACGTAGGAAGTTAAAATTTTTCAAACCCTTGTCGAAACGTGGCTCCATTGGCTAGACTCGCTGATATACTCACTTAGGAGCGTTAGTTCGAGACCACTAGTTCAAATAAGCTTGATAAAGCAACAGTGCGTTGAAGCCAGCTCACATTTTTGCTAAAATAAAAGCCTGGAACATAAGCAGATGGGAATTTGTGCCAGTATTTTGTGCCAGAATTCATTGCTAATCAACGTATCTGTGTTTGTTTCCATGAATTGTGGTAAGCTTGAAACATTCAGTATCTTTTAATGAAAATTGAATGTGAATTGTTAATTTATGCCTGTATATATGTGTAGTTCAGTAGCAAACCTGATGTAAAGCCTATAATGCTCCAGCCTGAACAGAAGGTGTCGGAGGAAAGTAAAACTGCATGGAATGGCCAAACAGTACACTGACACCTAGATTATTGATTAGACAGAAATAATGCTGGAAGTGCAGAGGCGTGGTAACCATTAAGGAGGTTAATACTGGTATAAAGTATTTCAGATGAAGCTGACAGTTGGCCTAACGCTCTGAACTCAATGTTTGTGATGTATTGTGCTCAGTGTAAAAAGAGAGTATAAATTAGTTATGAAGTAGAAGGTACATCCTTCTTGTTTTCAGGGACCGTGGTCTTGATGGTATTGAGTAGCACCTGGTCAGAGCTTTGCTGAATCCAGAGTCGGACAGCATACTCCTTGGTCCATTTAGCTATCAGTGAGGTATCTCCAGAGCACAGGGGAGAAATCGAGCAGAGGAGTATTTTCCTGCCGCCATCACGCAAGATAAGCTGATGTGGCCAGCTGAGCTCAAAATTATGTACCCCATCTTAAAATAATATTGTAACATAAACTTAAGAGGGGAAGTAAATTGTTTTAATAACAGGAACTGAGAACATCTCCAATACTAGCTCCCATAAAGACAAACTATTGAAGTCATGATGACAAATACCAACAGAGCTTGAACAAAACAAAACCAGTATTACCTCATATTACTACTACACAACTGACACACATAGGATACTTTAATAATATATGTCACTACAATATTCATATTGAGAAATTCTGTACATATAACTTGTAATTAAAATTGATTGTGATTCCTGGTTCCCTTTGTATTTGAATCAGGACACATATTCATTCATAACAGCAATGAATACATATTGTTATTTGAAAAGTTATCAGTGACTCCTTTAAGATATCCTTTAGAGTGTTATATGTATGTGAGTGTCACAGTGTTGTCAAGTGTGGTGGAATAAATTAAATTGTTTATCTGTCTGTTGTTGTTATGACTTACACTTCATCATACACATACCCTAGACATACAACGTAGTCATCACACTATTCCAGAATAATTCTGACTGAGATATACATATATGTGGCAGCAAGTAAGGTTATCTATAATACACCACTCTCATTAGATATAGATACCTTCACAGCTGATCTCAGTCAGTACACTAAGTCCCCTATAAATATTTATAACATCCCACTTCACCACATATATTGGGGGTCTCGCTCTTGGGATTTTGAATCTTTCCCTATTATAAATATTGGGGGTAATTCACTTCAGGGAATATAAGAATTAAAAGGTATCCTTGGGTGGAATTAAATAAGGTTGAGCTCACGGTGCCTGTGTTGTCCATTAGATATATTTAGAGATTAAATTGTTGGTTAGACATTGTATAAATTTACCTGATAGACAATGGCGGACCTGGCCAAGTTTCGATCTGCTGCTGTTCAGACTGCAAAAGAGTTAGGATTAGATGGGCAAGTTATGGTTGCCTATGTTACTACGGAATGTGACAAATTTATTGAACGCGAAGAAAGAAGGTTTGAAGCCGAAAGAAAGTTAGAGGCTGAAAGGGAAATTAAGAAGTTACAATTTGAGGCTGAGGCTGAGACTAAGAGGTTGCAGATTGAGGCTGAGGCTAAGAAATTGGAGGCAGAAAGAGAAGACAAAAGATTGGCTGCAGAAAGGGAAGAGAAGAAATTAGCTGCAGAAAGGGAAGAGAAGAAATTAGCTGCAGAAAGGGAAGAGAAGAAATTAGCTGCAGAAAGGGAAGAGAAGAAATTAGCTGCAGAAAGGGAAGAGAAGAAATTAGCTGCAGAAAGGGAAGAGAAGAAATTAGCTGCAGAAAGGGAAGAGAAGAAATTAGCTGCAGAAAGGGAAGAGGCTGCAGAAAGGGAAGCAGAAAAGGAGGAGAAGAGATTACAAAGGGAACATGAGTTACGACTAAGGGAGTTTGAGTTTCAGGGCCATGCTCCTGAAAATGGTGCCAGTCCCTTTGCCTCTGATGCCACTGCTAGCCAAGGAGCCTCAACCTCAGCTATGAATTTTCATTTAGATCATTTTGTTGAGAAAGACGATGATATAGAGAGCTACCTAAATAGGTATGAACTATTAGCTACCACGTATGGGTTAGAGAGAGAAAGGTGGAGCTTAAAGTTATCTCAAGGACTTCGTGGGGCAGCTTATGAAGTTTTTGCTAAAATGAGCAGAGGTGATCAGGAAAATTATGACATGCTAAAGCAGGCTCTTTTGTTAAGGTATGAAAAGAATGCAGAATTCTATAGGAAAAAATTTAGGAATGCTAAACTACTGTCAGGTGAAACCTATCACCAGTTCTCTGCACGAATAGAGACATACTTGGAGAAATGGACTTCTCTGGGGAAAACCCAAGATCTTAAGGAAATGGTCCTTATAGAGCAATTAAGAGAGTCCATGGCTCCAGACCTGAGAAAGTTTCTCATGGAACAAGGTGCAGAGAGGCTGGGTGAGTTGCTAAATGTTGCTGAAAGGTATCAAGCAGCTCAAGCAGAGGTAACAGGTAATAAAAAGAAACAAGTGGATAACTTTAGGGCACCACAGAACTTTAATAAATTTGATCCTAAGGATCAAAACAAAGGTAAGCACCAATTTGATAGGCCACGGTATGAAAATAAAAATAAATTCCCACAATTCGATGAAAGGAAATATGATGAAAGAAAATCTTTCAACCAAGGAAAAAGGTGGTGTAAAAATTGTAAGATGAACAATCATGACACTGACCATTGTAGAAGGAAACCTCCTCATTGTGCTGCTATGACATCTGGGAAAAAGGAAAAGAAGGTCAAACCTGAAGAACTACAGGAACCCTACCACCCCCCCAGTGTGTGAAGATGTCATCTGTAATGGTGTCACTATAAGGTGTTTATATGATACCGGTTTAGATTACGATTCCGTTGTGAGTTCTCACCTGGTGCAGGCCGATCAATACACCACAGAAACAGTGGAGATTCAAACTGCAACCAAGGATGTAGCTACCATGACACTTCCCGTCGCCCGAATAAAAGTGAAAACGCGATATGTGGAAGGAATCATAAAAGCAGCAGTGATAAATGAGCCAATCTACCCTCTAATATTGGGGTGTAGATATGTCTTCTTGGGGAATCCCAAGAGACCTGTGATATTGGCAACAGTGCAGACCAGATCACAGTCAAAAAAGGAGGAGGATAATCCAATAAATACTCATCCAGATGAGATGAGGAAGGCACAGGCTGAGGACAAAACACTCAAGCCATGTTTTAAGAAGTTGCCCAAATCTCATACACCTCCAGGCAAGGGAGAGTTTTATATGAAGAACAAACTGATATATAGGAAGGCTGGATCTGAATCCAATGGTCACGGACAGCTGGTCCTTCCCACTTCATATAGGACTAAAGTGTTGGAACTAGGGCATGCGATTCCCTTCAGTGGTCATATGGGAATCAGCGCAACAGGACAGCGAATAGCTTGTCACTATTTCTGGCCAGGAATAACTGAAGATATCAAACGATATGTAAAATCCTGTCCAGAGTGCCAACGAGTAGCACCTAAACATTGGACTGCACCAGCAACTCTGGGGGAAATGCCCATAGTGGGAACACCCTTTGAGAGAGTTGCCGTGGATCTTGTGGGACCTCTCACCCGAACCAAGAGAAGGAACAGCTACATTCTGACTCTGGTGGACACTTGTTCTATGTGGGGAGAGGCTGTAGCCCTGTCATCGATTGATTCTAAACATGTGGCAGAGGCATTGCTCACAATTTTCACAAGGTTAGGCTTTCCCAATCAAATCTTGACTGATAATGGCTCTCAGTTCAAGGGGAAACTAACTGAAGAAGTTTTCAGGATCTTCCAGGCCAAACACTTCCATTGTAGTGTGTATCATCCCCAAGGGAACGGCCAAGTGGAAAGATTTAACGGCACATTGATGTCGATCCTGAGAAAGTTGGCACACGAAAAACCAGATACATGGGACCAGTACCTGCACGCCGCCCTCTTTGCTTATCGGGAGGTACCCCATAGTTCAACCGGTATGGCCCCGGCAACATTATTGTTTGGAAGGCCAATAAAAGGTCCACTTGAAGCTTTGTTAAGAACGTGGACTGATGAAAAGGCAGAGGAAAACATTACATCTTCATACCAATATGTGAATGAGCTGACCACTCGTTTGAAAACTGGCTGGAAACTTGCCAATGAAAATTTGAAACAAGCCAGGAAGAAACATGCTGCCTATTATAACAGGAAGGCGAAAGACAGAAATTTGGCTGTGGGAGAGAAAGTACTGCTTCTTTTGCCCGGGAGTCAGAATAAGTTACAAATTGGATGGCAGGGTCCATATACAGTTTTAGAGAAGGTATCTAGAACAAATTATAAGATAGATAAGAAGGGGAAAGAAAAAATCTATCATGTGAATCTCCTGAAGAAATATTTGGAAAGAGAACATCAGGAAGAGACACACTTGTTGACCTTGTCCATCGCCATGGAGATGAAAAAGGAACCACTTTCATCATTTGAATATCCATTACACCCCTGTGAGACAGCAGCACAGGTAAAAATCAGTACACATTTAACAAAAACTCAGAAAGAGAGAGTGCAACAGGTTCTAAATAATCATGCAGAGGTGTTAACAGACCGACCAGGGCATACAAACCTATTGGAATATGATATGAAACTGATAGACCCCACACCTGTATGTATGAAACCATATTCGATTCCGTTTGCTAAGGAGAAAGCTTTGAAGGAAGAGATAGACTATCTGTTGAAGGAAGGAATTATTTCGCACAGTGAATCCTCATATAGTTCCGGTGTGGTACTCTTAAGGAAGCCCTCTGGAGAACATAGACTCTGTATAGATTACAGGAGACTGAATGCTATTACAGAAGGACAGGTGGATCCATTGCCGGATACAAATCAGCTGTTTGCCAGACTAAATAAAGCTAAATATTTCTCAAAAGTGGATTTGAGTAAAGGATACTATCAGATTCCAGTAAAGCCTGAGGTTAGACCATACCTAGCCTTTAGTACCTCAGAAGGACACTATGAGTTTAATAGATTGCCATTTGGATTGAAGAATGCGCCTAGTGTCTTCTCTAGAATGATGAGAAAGTTATTGGACCCTCTGAATAATCCATGTATAACAAATTTCATGGATGATATCCTTATAGCAACAGAAACATTTGAGGAACACATTGACTCTCTGAAGATGCTGTTTGATCGACTTGGGGAAGCAAATTTAACAGCCCGACCAACCAAATGTTGCGTTGGATGTAAAGAATTGGAATTTTTGGGACACACAGTTTATCAGGGAAACATGACCCCTGACCCAAAGAACTTAGAGAAACTAAAGAAAGCCCCGAGACCACAAACCAAGAAGGACGTGAGATCTTTTGTCTCATTATGTGGTTTCTACCAGAAGTATATCAGGAACTTTAATTCCATATGTGCACCGTTAACTGATTTGACACGTAAAGGACATCCAGATCGCATTACATGGACCCCACAATGTGAAATGGCTTACCAAGAATTGAAGGAAAAGCTCACAAGTAAACCTATTTTGAAATTACCTGACTTAAGTCAAGAATTCATAGTAAGGACGGATGCAAGTAATATTGGGTTAGGTGCAACTCTACTACAGAAATCAGATGCATTGGATGGGGAATTAAGCCCAGTGGCATATGCTAGCAGAAAATTGAATAAAGCTGAAATCAATTACTCAACTAGCGAAAAAGAATGTCTTGCAGTAATATGGGCAATAAAGAAATTCAATATTTATCTGTATGGGAAGGCCTTTAAGTTGCAAACAGACCACAAACCTTTATCGTTTCTAGCACAGGCTAGGCATGAGAACGCCAGGTTACTCCGATGGTCTTTACTTTTGGCTCCATATAATTTTAGCATTGAGTATATATCTGGAAAAACAAATTTGGGAGCGGATTTTTTAAGCCGCCATCCGTGTGATGAGAATCACCGTAAACCCCAGAACTAATAATAAATTTCTCTATGTGTATATAGAATAAAGGACTGACATATAATGTCTGTTTTAAGAGGGGAGATGTCGTGGAATATTCTAATCCACATATATAAATTATCAAGTAAATATAAAGCCTAATAAATACATATAATAAATAAAGGAAGAAGAATGGTAAAGAACAGTGCTGTCACAATGACAGTACTCGAAATCCCCCTTCTTTTCTACTTCGTCGGCAAATTGTAACGCTTTCACGTTGATAGTAAAAGCCTACTGTATTATTACCCGCGTTCTTCAATGAAACGTGTGCTGTATTTCTTGGAAAAACATTGAGAGGCAGACTGCGTAATGACCTAAATTAATCCTAACATTAATTATACTGCGTTACCAAAACGAACGAACAGATGGACTAAAGGATAAAGAGAGAGGGAGGGCTGAAAATCAGGAACGCATGCAACACGCGTCGCGCGATACACAATTACTACTATCACGCGTGTAAGGCCACATGCACTAATTTTTTTTTTTTTCAGACGGACAGTGATAAATTCACTACCCTTCCCAGAGTTAGGTTTTTAAATCCTGAAAAACGCTTATAAGGAAAGATGACAATAGATGGGTCTACGTTTGAAAACATTACAGTACCCAGACAGCACATCTTCGAAACAGGAGGTAGAAGAAATTGCATATTTTGAACGCAGCCACTTAGCTCTTTTAAATTTGTTTAATTGGGTTCCTTAGGGTTTGCTGACAAAGAATATGTAAAACGTTACGCAAATAGTCTAGGAATTAACAAGTTATAACCAAAATAAAATATTGGGGATGCCTGACAGCATGAAATCATTTCTGCTCATAAAATTTTTTTTATAACGTGTTTGAAAAAACCTTACGTACAGAAATAGCCTACCATGTAAACTCCAAATTGATTGGAGCGCAACAAATATAAGGCTAAACACGATTGGTCGGGCTATAAATGCTATCCTTGGTTGTTAGGGGAGACGTAGGAAGTTAAAATTTTTCAAACCCTTGTCGAAACGTGGCTCCATTGGCTAGACTCGCTGATATACTCACTTAGGAGCGTTAGTTCGAGACCACTAGTTCAAATAAGCTTGATAAAGCAACAGTGCGTTGAAGCCAGCTCACATTTTTGCTAAAATAAAAGCCTGGAACATAAGCAGATGGGAATTTGTGCCAGTATTTTGTGCCAGAATTCATTGCTAATCAACGTATCTGTGTTTGTTTCCATGAATTGTGGTAAGCTTGAAACATTCAGTATCTTTTAATGAAAATTGAATGTGAATTGTTAATTTATGCCTGTATATATGTGTAGTTCAGTAGCAAACCTGATGTAAAGCCTATAATGCTCCAGCCTGAACAGAAGGTGTCGGAGGAAAGTAAAACTGCATGGAATGGCCAAACAGTACACTGACACCTAGATTATTGATTAGACAGAAATAATGCTGGAAGTGCAGAGGCGTGGTAACCATTAAGGAGGTTAATACTGGTATAAAGTATTTCAGATGAAGCTGACAGTTGGCCTAACGCTCTGAACTCAATGTTTGTGATGTATTGTGCTCAGTGTAAAAAGAGAGTATAAATTAGTTATGAAGTAGAAGGTACATCCTTCTTGTTTTCAGGGACCGTGGTCTTGATGGTATTGAGTAGCACCTGGTCAGAGCTTTGCTGAATCCAGAGTCGGACAGCATACTCCTTGGTCCATTTAGCTATCAGTGAGGTGTCTCCAGAGCACAGGGGAGAAATCGAGCAGAGGAGTCTTTTCCTGCCGCCATCACGCAAGATAAGCTGATGTGGCCAGCTGAGCTCAAAATTATGTACCCCATCTTAAAATAATATTGTAACATAAACTTAAGAGGGGAAGTAAATTGTTTTAATAACAGGAACTGAGAACATCTCCAATACTAGCTCCCATAAAGACAAACTATTGAAGTCATGATGACAAATACCAACAGAGCTTGAACAAAACAAAACCAGTATTACCTCATATTACTACTACACAACTGACACACATAGGATACTTTAATAATATATGTCACTACAATATTCATATTGAGAAATTCTGTACATATAACTTGTAATTAAAATTGATTGTGATTCCTGGTTCCCTTTGTATTTGAATCAGGACACATATTCATTCATAACAGCAATGAATACATATTGTTATTTGAAAAGTTATCAGTGACTCCTTTAAGATATCCTTTAGAGTGTTATATGTATGTGAGTGTCACAGTGTTGTCAAGTGTGGTGGAATAAATTAAATTGTTTATCTGTCTGTTGTTGTTATGACTTACACTTCATCATACACATACCCTAGACATACAACGTAGTCATCACACTATTCCAGAATAATTCTGACTGAGATATACATATATGTGGCAGCAAGTAAGGTTATCTATAATACACCACTCTCATTAGATATAGATACCTTCACAGCTGATCTCAGTCAGTACACTAAGTCCCCTATAAATATTTATAACATCCCACTTCACCACACTCGCCCACCCTATCACACACCTAGAAAGAGTGCTGCTCTCCTTGACAAGTTCATTTTCCACAATTAGGAAGACTGGCGGGTGGTTGCTGCCTCCAAGTTGTTTCCCTACAACGCGTGTGGTGTTCCACTCCAGGCCGGGAGAGTGGAATGCCAGGTCTGGTGTAGAGGTGGTGTGCCATGATCTCGAGTAGAAGGTTGGTGGGTCGATTGGCTGGTTAATCAGGATAAGCCCATTGTCATCCTGCCAGTTTTCAAGCTCCTCACCTCTCCTGTCCATGTGATCATAGCCCCAGCTCTGTGAGTGGCTGTTGAAGTCTCCACATACAATCAGTCTTTCTTTTGCTGGGATTGTATCTAGTGCCAGTGGGCGGTCGCTCGGACAGTAGTAGTTGAGCAGGTGGAATTCTGAACTTTCTGTCCTGAGATGAAGCATCTGGTATTCCGCCTCCTCCATATATGTTTCAAGCTGACATGCACTGATGTGTCAGTATTCCACCCTTTTGCCTGTCTATTCGGTCAGATCGGTAGCACTGGTAGCCTCTGATTTTGAAGGCTATGTCCTTGTTGAGGTGGGTTTCTTGCAAGCAACATACATTTACTTGCTCTTCATTCACGATATTTTCGAGCTCTAATTTTTTGCTGTAGCCGTCTTTTTTACTATTGACGCCTTCAGCATTCCAGTGCATTATTTTAAATGGTCTTTTCTTTGCTTGGCCAGTAGCTCTATTCTCATGCCTCCTGGCTCCACGGGGCATATGAGAAGGACCCCCAGTAGTAGGGGTTGGGCCCTTCCAAGGCAGAGGGCCCGGCACTGTGCCTGCCTGGGTGTCTGTCACAGGGCGAGTGCCATAACGTTTTGCAGATATAGGCATATTTCCATTGTGTGTGTGCGTGGCATCCTGATTGCGGTGGTGCGCCTCTTGGCTGGTTGCCTCCGTCTTCAGCACCTTGTCTTGCTAGGGCAGACTGTGGTCTTGGTCGAGTGTAGGAGGGCCTGGCCAGTCTTGGTTTTTCAGCCGCTGATGGCTGTACTTGAGCCCCATCTCCACGTCAAGGAACTGGCCTCGATGGGGGTTAATGACGTCATTCTGAATCTAACCTCAGTGGCCCAAAACCGGTTTTGAATTAGGGCAGACTACTTAGACTTAGACAGAACCAGTTAAACCCACTCTAGGGAACCTCTCACGTGACTTTTAACGTTATTGATTGGAGCGTCTATCGGACTATTGATTGGAGCGTCTATCGGACGCCAAAGTCACATGAGGCACACTTCAGGTCACGTGCCCAAGCAGAAATAACACGCTAAAAGTTGCGCCAAACAAGGCAACTTTTACTTGCATACAAGCAGGTGAGGGGGCCAGACCTAATCTAAGACCGCTGCTAATTCACGCGTTAAAGCACTGTGAAGCCACGTGTCTACATTGCTGATTAGAGTCCAATCTCTTAGTCGTCTATGGGGGAGCCTTGCACGACAGTCCAATCTCAGAGAAGAATATGGAGTCGAGCACAGTGAAGGCAGATCCAAACCATTTGAGACCTACCCGATGCAACGCCATAAGGAGACAGGACAACCAACCACGCTTCACTATCAGCCAGGGGCTGAAAAAATAAGTTCCTGATTCAAAGGGAATTCATCATATCAATGTCTTAGCACGAGCCAGTAGATGAGAAAAATACTTGAATTGTGAGACGTCTATCACATACAGCATACACACAATTTCCATCGACAATACCATCATTCACCATCCATTCATTTTAATTTTAATAAACCAATTGGGTGTATATAATGTACCCCATGTCTTGTTCATTCTATTAGATGTTACATATTGTCTGATGTTTATCTTCCTTTATGATAACCACTAGCACAGAAGAGAAAACCAATGATGGTGAAGATGACATAAAGATGGAAGAACTGAAGATAGCACTGGAGAAAATCAAGATGGGCAAAGCAGCAGGGCATGATGGTATAACACCAGAAATGGTTAAGTACATGGGAGCATCAGGCGACCTATTACTCTTAAGGGTCCTACAGGCAGCGTGGTGCAACAAGACCATACCAAAGGATTGGGAAATTGCCATCATAACACCATCTTTCAAAAAGGGTGACAATCGACAATGTGGAAACCATAGAGGCATATCCCTTCTCGGTGTCCCTGGTAAAATCTACTCTAGAATCCTAGAGCAGAGACTCCGACGCCT
Organism: Oreohelix idahoensis; assembly: GCA_024509875.1. NCBI lineage: Eukaryota > Metazoa > Mollusca > Gastropoda > Stylommatophora > Oreohelicidae > Oreohelix > Oreohelix idahoensis. The sequence continues at coordinate 86,636 of JAMPIV010007216.1, read as the reverse complement.
AGCTGAGCCACAATTGGATGAGGCCCAGTGCGGATTCCGAGCAAACCGAAGTACTCAAGACCTCATCTTCACACTCAGACAGCTGAGTGAAAAGGCCCTTGAGTATAAGAGTGAGATCCATCTTTGTTTCATAGATCTGGAAAAGGTGTTTGACAGGGTCCCCTGGAGCAAACTTTGGGACTGTTTGGCAAGGAAGAACATTCCAGCACCTCTGATTCATGCTATACAGAGCTTCTACAAGTCTTGCAGAAATTATGTGAGGACAGCAAACCATAAGTCAGAAGAGTTCAGGACCACCACTGGTGTAAGACAAGGTGATATCCTGTCACCTTATATTTTCATACTCCTCATGGATGATGTCATCAAGGCATGTAAGGAGAGAACAAGAAAGTATTTAGTGAGGTACTTGTGAGGATTTACTGTGATTTTATTTTCAACGGGCCCCATTCTTCTTCTCTATGTAAGTATTTGCGTTTATGTATGAGGAGTTACTGGGGGTTTTAATTTCAATTTTGCCCCAGTCCTCTTCTCACTGTAAGTAATTGCGTTCATGTTATTTTATTAGGCGTTGGAGTTCATATTATTAGGCTGGGTAGATTTTTCAGACTAGGACAAATCCGAAAACCCGCACCTACCCTGTTAATTGTAGGGGTGGGGGCAGAACCACGACCCAGGTACGCAGAACCAACGCAGAACCAATCAAATTTATTTTGGTAACGAGAACGGTCAGTAGCATTATCTAAGGTGACGCAATAAGTAGCGTGTGAGCAAAATATACACTGAGTCATCGGGTTGTTTACGATATCATTGGCGGAGGTCAGAGTTAATTTATTTGCAGCAATAATATTGGTCTAAGGTCGGCCTAGAGAGACGCCACGCGATGACTCATCGCGTCTTATTTCATCATAATATTTTACTATATACGTAGCATCAAAATCTTTTAGCGCTCTCTCTGGTCTCAAAATTTTGCTGCCGTGAAATCTACGTCGTATCGTCTGCTCTACGTGAGATATTCGATAATTGGGTATGTGTATAACTTTATTAGCGTCGTAGATAGTTCATTTATAATAGATCGTAGCACGTTAAAGTAAAGTTTTCTTCTGGGAGTTAAATTAAATTTATTAGACAGAAGTGCCATCAATTGCTATCTTATAATAAAACTAGAAGTTGTGCCTATAACTTTCTGAGAATAAGTAGCAGTATCTATGATTTGTGTAACGGTTTTGAGATATTAACTGTGTGAGGTTAAGTGCTAAGATAAACGGGCGCTCTGTAATATGTAATAGGTCTGGGAACCCGCATTTTGATTATGATAATGTGTAGTGTATATACGCAGGTATGGTTGGGTATTTAATTGTGTGTTAATTAAGCTTGTAGTCAGGAGACCGGGGTGAAGTGAATTTTATATTACATAGTGGTGTAGTAGCAGTGGGTTTAATATTGTGTTAATTGATAGCCTTCCCGAGTCAGTCTGTAAGAAAGTAGGGCCAGGGAACTTATACCAGGGATTTTCTTTTAGCTTGCAGTGAATGCAATTGTTGTGACGCCTGAGGCAAGCCTAGCACAAAAGATTCAGGTCAGCCCGTGTCTGGGGTTTTTCTACCAGACAGATATTTACGTTGATGTGGGGGAAGAGATAGGAGGGGACGGTAGATTAGTTTGACCCTTGGGTAGGAATATTTGTTTATCGCTGGTGCGTAGTTTGGGGAGGGGAGATGTATTAATTTAGGGGACAGAGGGGAGTAGAGGAATTTAAGGTGTTTATGTGTTAGGGTTGCAAATATTCTGATGTGTTGTATATTTGTTGTTATTTTTTCGTTTTACAGCATTTTCACTGCACATAGGGAGGGTGTAAACTGCCGTACAACTTACCACGGTAATTTGTCTTCTCAGGAGCAGAGGGCTCGAGACATTACCATAAGGTGAAGAGAACTGGTGACGCGGTAATGCCGGTGCCCAGTACGTCTGCACCAGTAAAAGAAAGAAGTTCTCATGCAGTGAAGCACATTCTTCAGCGGGAACGGGTTTTCTTAAAATCCGGAGCTCTTAGCTCGTTATAACACACCAAACAGGCGCGTGGCCTGGTGTTGTTGTTTAATACGGCCATAATAAAGCCGATTGTCCTAAACCCGAAGAGGGGTAACTGGGCAGCTGAAAGAAGTTTCATCAGCAGTGAAGCATCTACATCCCGAGTCAAGTACCTCGTTCTTAATACCAAAGTCATCAGCTGCAGTAGTCTGGAAAGGAGAAAGGGAAATCATTCCTTTCCGAATGATAACGAGAGGAGGGGCGTAACGGAGACGCCACTCAGCAGAAGACGGTAGTGTCAGAGAGACACTAAGCAGAAGCAGAAGAGAGAGAGAGAAGTTATAGAGTCAGATAGAAAGACTTAGAGGACAGCCTCTGGTGTTAGCACGGGAAGGTTCGTTAATGGATCAGTGCTTGTCGTACTGTTGTTAGCTGTGTAGGACATCAGAGTGCACTTCATACTTGTGTAGACATTTCGTTATACGTCTGCAGCAGGACGGTGTGTTAGATTTAATCATAATACTAGGATAGTTAGGAGTGGTGGCTCTTAAGTTAGAGACCCCACCAAGTAGATTTTTTGGGTTTAATCCTTAACTTTCTCCCTGCGGGTTGAAAGAGAGGGTGAAACTGTTGGTTTATAAGTGTCTGTCATTTTAATTGTTCTGTTTCAGGTTTGTGCGACCTCGCACGTTATTTATTTTGCTGTGTTATTGATGTTATTTAATAAAACTATAAAATGTACACTGGATCAGTTTCTCTATAACTATACTGTACCTATATGCTTGTCTGTATAGTGTGTCTGTGGACTTTAGTGAAAACCTTATCTCCTATATGGTAGTCAGAGATGGTGGGACAGTAGTTAGAAATTACATCATAAGTGGCGAGGGAGAGTCAATCTCGGTTCTCACCCTCGAAGCTATAAGTCTCATCTTTCCGCAGTCACTGTCATTCCTCATACAAAATCTATCTTCTCAGACTTCTTCATACTAGTGTCTTGTCTATATACTCAGACAAACTCTAAACATAAATCCACTTCGTGACAGTACTGGAAGATGAGACAGGTCTGTATTTCAGAGCTGGCATTTGCTGATGATGTTGCCCTGATTGCTAAATCAGAGGCACATCTCCAATCTAACCTGCAAGTCTGGAAGGAAGAGCTGGAGAAGAGAAGGATGGTCATAAGCAGCTCTAAAACAAAATCCATGGTGATATCACGAGAAGAAAGAAGACATCAGATTAAGCTTGGAGAACAGGTCGACCACTTTAAATACCTCGGAGCTATTATAGACCGAAAGGGAGGCTTCAAAGAAGAGTTGGCCACTCAAAAAGCAGCAGCTGGGAGACTTTTTCAGGCCATAAATCGAGGATTCCTCAGCAAGAGAGAGGTTGGTAAGAAAACGAAGATGTCTGTATACCGCTCCATCTATGTCCCAGTCTTGACATATGGATGCGAGTCGTGGGCAATGACTACAACCCACAAAAGCCAGATCCAAACCTCAGAAATGAGGTATCTGAGAAAGGTGGTTGAAGTAACAAGAAGAGACATGGTCCGCAACCAGACGATACGTCAAGGCCTAAAATCCCGCCCCCTGCAGACCCAAGTAGAACAGTCCCAACTAAGATGTTTTGGCCATGTCTGCAGAATGGGAGAAGATCGGCTACCACGACAAGCATGGGAAACAAAGAGCCAGGGATCCAGACCCCCAGGATGACCCAGAGTCCGCTGGGAGGACAACATTAGACGATCTTTGAAGGACCGAGGACTAGAATGGAACCAGGCCAGGAGGAAGACAACCGATAGGATAGTCTGGCGCTCTCTCTTCCAAACCTCTACACCTCACGGTAGAAGGGGAACAACTAAGTAAGTAAGTAATAATTAAGGATAATAATAATAATAGATAACTGAGAAGGGGACTACGGTAGCAAGAGACCAAATATCTCCTTACAAACTTCTCCAGACCTTGTCTAGTTAGAAGAATTTACTCTCTTTGTCCCCCTTCAGCCGGTGGAGGACCCCAACAGGACTTCTCGAGCCAAATCTTCCTCGGGGTGATCCCGGAAAAGCTTCACTTAATTTATATATATTATTTCTAACTACTATAAGTTCTTATCCTTCCTACGCTATGCCACACTAAGCACCTATAGACTGTTTATTATCAGCCTCAGCCACATCTTCCATGTAACAATCATCAAGTAATTTTGGGGTATACAGCAGTCCAAAAAATATATTAGCTATTTTTTAGGGCATTAGTATTAATAATGTGAGTGTCCTATTGACAGAGTGGTTAGAGCGCTGGTCTCTTATAGCAAAGGTGCCAGGTTCAAATCATGGTACCGACACACTCCAGTCTACCCAGCTGTAAATCTTTACCTGACTGTGCTCTTTGAGTTTGGGAAGGAAAAGGCAGTGAAAATGGAAACTGGTCACCCCACCTCTTGATGCTGGACCTAGTATGATAAAGTCTCTAACACTTCACTCCCCTACGGTGGTATCTGCTATGGGACTACCTTTACCTTTTTTTTTTACCATAATGTGCTCCGAGACAAAGTTCCATTTTTAGGCACAATACAACCCACGCCCCCTTTAGCTCTTTCAGATGTGGGGACTCCACTGAAGAGTAGTGTGTCGCCATCGAGATCCATAACTCCTTGTCTCTTTTTTCTTTGTTTCTGTTAGAGCCAGGATTTCTAGTTTTGCTTTCTTCATCTCCTCTACCTGCTGCTTTTCTTTCCCATTTATACTCCTTACATTCCAATGTTCCACAAGTCGTAGCCCGTAGTCCATTCCAGTTCGTCGCCTTTAAAATCAGTCCGGTTTTCTCTCTTGCATTTCTTGTAATCATGTTTTAAGGCAAACAGGTGATTGGCCTGTTGTGCCTTTGCATGATGGAGGGGCTGTCTCCTTACAACCTCCATGAAGGCTGCCCTCCTCCTTTTTCAACCGGGCTTGGGACCGGCCTAGGGAACATAGCTGACATCAAAGAAGCAAGAATAAAGAGGAGGATGTCATGGATGGCGCTGGGAGATGCAACAATGAGACAGGTGACCACAGTTGAAAATATATTCAAGGGGGAAGAGTGGAGTAAGTCAGGTGAGAACTGGATGAACTTCTAGTAAGTCATCATCAGCTTTGGCAGGGAGTGCAGAACTTGGGCCAATTGGAGGGCAGAATGGAAATTGATCAAATGATAACTGATCATGCTAGAAATAATGATGCCATTGTGTATACTGATGGGTCTGTATTCCGTAAGCAATGCCACATTCTAGGACAGGTCTCACTCGCCAAGTGTATAGCTTCTTTAGCACACTCTCATCTGATCCCCAAACTGTTCCAGCAAGTTTTTTCATGACTGCCATTCTTTGCTTATCCCTTATCCGGCTTCTTTCAATCAGATTTTTCCAATTCAAAAGTAATGCCTAGGTAGATAGGATTTTCACCCCAGCGTAAATTCTTCCCATTCAGCACTAATTTGAGGATCTGTAATTTATTTGGAAGGAGGAACATTGTGTATGTTGTTTTCCCTTCATTTATTTTCATTAGCTATGATCTGGCCCACTCATCCAGTATTGTCAGGCCTTGCTGCATCCAAATTCTCTTTAGAGATCCACAGGGCTAAGTCATCTGCAAATGAGGCATTGTGTGCTCATTCTTATAATATTGTCTGTTATTTCATTTATGTATGTAAGGAACAATGTAGGCGACAGGGTTCCCCCTTGGGGAACACCCTGCTCATTTATAAACTTCCTACTAGTCTGTCCTTGTAGCTGTACTCTGGCTGTTCTGTTTTCAAGGTAGTGGCTAATGTATTTGTACATTCTTTCACACACTCCACTTCTTTACAGCTTTTCGATGCTGGACTTAATATGGTGAAGTCTCTAACACTTCACTGCCCTATGGCAGCATCTGCTATGGGACTACCTTTACCTGTTTTAGTATAAATATCATCTGATGCAGTTCACTGCAAAAAGCGGATTCTAACTGTAACACAACTGTATCAATATCTAATATATATTTTTGAAACTGTATCTGTCTATTTGTCTGTTTGTTTGTTCTAGAGGTCTTAATTATGATACAATGACATAAAATTGAAATGCTGTACAAGAGCAGAGCAGAAAGTTCCAGTTGCGATATAAAGACCCATCAAAAAGAACTTGGAGCTGGCTCTTATATACACTTGCGAGATGGTATCAATAACAATGTTACTGGAGGAGAGCTTGGGCAACTTTGTATTCTTTCCTAAAATTTTACAGGCAGCCCATGCTACATGCATAAAAGGATACAAGATGCCATGTCCAGTGTATGCCACTATGGTCACCCTGATCTATTTATTACATTCACCTGCAATGCAAATATGGAGAAAACTCAAAATGAGTATCATCCTGGTCAAACATACATCCACAGAAGTGGATACAGTAGAGGAAATAGAAAGAGTATTAACAGGAAAAAACCAGTACCACCTCTGGAAAAGACATTCTCAGCAACGAAAAAAAGTACCAAACACTACTCTTGGAGTGATTGCATACCTTTACAACAAAGTCTGGCACAGGAAAAATACCAGCCTCATAGAAGACAGCAATAGTCATTCCCATACTAAAGCCAGCAGATAAGGAACCACAAGATGTCAGCTCATACAGGCCAGTATCAACCGCTGTGTACTGCAGGCTATGGAAACTTAAAATAAACACCAAAAAACAGTATACACAGTTTTCACTAGGAGCATCATAGAAAGCAAGAAGGTGTACCAACCAAAACGTGATAGAAACTACTGTCCAGAGAAGAAAATCCAGCTTACTTAGGAGTGGTACTTGACAGACAGCTACTCCTCAAAGCCTTCATGCACAAAATTAAAGACTAGGCCAGTAGATGCCCAAACCTAGTTAAACATCTTGTAAGCATCAGCTGGGGAGCAGGAACAGTAAAACCTGAGACAGCTGTACCTGGGATATGCCTGATCAGTCAAGGATAATAACCTACCATTGCAGTCATCAATGAGCTAAACCAAGCTTCTATCCTCCAACTGTCACGTCCATTTGTTCTGTGGTGTCATGGCCATTATGAGAATTTTGGCTAGTTACAATAAAATACCAGAAACTCATAGAAAATGAAGTCAGAGGTCCATATAAGTATACATTTTCTGAAAGTATATTGGATAAGGAATCATAAGTTACAAATTTTGGGCATTTGAGCTGTATATATATATGGTGACCTTGACCTTTACACAGTGTGTAAAATTATTTATGTAACTCTTCTTCTGCTTTCAGCCTAACCCCACATTGACTGTTTGGTTCTATTTATCATCTGAATATGTTTTTCAGGTACTGCAAATAATATTATTTCAGGAAATGTACAGCTATATGGTTTTTTATTGATTTTGGTGAATTTTTCTATTTGCGACCTAAAAAAACCTTTTTTACCCAAATAAAAAAAACGACAAAAGAAAAACATGTTTATTTCTTTTTCACTGTGCTTTTCTTCATAAAATAGACAATAAGAATAAACTGATCTTATTCTCTTTTTCGACTTAGTCTTTGATCAATCTTGTGAATGAGGTTGGGCTCACAATATTCATGACACCCAACCTTACATGCCCGACATCAGTGCTGTGTTCTTTTTCTACCTTTACTGCTTTTTTGTCCTTGCTTCTGTCACTGCAGACAAAGCAGTCTTTTTTGTTTCTTTCCATCCAAATGAAATAGGCGATGCAAAGCTGTATGAGCTTTTGGCATGAGCTGCTGAACTGGTGTTGGTGACCGAGATTCAGGGTGATTGCTGCAGGGGTATTCCATTATCGACAGTATATATTTATCTCTCTTCAGTTTTCTGTTCTGAGCCACAGTCAATTTGTATAAAATTCATGTAGTCAGAATAGACACATCTATTAAATTCTGAAGGTTCTTCTTCCAGTAGCGTCTAGTGGACCTTTCAGATGCCAAGTGGATATCCACTTGTCACTTATGTCCACCTCACCTATGAATGAATTGTTGTTGTTTAACTAGGGCTGCCAAGCTTCTCGCTCTTTAGCAGCCAATACCAAGTTGAAGACTCCTTGGCATTATCTACAGTGTAGATCTAGGCTTTTCCTGTGGCTTTTCTGCCATTCCGAAACGTGTTGAGCTGAAATCATGAGCTCCAGTTTCTCCAGCTTAACTTGCATTTAAAGGATCATCACATCTGGTCCCAATGCAGAGCTAAACTACTGCACTCCGCTTCTGGGCTCTCCCAAGGAATTGTCACGTCCTGCACAGTGCAACTTCTCAGCTTCCCCTGCCTATCACTGGGCCCACAGTGAAATCCTTCTGCGTGCAGCCAACCAAATCAAAAGAATTACGCCTGGGGCTCAAGTGACTTCTCCAAGCTTAGTGTGCAATGCTGGGTTTTCAACAAGTTTCACAACAGGGGGGAACCCTGGAAGTGTGTGGATGATTTCAAGTGTTAATGAGGATGTAATTATCCTCACAGACATAGGTTCACTTCCACATATTGTAGCAATGTGCATAGCTGTTGGTCATATAAGAATGACTCTAGATACTGGCTTTGTATAGAAGTATCAGTAATGATGGCCTTTGTTCAACAGCCTTTGTGACGACTGGCCCAATCTTCTCTTCATTTAATTTATGAGACACCATTTTTTTTCATCTTCAATGCATGATCGAAAAGCCAGAAAACATACGCAGAAAATTTCGCTCATTGGTAAATATTCTCCTAGCATCTAGTACTATTTTTAGATTAACGACGTCATTCTTAACCTAACCTCAGTGGCCTGAAACCGGTTTTGAATTAGGGCAGACTGGTTAGACTTAGATAGAACCAGTTAAACCCACTCTAGGACGTGACTTTTAACGTTATTGATTGGAGCGTCTATCGGACGCCAAAGTCACATGAGGCACGCTTCAGGTCACGTGCCCAAGTGGAAATAACACGCTAAAAGATGCGCCCAACGAGGCAACTTTTATTTGCATCCAGGCAAGCGAGGGGGCCAGACCTAATCTAAGACCGCTTCTAATTCACGCATTAAAGCACTGTGAAGCCACGGGTCTAAATTGCTGATTAGAGTCCAATCTCTGAGTAGGTAAGTGAAATCTCGTTAGAAAATAGTATTGTATTGAAATGTGTAGTACCTTGCAAAATCGACGCAGTGATTGGTATGAACTGTTTGTGCTTTATTCATATTTGCTTTACGATCGCATCTAGCCACATGGCTACTTATGTGATCGGGTGTATTTTATGATCCCACGGGATGAGATTGTTCAAAGTGTTCATATTAACTTTAACTGGAATATATATTAATTTTTTAAGTCCCAATCGACTTTAAAGTGGCTCAGGGCGTAGACGCATTTGGACCAATCGGCTTTAAAGTGGCTTTAGTATCTGTGCTCCTGTTTGAGGCTGTTTCTAATTATAACTACCCAAAACCACCCAAAACGTCATTTCCGGCAGGAAGTACGTTCTTTTAAATACCTCATGTGTTTAAAAGTGAAAATGTATCTGTGGTGAGATATTTATTTAAGATTTTTAAAGCAATTTTTAAGCGCATATTTTCTAACATAAAATGGCCACACCCACTGCTTCGAATAGTAGAGCTAGAAGATTAACGTCAGATCAAGCTAGGAAGTTATTTGAAGACATTTTTGATAGTGACTGTAGTATTTATAGCGAAAACGACTCTGATTTTCCGCAGGAACCTGATATCGACTCCTCGGAAACCGAGGATGATAGGCCTAATGGAAGGTCTGGTGTCGATAATGAAGTTATGGATACAGGAGCATGTAATCATACTGCAATAAATTCAGATAATATATCCAAGCCAAAAAGAATCAGGAGGGATGGAAATGTTGATTTTGTTAGTAGGACTAGGCCTAATACAAACAACACGGTTTGGCATTCAGTGGCCACTGGAGAAACTAAACAAATTTTACTTTTCGCCAGACAAGACAGAACATAAATCCAACTCTGTATAGTTTGCAAACACCTCCTGATTTTTAAAAATTTTACATGGATGATGCTGTTGTTAGCACTCTGATAACCAGCATTAATTCCTATGCTGCAAAGTTGTTGAAACAAACAACCCACATAGAAAGTATTCATTGTTTTCTTCATGGACACCGCTAACTTATTATGAGTGGTTGAAGTTCACAACTGTAATGATTGCGATGGGGCTGGATCGAAGGCCAAAAATCAAGGACTACTGGTGCACTGCAGGAAATTTTTATACACCTTGGTACCACGAGATGTTTTCGAGAAACCGCTTTCAAACTATTTATCACAGCATGCTGCATGTTTGTGAACCAGAAGATCAGGATGCAGCTAAAATTGAGCCTTTTGTTGAGATGCTGTTGACCAAATTTCAGAATGCTTTCTCTCCGTTTGAAGATGTGTGTATTGATGAGATGGTTATAGGATGGAAAGGTAGGTTTAAACACAAACAATTCAATGCAACCAAGCCCCACAAATACCATATCAAAACATTTGGACTGTGTGATTCAGCAACAGGCTATGTTTTCAATTTGAAAATTTATTTTGGAAAAAATACAGCCTATGATCCTAGTCTGGATCCCAAATCTGCTCATGCTGTGAAAGTATTCGGAACTCTTTTGAATCCACTGAGATCAGGACATCATATTTTTGCTGATAGATTTTATTCATCAAAAGCTCTGATTGAATATCTGTCTGCACACAGTTTTAATTATACAGGAACCCTGAATGTCAACCGCATCGGCTTCCTTCCTGAAATAAAAAATCTCAAGCTTGGCCACCAAGAGATGAAATGGTTTTTGGACTCGGAAAATACAACATTGTGTGTTGAGAAGAGCAAGGGTCTAAACAAAGTTACAAAGCCAAAGGTAGTTGATGACTACAATATGTGTATGAATGGCTGCGACCGGATGGATCAAATGGTTGGTTACTACAGTATGCACAACCGTAAAACCAGAAAGTGGTGGAAGAAAATTTACCACTGGATGATTGAAGTGACACAGGTAAATGCCCACATCCTTTACAATTTGTGTCAGGAAGGTGCGACAACAAAAAGGAAGCTCATACTTCAAGATTTTAAACAGAGTTTGATTGAGGATCTGTCCAAAGAAGCTGCTCAGCTGACACCAGGCGGTGTAATAGATTGTCCACCCAACAATTCTAAACGCTCTATGAAAGGAAATGAAGTGGAACGGATGATTGGAGCCAGACATCTAGTGGAATATGATGGAAAGGGCAGAGCCTGTGTTCATTGTAGCGCCAATGGAATTTGTCGCAGATCAAGCTATGTGTGTATAGGATGCACCGGTAGACCCCACCTTTGTACAAAAAATTGCTTTGTAGCTTATCATAAGCAAAAAAATATATAGGGTATGCCTAGATATGAATGAGCTTTGTAAATAAAATATTCTTTTCCCTTTTTTTGATGTTTGATAGGGCCTACAATTTGAAATTTTCATGGGGCAAAGTCTTTTCCAGACAGGGGGTATGATGTGTTGGTGTTGTGGGTAGTGGGTTTCCCCCCTTGCTTCACCCTAGGCCTAGTGAATTCTTGTTCATGAAAGGAGCGACCATTGCGGTGTTAGTCTCTTGGCCTAGCAAAACCTCTCATACCCCCAAGACCGTTGTGCGTGGTGAAGAGCCACACCCTCCTCGAGGTAGTCCTGGTAACTGAGGGTGCGAATCCTCAGGCTAAACACAACGGATCTAGAGGAGCAAACCTCGATAATAAAACCGGTGCACTACACCGTACACGCCCTCTGTGGGTGGGAAGGAGCCAGATGGATACTGAACAAGTCTTGGGAGTGGGAACGAGTGTGGACTGCTCCCTGAAGATCGGAACTCATCGTACAGGCACACAGACTCAGGACGTGACGATCCTATTGTCTTCAACTCTTGGTCACATGCCTAGAGCCTCGGAGAACTCGGCGTAACCAGCAGGCAATTTGGTGGCGGGGAAAGAGCACTGTGAGCCCTACCTTGGCTACGTATCACAAGGAGATGCAGAAACACCCCCTTTATCTCCCCCAGAGCTGGCACAGTACACTTCTGGCTCCTACCCGGGGTGGTAGGAAATCCATAGCCACCTCAGCATCACAATGCCATGAAGATGACAAAGTTGGAATTTACTAACTCAAACCTGGCAGAGCAAGTCCTCCATCAGATGCGGCCGATGCTGGGCCCACTGGCGCATGGACACGTCCTGATCCCCATCGAGACTTGCCCGGGGAGCCCACCCCGGCTCAAAAAAGCAGAGAAGGCCCCTCTCCAAACCTCCGATGTCTTGCGGGCAGTGTTAGGATGTGCAAGAACATGGACAGGAAGACTCCACAACTTCCCCACTGAAGACACGCCCACGGCGACCGTTGCCTCAATTGGCTGTGTGTGGTGTACCCGGAATTGGGGCCTCCCAGTACTGAGGCACAGTTAAGTCCCCGATGTCACTTATCGGTGCAGAGTTGAGAGAGATGGCTAAGCATCACAATCCCTCCTGTGTTGCAGCATGATGAGAACCCAGCATTGCACACTGAGCTTGGGGGGAATCACTTGGGCACCAGACTTAATACTGGCTCTTGACTGGATGGCTGCATGCAGGAGATTTCTACAATGGAGAGATGGCAGATGGTGGGTATCTGGAAGTGGCTCTGTGCAGGATGTGAGGATTCCTTGGGAGAGCCCAGAACCAGAGCACAGCATTGTGCAAGCTCTGCATAGTTGGAGAGCCCCCCTGGATGAGGGGGAATGCACAGTGTGCCACCCCACCTATCCCCAACTGCTAACTTAGAACCAGAAGTGGGGTCCTCTGTATGCGTGCCAGGCCAGGATAAAATGCCTGGGATAGAGACTGGAGCTCAGAACTCCCTAACTCAAAGTTGCAGGATGGTAGAAAAGCCACGGGAAAGACAGGTCTATTTTGAAGATAACGCAACCATATTTTCACCATACGAGCTTGGACGCCGCCTCGGTAAACAAGGTCCGCGCAGAGCAGTGACACCCCCAGGCTGCTTGCGAATAGTCTACTACTGGGAACATAAACAGATTAGGGATGAGACCACTCTCCCGTTGAAGAGGTGCTAAAGTCGTAGATACTGGGCCAGAAGGCGCACCGGAAACCACAGTATCACGCAACTCGCTTTTTTTTTTTAATGGATGAGTACACCGTCAAATAAATCTCGTACTGGTGCTCGCCCTGTGGAGCTCCACCAGGCAGGTGCAGTGCCGGGCTCTGAGCCTCGACAGAGCCCACCCTCAGCTACTGGAGGACCCTCTAGACCATCTTGTGGAGTCAGCAGACGGCGGAGGAGAACTACTGACCAAAACAAAACAGAAAAAGAGAAACCCAGAGTGCCACTTGTCATGATGCACTGGAATGCAGAGGGAGTGAACAGCAAGCAGGCTGGATACAGCAAAAAGACAGAGCTGGAAAACATCTTGTATGAGAAGCAAGTCAGTGTTTGCTGTATCCAAGAGACTCACTTGAAAGCAGATCAAACCTTTAAAATAAGGGGATATCAATGCTTCAGATTCGACAGACAAGATAGACGAAAAGGAGGAGTACTTACTCTTGTAAGGAATAACATTCATGCACACGAAAGGAAAACCTACATGGATGGAGCAGAATATCAGCTGTTGCAGATAAAGGTAGACGAGATGGAAATAGAACTCCTGAACTATTACTGTCCAAACAACAAACCCCTGACTCTCAGCTCTATACAGGTACCAGCCACCAACTTTATAGCAGTTGGAGACTTTAATAGCCACTCCCAGAGCTGGGGCTATAACCATCTAGATCACAGAGGTGAAGAGGTTGAAACATGGCAAGATGATCACTCCCTAATCCTAGTCAATAATGCCACAGATACTCCTACCTTCTACTCCAGAGGATGGCACACAACTTCAACACCAGATCTTGCCTTCGCCACCCCAGATATAGCTGGATCTATTAGTAGAGAAGTAGGAGACCAACTAGGGGGAAGCGACCATCGCCCAATCTTTCTTACTGTCCAGAGTGCAACTCTCAGTACAGGCCCAGCCATTACAAGATGGAACTACAAAAAAGCCAACTGGGGTTTATTCAGGCATCAGGTAAACACGCTGCTGTCTATCCTCAAGGTACAGAACAGAGACATTAATGAAGTGGTAAAAGACTTCAACAGATGCATACTACAAGCTGCAAAAGAAACCATTCCCAAAGGATGCCGGCGTAACTACATACCATACTGGTCCAGCACACTCCAAGAACGTCAGGAAGCTATGGACAGGGCTAGAAAGGATGCAGAGTCTCAGCCTTCACTTGAAACTCACAACAAATGGAAAAAGGCTGTAGCAGAGTTTCAGAGAACAAAGCTAGAAGAAAAACGGAAAAGCTGGAGAACTAAAACGGCATCGCTGAACCTTGAGATAGACGGCAGGAAACTTTGGAGATTAGTCAAGTCTCTAAATGAAGAGCGTTCCTCACCTAGGCAGACTATCACATTGGATGAAGGTGGCAAACTTTTCAGAGGAAAACAAGCTGCAGACCTGTTCAGAAAGCAACTTACCCATTAACATAGACCATCAGAGAGAGATAAGAAAAGAAATACTGGCAACCATGGGACAGACAGATACTCCTGCCCCAATGAGGGAACCCATCACACTAGGAGAACTACAGAACGCTATTTCCAAGCTTAAGTTTCAAAAGTCACCCGGCCCAGACAAAATCAGCAACGAAATGCTAGTAAATCTGAGCTCAGCAGCAAAGACAAAACTGCTTGAGATATTCAACCACAGCTGGTTGAAAGGAACGGAACCCCAAGTATGGAGAGAAGCCATCACAATACCCATACTAAAGAAAGGGAAATGTAAGACCGAGGCTGCAAGTTACCGGCCAATCAGTCTCACAAGCTGTGTTGGGAAGACTATGGAGCGAATAGTCAACCACAGATTGAGATGGTATTTAGAGTCTGAGCAGATCCTGGTGCCGGAACAAGCTGGATTTAGAGAATGCTACAGTATAGAAGACCAAGTTACTTACTTGTCTCAAGCAATAGAAGATGCCTTCCAGGAGAAGAAAAAGGTCCTAACGATCTGGGTCGACTTCAAGCAGGCCTTTGACAAGGTGTGGAAAGATAGCCTTATTGCAAAACTTAGGAGAAGTGGAATCCAAGGCAACATGATGAAATGGATCCAGTCATACTTGCATAACAGGAGAACTAGAGTCACTCTTGACGGTCTGCAGAGCAGAAAAGTGTTGCTCTATCAGGGGGTACCTCAAGGAGGAGTAATTTCCCCAACACTCTTCCTTGTTTACATCAATGACCTGGTGAAAGATCTCCCCGCAGGAGTGAAAGCTGCCTTATATGCAGATGACCTAGTACTCTGGTGCGCTGATGAAAACGTCACCACAGCAAATTATAGAATGCAGCGGGCAGCAGACATGCTAGTGTCATGGGCAGAGAAATAGCTTATCACAATAAACACAGACAAAACCTCCACAACACTGTTCTCCCTCGCCCCCAAGGACACAGCAGCTAACATACACCTAGGGACAACCGTGATCAAGGAAGAAAGCTACCCCACCTATCTTGGGGTGACATTTGACCAAAGGCTTACATGAAATAAGCATATTGAAAATGCAGAAGGAAAGGCCCGAAGACGACTAGGCATACTCAGAAAATTAGCAGGTACCAACTGGGGAGCAAATGAACGAAATCTAAAGAAGATTTATAATGGAGTAATAAGACCACACTTAGAGTTTAGCTCAGCAGCATGGTCATCAGCTGCTAACTCACATCTGCAGTCTTTGGACAAGGTGCAAAATCAAGCTCTCAGGCTCATTACAGGAGCCATGAAAACTACACCAATATCAGAGATGCAGAAGGTTGCTGGATTACAGACATTGTCCCATAGAAGAGACACAAAAACCATGATCCAGATGGAAAAGTACAACAGTATGCCAACGCACCCAATGAAGGCAAGACTAGATGATCTGGCATTGGGACGTCTAAAGCGTAGCAGCTTTGTGCATCGGGGAAAAAGACTTAAAAGACAGCATCAAGAAGACCTATCCATGAAGACAACACCACTGAAGCCCACCCTATACCCTGTACCATGGGAGCAGGCCAGCAATGCCCTCCAAATTAATACATCAGTCAGTGGTCTCACAAGTGGATGTGAGTATAATGATCTGCAAAAACAAACTGCTACATTGAGTATGATCCAAGAAAGCTATCCCGATCAATCATGGATACATGCCTATACAGATGGATCAGCAACTAATGCTGTTAGGAATGGAGGTGCTGGTATCTTTATCTCATATCCTGACAACCACTATGAGACTAGGCACATTCCCACTGGTAAATTCTGTTCCAACTATACAGCTGAGGTTCAAGCTCTAGAGCAAGCTGCAAATATGATTTATAACACCAACTCTGACTGCCACCAGGTAGTCATCCTCACAGATGCACTGTCTGTCCTGCAAGCTCTCAAGGGTGGTAAACTCCCGCATCTGAGAAATGAACTAAACAAGGTAGCTGCCAAAAAGAGAACCATACTTCAGTGGGTACCATCTCATTGTGGTGTACCCAGAAATGAAAAGGCAGATAAACTTGCAAAAAAAAAGGGAGGAGAATGTGAACAAGAAGATAATGAAGTCACATACTTTGAGAAAAAGAGAGCTATCCAGACTATCAGAAGAGAACAGAACCAACCCAAAGACGACTATCACACTCTCGACCGGCAGGGACAGATAACTATTTTTCGACTCAGGACAGGGCATAACAAACTGAATAAACACATGCACAAGCTACGATTGTCTGTTTCACCACTGTGCACATGTGGATTAAACGAACAAACTGCTGAGCATGTTCTACAGGATTGTCCTCTGTATGACCAGTTAAGAAAGATATACTGGCCCAATGACTCAACACTAAACTCAAAGCTATATGGAGCTAAAGAGGAACTTCAAACAACAGTCGAATTCATCATGAGAACTCGTCTGACGGTATAAACATCAAAGATGCGATCGCAAGAAGAAGAAGAAGACATTTTCATTTTTTTTTTAATGCTAGGGACTCTTTTTGTGTAAAATTTTTTACTTAGGATTTAATTATAAAACAGTGTTTATACATAGGCCCCTAGTGTGAATGTATTTAGAAAAAGTATCTTTTGTGATTTCCTATGGATTATGTGATTTCCTATGGATTATGTGTTTTCCTATGGATAATATCTTCAGAAGAGGAGCAACTCGGCAAGGTAAGAATATATCTATTTCTTTCAAATTTACCTGCTTCTTATTCAGCCTCCATTTTACTAACTAATAATTTTCATTGATAAATTTAAATTGTGTACACGATGCAGTTACTAACAATCATTCATGTGTAAATAATATTATAATTCCCATCTTTCTGATGTATAAACTGAAATTTCCTCTTTTTTACAACCATGTGACCTGTTGTTGTAATTTGTGAAATTAACAATCTTCTGAGTGTTTATTGATTAAAAACTGATTGTACTTTGTTAGAATACTTCTGTTTGTGACATTTTGAAACTTTACCCTCTCATGAGGAACAATGATAGAAGAAATTTAATGAATACTTTTCCTCTAATTTTTCACAGGCTTCTTCTTTTGTCCTCCATTTTACCTTGAATAACTAATCATTTTTCAATGAAAGCTTTTATACTTGTAGCACAAGAGTAAAGTACATCCATTTACCTTCAGTTTCATATACAACAACAAAGTTATTTATGCATATGAACATTTAAAACAAATTATTTCCAAACAACAATAAAAACGCACTGGGGTGGCCATTTTTGTTTGGGCCAAACCCACTTTTTTGCTTGGGACTGAAAGAGTTAATTTCCATATTATTTCATCGTATTCGGCCCGACGCTTAGACTAGAGGAAATTAATATTAACAATAATGTTGACAGACCGTGACATATATTCATCATAATTTACATCACTATTCAACCAGAGATGAAGAGTTGGGATAATGTCGCCAGATAAGTCTATAATACTGGTGTCTGACAATTATATGTTAATTCATTCGCCAGATAATTCTATAATACTGGTGTCCGACAATTATATGTTAATTCATCGTAATTGACATGATGGTTAGGACGAAGCACAGAACTAGAATACTGTCGCCCAACATTTCTATGATAATTCAGTGCATTTAACTGAAAGTTCTAGGCTAATTCAGTGTGTTTAACTGACATTTCTAAGATAATTCAGTGTGGTTAAGAGGCTTTTCTATAATAATTCATCGTGTTACCATGACGATAAATGGGTAAAGAATTATAGTACTGCCACTTGGGCTGGGAATATAATAATAAAAAGGCAGAAAGGGGGGAAACTTGATTTCAAGATTAGGCTCTAGACATATGATGTTAGAGACTAAAATGTGATATGACTGGCAGACGGACGGCTTAGGGAAAGATGGCTTCCTCAAGCTAGGAAATTAATGAAGCCGTATTTGTCTTCAGTCTATGGGGGAGCCTTGCACGACAGTCCAATCTCAGAGAAGAATACGGAGTCAAGCACAGTGAAGGCAGATCCAAACCATTCAAGACCTACCCGATGCAACGTCATAAGGAGACAAGACAACCAACCACGCTTCGCTATCAGCCAGGGGCTGAAAAGTTATAAGTTCCTGTTTCAAAGGGAACTCATCATATCAATGTCTTAGCACGAGCCAGTAGATGAGGAAAATACTTGAATTGTGAGACGTATATCACATACAGCATACACAATATTCCATCAACTATACCATCCATTCATTTTAATTTTAATAAACCAATTGGGTGTATATAATGTACCCCATGTCTTGTTCATTCTATTAGATGTTACATATTGTCTGATGTTTATCTTCCTTTATAAGAAGGGGGGGGGGGGGCCTTGTAAAATATAACATATAATCCCAGTAATAATTAAGGATAATAATAATAATAGATAACTGAGAAGGGGACTACGGTAGTGAGAGACCAAATATCTCCTTCCAAACTTTTCCAGACCTTGTCTAGTTAGGAGAATTTACACTCTTTGTCCCCCTTCAGCCGGTGGAGGACCCCAACAGGACTTCTTGAGCCAATCTTCCTCGGGGTGATCCCGGAAAAGCTTCACTTAATTTATATCTATTAATTCTGACTACTATAAGTTCTTATCCTTCCTACACTACGCCACAGCCTTGATGCTTCCATACGTTTTTTTACAACAGCAAAAGCTTGTTCCTCCTTGTAATGCACATCAAACTTTTTACCAGCATACAACTGAATATGCATAACATAGCCATTGGCATTACAAACTTTAAATTTCTTGACGCCAAACCTGGCATGTCTTTTGTTCAGCATGTACTGTATATAAAAAGCTCTATTTTTCATTTCAATCACTGACTTGTCAATCAAAATGTTTTGTGAATGGACATGATACGACTTGGAACAATGATTCACTGTATCCATAACAGGTCTAACTTTGCTCCAAGGGTCAAAATCATCCTCACCTCTTCGCTTTTCTAATGTAATGTCACTGACATTCAGCATTCAATGAATAAGTGAAAAGGTGTTGAAACTTATTGTAATACCATTTTCTAGTCATTTACGGTAGTGACTGTTGAGGTGTGCCGCCATCCATGCAACTGCAGATTCCAATTTTAGGTAGTGTTGGGCATAGCGGTTTGTTTCTCGCAGCACAGTGTTAATTAGTTCAGCATCAAATATCAAGAAAAAATGAACAGGATCTGTGCACCTTTCCAAGTCTATATTCTGAGAGCTGTAAGAATTTCTTACAATGAAATTTGGATCAACTCACAGTCTATTGTTTCTATTGTCCCCATTCTGCCATCTAAACTGGTCAGTCACAACACTAGATCCAGGGCTAGATTCGGCCTTAAATTCACTACTACTCAATCCACTTTCATCACTGGCATGTGGAATGTCTACAAAATCGTCAGTATCACTATCTTCCATTTGAAACATTTCAGATAATGAAGGTCTAGATTTATTTCCTAGTCCTGATGGACCTTCCCCAGCGTCAGTCAAAAAAATTGAGAATTGAGAAAAATTTCAAACTCCGAATGAACACAAAGCAAGTGATGAAAATGCTTGTTTACACAACGCTCAAACACAGACAGGAAGCAAAATCTATTTATCTAGTAATCTCCCCTTTGCACACAACGTGAAGTACCCAAATGGCAGCTCACTAGAAATTTATGAATCATGTGGAGAATTCTGTACTAACTACCAAGCAGAAATTACAGCAATAAACATATAAATTAAGGGGCTGCTGTAAAACTGGTAATCATCATAATTTCTCCATTTGGCTCCTTATGGAGCATGGAGCCACCACTGCAGCTGGTCCCTTGTAGGAAGGCTGCACCAATGTATTCATGTGCTCTTACAATGGTTGCTTGTGTAAATTATGTTTTACATGATGTTGCCAGCCCCTCACAGCAATACTCAACCAATTTAAACAAGATATCCGCAAGCCTTCAGATAACATAATCTTTCCTGATTCAAAATCAACACCAGATTTAGAAGAATACCTCCAACATGAAAATAAAGAAATAATACAACCCGGCTGAAACAATTGACAATCAGGATAGCAGGACACAAAGACGTACTATGCAACAATAAAGCAGACATACTAGCAAAACTAGGAGCAAGCATGATCAAAATAAACACTCCACCCAACATGCAAACAGTTATTACAACAAAACAACTTCAAAGAAGAATGGATGAACCAATGGGCAAAAGCATGTACTGGACATGCCATGTATAAAGAAATGACCAATTCACCACAAAAATGACAACATCAACAACCTACGGCATGTGGAGCACAACACAACCTTTCGACTAAGAAAGGACACACTAGACTCAACAAGCACTTAAACAAATGAAACCCCACACATGAACCTAACTGCCGCAACTGTACTCATCCATATGAGATAGTTCAGCATGTGCTGCTCACTTGCCTAGGACCATCCACAGAAAGAAGAAAGCTACTTCTGGGCTCCTAAACAATCACAAAAACTCTACACAGCACCACTCAGCAGCTACAGAACACATGCAAATTCTTCAGCTTGGCGCTGGCTGCAAAAGAGCAATGAGCTCAGCAGCCCTAGTTAAACAACAACAACAATACAGATGTACAAAACTTCTTTCTTTCCCTTAAGTGGTTCCCAAAGGCTTCTGAGTAGACAAAGAGAGAAGTGGATTACTGCTCCCTCGGGCATGCTGTACGAACAACTAATATTTTGGTGTATTGGGATAAGGCTGTTAACCACATAACGTAAAAATAAAACCTGCTAAAGAAGATACCATTGCAAAAGCACATGAAGGATTCTTGTGCAGGCTTCCTGCAAATGGGCCAACTACAGATGTGACACCATTCTTCATAAGGAACAAAAATAAAGAAGAAACATTCTCTCACCTGCATTTAAAGTTTGGCCTCAATGTGCACTGCTTTCCCTCATCACTATCTCTTCCATAACAACAACGGTCCTTGCAGTCTAGGGCATAACCACAGTCACATTCTTCACCATCCTCTTTGATCCCATTACCACAAAATGCAGTCTTGGATGCTAGGAAGAGCACAGGAATGTATTAAAAAATACAACAGTGGGGCATGCCTTGTTAAAATGAGGCAAAACTCATACTTTTCAGCCCCCCCCCCCCACACACACTTAAAAAAAAAAGGAACTACTTCTACTGCTCAGTCATTCCTCTTCTACACTGGGGTGTAGAGATTTGTCAGACAGAGTGCCATGCTATTCTATCAGCTATCTTCCTCCTGGCCTGGTTTCAATCTAGTCCTTGGTCCTTCAGAGATTGTCTAACGTTGTCCTCCTAGCAGACTCTGAGGTCCTGGAGGTCTACTCGTAGTTCCCTGGCTCTTAGTCTTGAGAATCTGTGTATAGCATGGATGAGAAGTGCTGGAATGTTCTTCATTTTGCTGTTTTTATATTCAAGAAAACTATATGCGCTGTAGGTGGGTCTTTTAAAAACCAGCAGGTTTTTATTATTTAAAGTTTGTATTTCAGTCATCATCGCTGTTTTAAACAAATAGAGGGAGCGTGTTGAAAGAAAAATCTAGAAAGAAAAATCAAAAGAAAACAAGAACAAAAACTGTCTCTCTGAGCATTCAAGGCAAGAAACAAACATACTGACATATAAAATAAGAGAAAAGGGGCCTGTAAAATATAATACACTCAAGATCCCAAACTCCGTTAAGGACAGTCCCAAGCCCGGCTTCATGCGTCTAAGGAAGTAGCTGGTAAAACAGTGATTCAGACGGCGTGCATGGAGGCCGTAAGGAGGCAGCCACTCCACCTTGAAAAGACACAACAGACCTGTTTGCCTTAAAATATGATTACATGAAACGACAGATAACTGGACTAATCTTTAAGGTGACAAACTGGCACGAACAATGACATGAAATATTATGGATGGCAACATGCTGCTTTACAGTGCAGTCCCCACAACTGAAAGTGCTAAAGGGGGTATGGGTTGTATTGTGGCTAAAAACCAAACGAATAATATCAAGGGATGGAACTCTGTCTCAGAGCGCATTATGGTGCTAAAGCTAAAAGAAGTAGAAACCATAGTCAACCTTGTTGTTGTGTATGAACCAAATGAAGATGAGTGAGCAAAAGTCAAGGAAGAATTCTTTGAACTGCTTCAAAAGACAGTGGATGACTACATGGATGAAATTATCCTGTTTGGAGATTTCAGTGCCAAAGTTGGAAATGACCATACTAGATGGGGGGAAGTTATCAGAAGATATTGAGAAGATACACTAAACAACAATGGAAAGAGACTCCTTAGATCCTGCACTGAACAAAACCTGTCATTATGAACACAAAAGGTAAAGGTAGAGGATCCTACCTTGTATTACACGCCCATTGAGGCATATTGGGAATATGGTGTTAGGCCCTTACTTTCATGACCATCTGCACACTCGGGGTGATGTGGTCAGCATCACACCGGCTGCCTTAACATTCCCAGAAGTTGCTCTGGTACCCAATTCATGAGGCTGGGTCGACCTCAGAGCCGTTTGCGGTGTTAAGGGCTCGGGACCCCAGTATGTTATGGGTGCTTCGATGACTTCTAGTATTTGAGGATGACCAAGTTATTATATGCGTATTCAGTTTATAGAGTCAAAGTCCCTCGGGTTCTTATCACTTTTGTAGGATTCCGTAATACTGTTCGTTGGTATCGATAATGTCTGCTTTAACCCTTGTGATACATTATGTGCTGAACATGTTTCATATTAAATATTCGACCCTTGACTGACCTGCATTAGTCTCTTGTCTTATTGATTATATTGGCAGTGTGAGATGCAGCGTGTTAAGACATTAATCATCACTGGTCATGATCAGTTGAATATTAACAGCATTTAACTCAACTCCGAATACGACAGTTGATAAGACCGTGATTTTGACGACTCAAAATATTTAATTAGTAATTTCATACCATGAGCAGACACCAACTACATGGGAACAAAAGTCACATCACATTCATGTACGATATGTAAGAGTTCTCATTATTTCATAAACACATGTTCACAATCTCTATCTAGAGTTCTGGTTCAAGGTCAGTTCCTTTTAACGGCCAATGTCCTTTGGCATAAATTCAGAGGCTAACTAGACTTACTCCCGTCGCTAGTTTATACAATAGCCTTTTGCACTAGACTTAACTATCCTGCTAGTTCTGCAATACACTTATTATGTTAGGCTTACGTCTACTGCTAGTCGTCTAACATCCGTTACACTAGGCTTACGCTTGCCGCTAGCTGTACAATATCCATCTATACTAGTCTTACACTATTGCTAGTAACATAATGTTCCTTTGGCATACCACGCCAGGCTAATCTGCCATAATTATGCAAACTGCGTTATTCATAAGACGACTTACGTTTGACTCAAGAAATACACTGCTCAATTGGCTTCCCAGCCACACAATTAAAAAGTGGTTGTACCACACAATATAAGTGGCAATGGCCACACTTCTGAAACACACTGCCGTTCGGGTCAAAACCCACAAGTCGAATGACGTTACAAAGACATACGCATCATGCATAGTGATATGCATACTACGTCGTTAATATATATTCAATTGCGATGTTCCATGGTGCAGCAAACCGAGTTGGCCAAACTCAAATGCTTGCACACATGCAACAATCATTGACATCGGTCGCGGAGATATATCTCTATTCGACTGAGGTGTTCCATGATACAGTCATTCGGATCGAGCTCAAATCCAAATGCCTGTAGACATGAAACAATCATCGACATCAGTCGCGGAGACATAATCATTTGAGGAATGCGCCATGCTGCAGACATGAAACAATCCTCAACATCATCCCCCTCACTTCCAAACATGACACTTGTGGCACGGATGATAGTGGTGGAGAAGATGTACGTCCCCCGAACATATCAATATTAGTACTACCTACTTATAACTATCATAATCATTAAGTAGACACATTAAATTTTATAACATTATTAATAGCACTTGTCAACATGGTGACTAAAGAGTTAATTCAATTTCTTCTCAGAGAAGTTGCGTGATAAAAGATCTGCCAAGTTATTGTCTGATCCAGCAATAGGCAGAATCGTAAATGAAAATTCTTGAATCAACAAGTACCATCGATGTATTCTAGCGTTACGCATCGTTCTAGCTGTTATGTAAGTAAGAGGACTATGGTCTGTCATAATGTAAAAGTGCGTGCCGATGAGATATCTGGACAGCTTCTCCAGGCACCAGACCATAGACAGGAGCTCACGTTCACCTGTCGCATACTTCTGTTCAGCCGGAGTCAGTTTCCTCGACACATAGAAACATGGATGGAGTGTTTCCTTGTAACATTGCAGCAAACAGCCACCCATGGAGTAACTCGAGGCATCTGATTGAAGTATGAATGGAATACGTATATTCGGTAATAACAAAATAGGTGCATTGCTAAATAATTTCTTAATTGTTACCAAAGCGCTTTCGCAATCTTTGTCCCAACGTACCTTATTAGGACTACCTTTGGTCAACAGTGCGGACAAAGGTGTAGATAGTTGTGCGAAATGCGGGATGAACTTAGGTAATAGTTTATCAAGCCTAAAAGGCTTCTAACTTGTTTCTTAGTTGAAGGGGTAGAAATCTCTAGAATTCTTTTGACTGTATTGTCGTCAGGATACAGTTTGTGGTTACCTATGCGGTGACCAAGAAAAGAAATTTCCTGACAACCTATTTGGACCTTTGAAGGTCGCACAGTCAAACCATGCATACGTAACGTATGTAGAAGGGAAGTTAAACCATCAATATGGTCTTCCCACGAGTCATGAAAGAGGCAGATGTCATCGATGTATGTGATGACATCTTTACGATCGCCAAGAAGGCGGCGCATCATGCGCACAAACGTCGCTGGCGCATTCACTAACCCAAAACACATATAATTCCATTGGTAGAGTCCAAACGGAGTTGTGAAAGCTGTGTAAGGTTTGGCATTTTCGGCAAGAGGAATTTGCCAGTAGCCTTTAGAGAGATCTAGTTTGCTAAAGAAAGTAGCATTAGATAATTCTGACAAAAGATCATCTAAAAGAGGCATAGGCTCGCCGTCTGTGATTGTAATTTTGTTCAATCGCCTAAAATCAATACAAATACGTAAAGAATCATCCTTCTTTTTAACAATCACCATTGGGAATGCATATGGTGATTCCGAAGGAGATATCACACCTAAACGTATCATCTCTTTTAACTCTTTCTCTACCCTATCTTTGTGGTGTAAAGATATAGGATAGGGTCTAAGTTTGATAGGTTTATAATCAGTAAGAGTAATATCATGGGATATAAGCGATGTCTGACCTGGAAGGTCGGTGAGAACATCCTTGAAAGAAATAAGAATACCCCGAACTTGATCTTGTTGTGAAGAAGACAGTGAAGAAGAAATAGTTACGTCTTTCCAAGATTCCGATGATTGCAAAGAAGGTAGTTGGAATTGTAAAGGGATAGACGAAGTGGTATCTTCTTCATGAACAACTGCAAAAGAAGCAGTATGATGTGAAGAATCATCAATAGAGTTAATGACAGGAATTAATTCCTGTGGTCTTTCAACCGCTAATTTTAGCATGTTGACGTGGAAGGTTTTGATTTTACCTCTAACGTTCACCGAGTAGTCAACATCTGTGACTTGTTTGATAACATCAAATGGACCTTGCCATGATATCAGTAATTTGTTATCGTTATGAGGTAGCAACAACCAAACTTTTTCCCCTGGTTTGAAGGATCTTAATATTCTCTTTTGATTATGTAATAATCTTGATCGTTGAGTGGCTGATTTTATACTCTGGGATGCATACGTGCACGCATCGATGATTCGTTGTCGGAGATCAATAACTAACTCGTAGCTGTTTCGAGTGGCTGTATCAATTGATGCTCCAATCAACAAATCCTTGAGTATCATCATTGGTCCGCGAGGATTCGAACCATAAACCAATTTGAACTGAGACCACCCCGTGCTTTCGTGAGGCACTTCACGAAAAGCGAACAGGGCCGCCGGCAAAAGTCTGTCCCATTCACGAGGGCATTCTTCAGTTATCTTAGATAACATCTGTTTTAGAGTGCTATTGTAGCGCTCGCACACACCGTTTGATTGGGGCCTATACGCACTACAAAACGAGTGGTGAACAGATAACATGGATTCTAAATCCCTCATGATGTTGGAAGTAAATTGTGATCCTTGATCTGACAAAATATCTTCCGGAAAACCGATTCGACAAAATATCGAAAGTAATGCATCAGACACGGATGCAGTTGTGATGGTTTTCAATGGTATGGCCTCTGGCCAACGCGTGCAAAGATCTACGCAAGTTAAAATATAACGAAATCCATTATTTGAAACAATTGATAACGGACCCACTATATCTACTGCAATCTTTTTGAAAGGTCTCTCAGGCACGTCTGTAATCTGTAAGGGTGCCGTATGGAACCTGCCCTTACATGCTATACCTTGGCATGTTGTACATGATTTGCAGTATAACTTTGTATCTTTATTAACCCCAGGCCAATAAAATTGTGACGTAACACGAAACAATGTTCTTTTGATCCCCATATGCCCTGCCATAGGGGAGTCATGACCTGTTTGTAGGACCAATGGTCTGTATTCCTTAGGTACTATCACTTGATGTATAATTGTTTTGCCATCATCATAATATCTAGTGAGTATTGATTTCTTTATCTTGAACCATTGTTTAGCCCCTCTTGTGTATTTAATCGTTTTTTGTTCTGCTCGGCTAAACAATCCTTGTAAAGTTGGGTCACTCTTCTGTTTTTCTGCAAAAACAGAAGGTGTAACAGTGCCAACTTGAGACATAATTGTATCTATTATAGGAAGAGGTGGTGTAGCCATGTCCGTAGCTAACTGTTGTGCTCTCGTTACAACAGCATTTGCCACCTGTGGGTGAGATTCAACCCACATCGCAATCTCCTCAGGAGTGCAATCTTTAACTCCTGGTATGTTTCCTATTATAATTTCAGTTATGGGTGCTCTCAAGCCGCAGGCATAGACAGTGCCTGTGTAAAAAGGAGTATCAATGTATACTCGTGCCACAGGGAAAGTTTCTATATTCCCACCAAATGTGACACACTTAACTGATTTGCCTGTAAAAGCAGAGGGCTCGATAAGCGAGTGCTTTATGCCTATCGTTGAGGACCCAGTGTCACGCAAAACTCTTACTACCTTACCCTCCAATTTTCCGGGATGAAATGTAAGATAACTGACATTTACACATGCCGACATTGTAGGCATACAATGACCACAATCAAGTGTAATTGTAGACTTTAATCTGTCTTTCGACTGACACTCATAACATGTATCATTCATTACCATACATGCGTTCGCATGATCATTATCATCATTACCTTTCTCCTTTTTGACACTGCAATTATTTGCATGTCTATGTTTATTTTTGTCTCTCGACGGAGATCTGGCATTACCTTTGTTATTATTGACTGACTTTTTATTGCTATAATAAAAAATCAGTAGAGTCATCCTTCCTGGCATCTCTACCATAAGATGATCTCTGTTTATAGTATCCTTTTTGATGTGAACCATCATAATCCCTGCCTCTGTGATACCCACGATCATGAGGTGAATATCCTCTATAACCTCGTCGATATGAATTCGAAGGAGAGCGATGACGACGGAAGTTATAAAAACCTCTGTCGGATTGATAATAATCTGAACGACAACGTCCATCAAAGCTCTTCGATCGAGGTCTCTGATCATGGTGAGCCGCGCACACAGGCATAGGATCTCGAATAGTCGATCTATGAAGATCTTTATTCTGATGTGCGGTCTGATACTGTCTTCCGAGTTTTTCATACTCATCGATAGAATTAGGATGTCTTTCCTGTAAAAATGCTTCTAATTCAGTGCTGCATGCGGATAAAACTTTATCTCGCAGCATGAGATCTATAACACCTTCATATGTTTTATTTATACCCGATAGATCAATCCATCTGCTAAGGAAATGTTTAATAGATGCAATGAATTCACCAAAATCTGCATCCTTGCTTGGCTTAGCCGCATGAAAACGATCTCTGAATCCAGACTCAGTTAACTGGAAACGTCTTAGCAATACCTCTTTTACGACATCGAAATCGCTTCTGCTCTTTTCATCAAGACTCATGAAACATTTAAGTGAGTCACCAGTCAAAAAATCAAGTAAAAGACTGCTCCATCTTTCTTTGGGTATGTTCAGAGCTGTGACCTTGATGATGAATCTAGATAAGAAAGAGTCAACACAATCGCGAGTCTGGTCAAAATGTGGCATTTTTAACTTAGGATAGAAAATATTAGTACCAGCCGCAGTCTTAGTCTGTTCAGACTGCACTTTAGCTAATTCTAAAGCTTTTTCTTTTTCTGCATGAAGTTTTAATGTTTCCATTTCCATGGCATTTTTATGTGCGTGATCCAGTTGCATAAGTTCCATTTTCCTTAATTTCATTTCTTTATCTCGTTGTGCCATTCTCTCCTTCTCAAATTCTCTGTCTTTCTCTTGTTGAGCCATTTTATCCCTCTCGAATTCTCTGTCTTTTTCTTGTTGAGCTAATTCTTTATCTTTCTGCTCTCTGTCTTTTTCTTGTTGAGCTATAGTCAGTCGTTCTAATTCCAATTTCATGGATATTTCTTTTTCCTTCAATTCCCTCTCTTGGGTTAATTCAAACCTCCTAAGCTCATCAGCTCGTTTAGTCATTTCGCGCTGTTCCATTCTTTCCAGACGCGATAAGTATTCATCATATTTCGTATCTGCAAAACTTTGTAGTTCCGCTCCTGATTTTCCATAACTTTTTCCAATATCAATGAATTCCTGTAGTGTAGACATGATAATAGGTTTCTGAGTACCTTCAATAGTCTATAATATACACCAGGATTATAGAACTCACTATAATATGTACATGAATATATTAATCAATAACAAACAAGTTCCAAGAACATGTGACAAAGACAGTGAAAACAATCAAATGAGTTACAATGAAATGATTTTTCAGTTATACGACAACACTTTACACTTATAAAGTAAATAAGGGAGACTTATACTTAGTAATCAGTAAAAGAAAGAAAAGAATTTACATCACAAAAATATAACAAGACAAGTCGTCATAAACGAACGTGTAGACAAAGAAGTTTTAGATCACACACGAAAACAATTGTCAACAGTACTGAAATTAGGTTACGTAAATAAAGAGGACGTAATTCACTTGACGAAACTGCTAAGTACACAAAATATGGTTATATTGTGAACTGAAGAAACATTTATATCCTGATTCCAAAGAAAAAATATAATCAGTCAGATCCTCAGTCAGCGAATATAAGCATGCAAATCTAATAGAAGTTAACATTCACTGAAGCTTTCCTGGGAAAATTCCAGTCAATATTAAACACGACGAATATACAAATATACGAATAAACATGAATGGGGGAAACACAGATGATGAGTAGAAAAGTAAGTAAAGTGACGATGAACTGTAGACCAAAGCTAATGCAAGGACAATATGATAATGTTCAAGTGCCTAAGCACAATCAAGAACTTATCTGTTTAGCTGTCCCTCTGAGAAATACATGAGTGCATGTAATTCTAATCCTAGTTCCGAACCGTGTCTTCAACAGCTGTAGTCCATTGATTGAAGACCTTGACCTTCGCAGTAGGGAACCGTTTGAAAGTATTGCTTCGGTCTTCGAACGTAGTTTCTTCAATCGATCTGCGTCGCAGCCTCAGATGAATTTGATGAAGAGATACATTCTTCACTGGTTCAGGTTCTCGAGTGGAAGATTACCGTTCTATCTGCGTGAATCAGTCTCTTGTGGTGGAAGAAAAATTCAGATTCTCTCAGGCAAAGTTGTCTGCTAGCGGTGACGGCATCAATGTAGTGACGTCACTTTCTGTCCTGCGCATTTCAGTTGCCAGTTAGGCTTGAATGAATGATTTTGCCTTTAAAACGTTCATCATCAGTTTAACTTTCTTCGATACTTGAAGGGGGGAATCCAGTATTCACGAAATCCATCCCACTTTCTGACACCAGTATGTTACGGGCCTCGGGACCCCAGTATGTTATGGGTGCTTCGATGACTTCTAGTATTTGAGGATGACCAAGTTATTATATGCGTATTCAGTTTATAGAGTCAAAGTCCCTCGGGTTCTTATCACTTTTGTAGGATTCCGTAATACTGTTCGTTGGTATCGATAATGTCTGCTTTAACCCTTGTGATACATTATGTGCTGAACATGTTTCATATTAAATATTCGACCCTTGACTGACCTGCATTAGTCTCTTGTCTTATTGATTATATTGGCAGTGTGAGATGCAGCGTGTTAAGACATTAATCATCACTGGTCATGATCAGTTGAATATTAACAGCATTTAACTCAACTCCGAATACGACAGTTGATAAGACCGTGATTTTGACGACTCAAAATATTTAATTAGTAATTTCATACCATGAGCAGACACCAACTACATGGGAACAAAAGTCACATCACATTCATGTACGATATGTAAGAGTTCTCATTATTTCATAAACACATGTTCACAATCTCTATCTAGAGTTCTGGTTCAAGGTCAGTTCCTTTTAACGGCCAATGTCCTTTGGCATAAATTCAGAGGCTAACTAGACTTACTCCCGTCGCTAGTTTATACAATAGCCTTTTGCACTAGACTTAACTATCCTGCTAGTTCTGCAATACACTTATTATGTTAGGCTTACGTCTACTGCTAGTCGTCTAACATCCGTTACACTAGGCTTACGCTTGCCGCTAGCTGTACAATATCCATCTATACTAGTCTTACACTATTGCTAGTAACATAATGTTCCTTTGGCATACCACGCCAGGCTAATCTGCCATAATTATGCAAACTGCGTTATTCATAAGACGACTTACGTTTGACTCAAGAAATACACTGCTCAATTGGCTTCCCAGCCACACAATTAAAAAGTGGTTGTACCACACAATATAAGTGGCAATGGCCACACTTCTGAAACACACTGCCGTTCGGGTCAAAACCCACAAGTCGAATGACGTTACAAAGACATACGCGTCATGCATAGTGATATGCATACTACGTTGTTAATATATATTCAATTGCGATGTTCCATGGTGCAGCAATCCGAGTTGGCCAAACTCAAATGCTTGCACACATGCAACAATCATTGACATCGGTCGCGGAGATATATCTCTATTCGACTGAGGTGTTCCATGATACAGTCATTCGGATCGAGCTCAAATCCAAATGCCTGTAGACATGAAACAATCATCGACATCAGTCGCGGAGACATAATCATTTGAGGAATGCGCCATGCTGCAGACATGAAGCAATCCTCAACATGCGGTCTAAAAAAATCCCACCTCAACTGGGGATTGAATCATGGACCACCGAGCTAGGAAGTCAGTGCACTAACCACTGAGCTCCCGCAGCTCCATTATGAACACAAAGTTCTCCCATAAGCGCATACATGCATACACCAGATGTGGACCAACAAAGAATGAGAAATCAGTCATCGATTATGCCATTGTTAGGAAATTTCAGCTCATTCAAGTTTGTGCAATTAAGATTATATCAGAGCTGTGTGCTTTCTATGCTTCTCTATGGTGCGGAATGCTGGAGAGTTACAGAGAAGGAAATGTCGAAATTGTCCTCTTTTCACACAACATGCCTAAGAAAAATTCACCGAATCTTTTGGCCGAATACCATCACCAACCAAGATCTGCTTACTCGTAGCAAGCAAGAGGACATGCACATAATCATAGCTGGCAGACGCTGGAGCTGGGTTGGTCATGTCTTCAGAAGAGACCCCGATGCCATCACAAGAACAGCTATGCTTTGGACCCCTGAAGGAAAACGAAAGAGAGGCCGACCAAAAACAACTTGGCGGAAGACTGTGGAGGCTCAGATGCAAAGAATGAACCAGAGTTGGGGCACTGTACGAAGGATGGCCACCGACCGAGCAAAGTGGAATCAATTTGTTGTTGCCCTACAAGACGCCACTAGGCATGATGGCCATTGACTGCTTTGACGGTCGGTGGTTAAGGATCTAAGAAGAAGAAGAAGTTTGTGCAGATGCTAGAGCCCGGAGAGGGTCAGAGATTAGAAGTAATCAAACCTGCTAACGAGTAAAGAACAGCTGAAAGAGTTGCTCGGCCTAGGCATTGCCAGCCATCACGCAAGAAACAGTAATCATGCTAAGTAATCGAGCCGGACAGATGAGCATTAAGACCTACAAGCTAAGAGAGCCAGAAGTAAATATCAGGCCTTATTGCAACAGCAGTGAGAAACATAGAAGAACGACCTGATGACTTGGAAATGCTCTGCCTTAAATTCAAGGACATCATAAAAGCAGCTGCAACAGAAGCATGTTGTGGAGTCCAACTGCGGAAGAAGGGAAATAGGACAGAAGAAGTTAAAGAGAAAATAAGAGAAAAGATAAAGGCATGGAAACTATACTTAGAAGCTAAAAACACAGCAAGAAAAATAGAGAATATGTGATACACAGAAGCAAAGAACTAGGTGCTAGCAGCAAAACAGGAATCCTGGGAAGAATTTGGAGAAAAGCTAGTAAAAGATGCTCAAGAAAACCATACATTGTTCCACCCTAAAGAACATGAGGAAGGAAAAACAGTGTGCTCTTAAATTTATAAAAGACAAGCAAGACAAATTGCTTACTGCCCCAAAGGAAGTATTGGAAAGATGGAAAGAATATTTCTCAGAGCTCCTTACTAGTGAGCAAGGTCAAGCCTCAGAAAAGATAAACACTATCACTGAAGAGGAAACCAATGGTGGTGAAGATGGCATCAAGATGGAAGAAATGAAGGCAGCACTGGACAAAATCAAAATTGGCAAAGCAGCAGGACATGATGATATAACACCAGAAATGGTTAAGTACATGGGAGCAGGCGACCTATTATTCCTGAGGGTCCTACAGGCAGCCTGGTGCCGTAAGACCATACTAAAGGATTGGAAGATTGCCATCATAACACCCATATTCAAAAAGGGTGACAACTGACAATGTAGAAATCATAACGGCATATCTCTTTTCAGTGTCCCTGGTAAAATCAACTCTAGGATCCTCGAACAGACTCAGACGCCTAGCTGAGCCATAAATGGATGAGATCCAGTATGGCTTCTGAGCAAACTGAAGTAATCAAGGCCTAATTTTCACACTCAGGCAGCTGAGTGACAAGGCCCTTGAGTATAAAAGTGAGATGCATCTATGTTTTTTGGAGAAGGTGCTTGACAAGGTCGCCTGGAGAAATTTTTGGGACTGCTTGGCAAGGAAAAACATTCCAGCACCTCTGATCCATGCTATACATAGCTTCTACAAGACATGCAGGAAATTATGTGAGGATGGCAAACCATTTGTCAGAAGAGCTCAGGACCACCCATAGTGTAAGACAGGGTGATATTCTGTCACCTTACCTTGTCATTCTCCTCATGGACGATGTCATCAAAGCACACAGAAGGGAATCCTCAGCAAAAGAGAAACTGGCAAGAAGATGAAGATGGCTGTAAACCACTTCACCTATGTTCCAGTCTTGACTTATGGATGCGACTCATGGGCAATGACTATAACCCACAAAAAGCAGCTGTAAACCTCAAAAATGAGGTATCTGAGGAAGGTGGTTGAAGTAACAAGAAAAGACATTGTCCACAACCATCACAGCCTCAAAACCCAGCCCTTGCAGAACCAAGTGGAACAGTCCCAATTATGATGGTTTGACAATGTCTGCAGAATTGGAAAAGATATGCTATCATGACAAAAATTGGAAACCAAGAGCTCCAGGACAACCCAAAGTTTACTGGGAGGACAACATTAGGCAATCTCTGAAGGACCGAGGAATAGACTAGAACCAGGCCAGGAGGAAGACAGCCGACAGGATAGTTTGGCACTCTCTGGCAAACCTCTACACCCCAGGGTAAAAGATGAACGACTAAGTAATTAAGTAAGTTCTGGAAAAATTACATTAGAGGAGAGATAAATTTTGACCTTTTATCTGAAGAAGATGTTATGTATACTTTAAAAACTAGTAGAAACACTGCCCCAGGTACTGATGGTGTACAGTACTGACACATAAAACAGCTCGATGATACAGGCAGTATGAATGTGGTGAGGGATTTCAACACCAGTACACAGAAAGTGAGGTGCTGAAAGACTTGCTAGATGGTTACCTACAGCCACTTCTTAAATCTAGTACAGACTCCACACTGCTCAGTAGCTATTGAATTATCACACTACAGAAAGTCTATGGTAAATTACTTAAAAAGACAGTAGCGATACAAGTAATGACCCACAGTAAAAATGTACACATCCTCCCTGATACCTGAGTCAGTTAAAGACAAATGAAAGTAACATGGGTTAACGCTGGAAATTTGTTATGATATATACGAGGAATTCCAGGATAAATAAGAAATGGTGGCTGTGGCAACCTTAATGAACTGTGTAATGGCATGTGATGTAAACCCTTGGCTAACAAGCAGCTACCGTAACTGATGATATCAGTTGCATTTCGCTTGGGAACATGGACATCAGAACCAAAGCACATTTTCCCAGGACTACCCCAGGGTTCTCCACTATCACTGGTACTGTTTAATTTCTATACCACAAAATCAGCGACTATTCAACCAACAGGGCCAGGACAAACATTAGCTTTCACAGATGACAGATTCATTTATAGGACTGGCTCAGACAGACAGGAAATGGTCACAAGCATACATGAGACACTACAGGTGGTTTCTAAATGGTGTGAGGAAACGGCTCATAGGTCAATCTCAGGTCAGTTGTTGTGTCCCTGCTTTGGTAGGTCTAAAGTGGATGGCTCTGGCATGAATGGAAAAGGTCAACACCTATAGCGGTATGGATAAGGGAAAAATACTAAAGACTATTACTGATCGTCTGCTACAGAAAGCTAATGAGATCGATAAATCAACAAGGCTAAGCTTGCTGGAATTTGGCATCAAATGTAAGACTAGCAGAGATGGACATATGAGAAGATGCATCTGTCGTGTACACAACCAGTGCGCTACAGGTATAGTTAGCATTCATAACCTTCGACATTTGCTGAGCACATATGGGTTTGCCCAGAGTGCAATGAGGTCGATTCTGATCAACAATAACAATAGCACTCTTTAGGGGCCATGGCTATGAGTTTACACAATGTTGTAATTGTAGAATATAAATTAAATAAAATGTCAAATAATGACCCAATAAGTACAGAAAGCACAGCTAACAACCACTTAAATCAAAAGCAGCATAAGCACTGACACTGTTCCTTCTCTTCACACAGCCAACCTATATGTTCCAAATACAGTTACTGGCTGAGATGCAAGCCAAAGAGCTAGCATCTGCATTGCTGATTGGCTTATCTACCACTCACGTTCACCCATGCTGTCCAGTTAATTGTAAGTCCATTGTAAGCGTATACTTGCTGAAGAGAGACCCTTATTCTATTATGAAGAATTCAGTGCAAAGTGATTTGAACAAATGCTTAACCAATCATAAAGTAGTGGGGTCCACTATACTTTGAGAAGTTTCTGCTGTGAAGTGTAAAAAGTTTACTTACGCTTAAAGCAGTTTCGCTTTCCATTAAGCTCGTTAACAACCACATGCAAGAGTCGAGTAATGTTGTCCTTAGAGCATATGCTGAAGTCATCATTGTTAGGACGATCTCCCATGGTTGCACTTGCAAACATGATATAGTTGCCATCCTGTGCATTTTCTTTTTCTGTGCCAAATGGTGCACACTCTGTGCCTTGGTCATGCTGAGTAAATAATAAAAAACAAACACTTTACATCATACTCAATTGACATTGTAAAAAATGCTGTCATCCATCATCAAATGATGGCAATTAAGTTCAAACAAACATTTTTTTTTTATTAAGGGTTGTCTGGTATGCCTGTTTGGTTATAATCAGATTAAAACTAATATACTGAAAGTAACCTGGCCACAAACATGTTTAAATAATTTCAACACTACCTGTATGCCACAAATTTCAAGCTACACATAAGTTTATTTTTGTGCATTTTGTTATTGGCTCATGTGGTTCCTAGTGAGTTTGTTAACAAATAATGTATTTATAAATAATGACTAACATAGCTTACTTCTAAATGCAATTAAGAGAATTTTTGTCAAACTGACTATGATTACCTATGTGATTGAGAGGCAGTTGGTTTTACAGATTTCATGGCACGATTATTTGTTACAGTGTTATACTAACAAAAGAGGACAGGACAGAACAAAGTCAGGTAAGTAACGTTACCATGTGTGTTTAAAACAAAATTAATATTAAAGTTTTGCGATAAAACATCATAAACTTATTTCAAATTCTATATAAACATATATTCTTGAGATTTACCAGGCACGCAGTAAAAAGCTGAAATATTTACATGTGAGTAAAGCAGAGCATTGATTATCTGAACTAATTGGGACCAAGGTTGGTTCAGTTAATAAAATAGTTTGAATAATCAAACATACATGAGAATACACAGTTTATATGAAACAATGTGTAAATAGGAGACTGTCCTGATTCCACACAGCTAAATCGAATTTTGGATACAGCCAAAATTTGATTTTTAATTCCTGTAATGACAAATTAAGACTATTTCTAGGCAATACTGCACATATCTTTAAATTAATAATCATAAAAGAATGCATGAAGCAGCAGGAGTAAAGGTAGATCTGCAATTTTTTTTCAGTGGTGGCAGTGATTAAGATAACTAACAGTTCAGATAATTGACATTCAGATAATTGATATCCTACTGTATACAATTTTCCTTGTTTTTTTTTTATTTTTTCAAAGTTTTCCTCCTCTTGTCTATTTTTCACGTGACATCACATGATATTTACACATCACTTAATTGTTGCATATAATACTTTTAACACTTCAAATGAATCTTTGGCAAATTTACGACAATTTTACACATATCATGAAATATTTTCTCAGAAATATGTTTACTGCTCATTTTAAAACATCACCAGTGGAGAACAAAACAGCAACTCTTTTGCAGCCCAGATAGAAGCTAAAGCTTGCTTGGAATAGAATCATCCTCTACTTATTTAAAGCCCTGCTTTTCAACCTACTCCAAGACCAAACCTAACAAAGCATGTGTGCTGTGGTGCTCCTTGAACAACTCCATATTGAAAGCAGATCTCTCAGATATTACTCTGGGCAGAAATTTGAAAGGCATGACAAGCTAAAATACCTTGGAGTTATACTTGATCGTGGGCTATCA
Source organism: Oreohelix idahoensis (assembly GCA_024509875.1). Lineage (NCBI taxonomy): Eukaryota > Metazoa > Mollusca > Gastropoda > Stylommatophora > Oreohelicidae > Oreohelix > Oreohelix idahoensis. The sequence continues at coordinate 48,885 of JAMPIV010007216.1, read as the reverse complement.
TATAAGTACCATGTTGATCACATCATATAGAAATGCAAGAGAGGCCTGACTGCCCTAAAAACAATGGCCACAGCGCACTACTGTTCTCCTATATCATCAGCTGGTCATGTCAGTAACCGAGTATGGACTGGGAATGCTCACGCTGTCAGTATTGCAATGTGAACGACTGGAACGCATTCAAAATGAAGAGATATGTTTAGTCTTGGGCTGAATGTGAGATACCCCCATTGTGACAATGCAGTACAATCTTGGATTGCTGTTGATTAAATCTTGATATGTGATGGCTCAGTTAAAAGCCTATATGCGAGTGACCACAGACAAAAGGCACCCACTACAAAGGAGCATAAGTGACATCAAGAATAAAGAGGGGTATGTCAAGAATGGCGCAGGCTGAGTCAACTATTCGACATGTGACCACAGTTGAAAATATATTCAAGGGGGAGGAGTGGAGTAAGTCAGGTGAGAACTTGATGACCTATCAACAGGTCATCATCAGCCTTGGCAGAGAGTGCTGAGTTTGGAGCAATGGAAAAGCAGAGCTGGAAATTGACCAGCCGATAAATGATAATGCTGGGGATGATGATGCCACTGTGTACATTGATGGGTCTGTAGTCCGTATTGAGAAATCAGGAAGTGGCTTCTCAGCTAGAGTTAAGGGCAGGATCATTAATTGCCCTCTGTATCTCTCCCTTATCCATGTCCAATGAGCCTTCTATGGGTGCTTTTGAAGCTAGTCTGTCAGCTCTTTCATGCTGTGTACCCCTGCATGACCAGGACAGTAGATCCACACCAGTTCCTGAAGATTTGAGGCTTCAATTGAGGTTTTCCATTCATGTCAGAGCCATCCACTTTGGACCTTCCGAAGCATGGATTGTGAGTCTGATACAATAACTGCCCTTGTTAATGAAGTTTCAGACAGCCACCTTAAGGCTGCAGTACTGCCTCTACCTCCATTCTCATGCTGAAGGTTGTTATCATGTAAGCCTCACTATGTTCAGTGGTGATTTTGCCCTTTACTATAGAAGAGAAGCCCCATCCAGATTTCTCACCATGGATTATAGACCCATCAGTGTACACAATGGTATCATCATCCCCAGCATTATCATTTATCAGCTGATCCATTTTCAGCTTTGCCCTACCATTAGCCCAAGTTCTGCACTCTCTGCCAAGGCTGATCATAACTTGCTGGTAGTTCGTCCAATTCTCACCTGACTTACTCCACTCTTCTCCCTTGAATATATTTTCAACTGTGGTCACCTGTCTAATAGTAGTCTCTGCTTGCACCATACATGACATTCGCATATCTGAATCTAACTGACAGCAATTCAAGCATGTGCAGCATCGTCACATGCCTATACGCATCTCTTCCTTCTGAATGCGTTCCAGTCGTTCACATTGTGTTACTGACAGCGTGAGTATTCCCAGCCCAAACTTGATTACCTACGAGGGGCGTTCAGAAAGTAATGCACCTCATCGTTTTTCTCAGCTAATAATGAAGATAGAAGCATGAAATTTTACATACTTCAAATATGGAATGTGCCAATTGTGTGCATCAAATTGCACCACAACCGGCCAAATAATATGGCTGCCTAAACCATTGAAATGGAGCGTGTTAGCAACTTGCGTTATAAATAGCGAATTGTGATAGAATTTCTCGTTGCAGAGAAGGAAACTGTTGTGAATATTCACAAGCATCTATGTGATGTGTATGGAAGTTTTGCAGTCGACAGGAGTATAGTCAGTCGCTGGGTTCAGAGAATCAAAGAATCAGGAAGTGGAGATACGGAGCTGCTTGATCGGCCGCGCTGTGGACGTCCTGCCACAGCCACCAATGCAGAAATGTTGAAATGCGCTGAGGGCATTATTCTTACTGATAGGCGAATCACTACTCAACAATTGGCCTTACAGCTGTCAGTCAGCATTGGTAGTGCAAATGCAGTTATAAAAACTCTTGGATTTTCTAAGGTTTGCGCAAGATGGGTTCCTCGAAGTCTCACAAATGACCACCGAATGCAAAGGAAAGCAATTTCTTCTGAATTGTTGGAGCATTTCAATGCTGATGGAGAGAACTTTTTGGCTAAGATCATTACAGGTGACATAACCTGGGCATATCATTTTGAACCTGAGACAAAAAGACAGTCAATGGAGTGGCATCATCCGCAATCACCAAGAAGAAAGAAATTCAAGACAATTCCTTCAGCTGGAAAGGTCATGATCACTGTCTTTTGGGACATTGAAGGTGTGATTCTTGTGGACGTTATGCCAAGAGGAGAGACAATCAATTCGCAAGCTTACATTAAGAAATTGAAAAACCTCAATCAACGTTTTCGCAGAGTTCGGCCGCACAAGAATCCAGCAGACCTGCTTCTCCTTCACGACAATGCTCGCCCTCACACAAGTCTGGCAACACGGGAAGCAATCACCAAATTGGGTTGGACTGTACTACCCCATCCACCCTATAGTCCTGATTTGGCACCCTCTGATTTTCATCTATTTGGTCCACTTAAAGATGCACTCCGTGGAACAAGGTTTGAAGATGATGAAGGAGTGATTCATGCAGCGAAGAAATGGCTACATGCTCAAGACAAAATCTGGTACGGGCTAGGAATACATGCACTTGTTTCGCGCTGGCATAAAGCCGTACAAGTTGATGGGGATTATGTTGAATAATACCGATGTTTACATGACATATCCATGTATATTGTGTATAAATTTCATGCTTTTTGAATAAACAGCTCCTGAGAAAAACGATGTGGTGCATTACTTTCTGAACGCCCCTCGTATATGATTGCTGATGATACAAGAAAAATAGTAATCTCTGCTCCAGGTGTGCTGCGGCCATTTCTTTTAGGGCTACCAGACCTCCCTGCACTTCTGTATGATGTGATCAACATGGTGCTTATATGATAGCTTACTTATTTACTTAGTTGTTCCCCTTCTACCGTGAGGTGTAGAGGTTATATGATAGCCCATGATCAAATGTTACTATTAGGTACTTCACCTTGTCTTGCCTTTCAATGTTATGCCCATTGAGAGCAATATACAGAATGTCTGCTTTCACTATGGAGTTGTTCAAGGAGCACCACATCACGCAAGCGTTGTTAGGATTGACTTTAGAGCCAGTTTCCTTGCATCATTTAAACACCTCATGTAGTGTCCCGTGTATGCTATTAACTATTTCCTGTCGGTCAGAGCCAGTCCTGTAAATGAGTATGTCATCTGCAAAAGTCAATGTTTCTCCCAACCCAGTTGGTTGAATGGTGGCTACTTTTGCTGTGTAGATGTTAAACAGCACCGGTGTTAGTGGAGAACCCTGGCGTAATCCTGGACAAATGCGCATTGGTTCTGATGTCCATGTTCCCAAGCAAAATGTACCTGATCTCTCAGTTAAGGCAGCCGCTATCCATCTTGTTAGCCAAGGGTTAACACTGCAAGCCATTACACAGTTCATTAAGGTTTCAAAGTTCACACTGTTATAAGCATCCTCTAGGTCAACTGCTACAGCAACCGTTTCTCATTTAACCTGGAACCCCTCATTCACATCATAAGCAAATGTTCCAGTGTTACCCCATGTTATTTTTATAGGCCAGTTGCTTCCCAGGGTATCAGGGAGGATTTGTGCATTTTCAAGGTGGTTCATTATTTTTCATGCTACGATCTTTTCTAGTAATTTACCGTAAACATTCTGCATTGTGATAACTCTTTAGCTACTGAAAAGTGTGGGGTCTTTACCAGGTTTAGGAAGTGGCTGTAAATAACTATGCAATCAGTCTTCTGGAACTTCAGCATTCTGTATGCTGGTGTTGAGATCACTCACCACATTCTTAATGCCCATGTCATCGAGCTGTTTTATGTGGTGATACTGTACACCATCAGGACCCAGGACAGTGTTTCCAAAGTGCACGTCTTCTTCGGATATCAGGTCAATATATCATATGTGTCGCCTCTTCTGTCGCTTTCCAGGATACAAGTCTTTAATTTCTTGACAGGCAGCTTTATCACTTTTATCTGTCTGAGTAATATAACGCTCAAATAATGCATGTCCATTTTCAGCATCCGCCTTCAGGCTTATCCCTGTCGAGTTGAGAATATTAGGAATTCATTGGAATGTACTTTTCCAACTTATTCTTCGATGTAAGACCAGAATTTGTGTACCATCTGTGTCACAAAAACCTCCCACACTCTGTCTTTTGCTTTTCTTGCCAAGCCCTTGAAGTTATTGATGACTTTTTGCTTTTTCTCCTTCATCTCTTCCACCTCTTCATCACTCATTGTCCTTCTCTTTCACGACTTTATCGCTCTTTCCTTTTCCAGCCATGCTGTCTCCAATCTCATTCCACCAGGGTGGTTGTGTGAATATGCAAGTTGTTTTTTGTTTCACAATTTGACGTAATATGTGCACAGAGCTAATACTGTCATATGGGCCTGTATGAAACTGGAAAGTCTGTTTCGGTCTCCTGTGTATGGTGGTCTTTCCCTTCGCAATGAGTACTACACAAGGTAGGTGATTGCTTTCTTGAGCTTGCAATATTTCCCATTGTGCAAAGGTTGCGGCAGCACTAGAAATCAATGCCAGATCTATGACACCACACCAGTATCCCCTGGTTTAGTTGCCATTCTTCTTGTATGTCCATAATTTAAGATGGATAGGTTTGTGCTGAGTAAAGCCTCGCTCAAGGCAACACCCTGTCTATTTTCTGTGACTTTCCCCCACTCCTTAGACCTAACATTAAAATCACTGGCAATGAGATTAGATTTTTGCTAGGTTCTTCGGACAATTCCGTGAGGAACTCCAATCTACCCTCTTCCGGAAGGCGATCCACATCAGCATACTAACTGAAGAAATGGGGCAGTCAACAAATGTCTTCACATGCAGTTTTTACGCAGTGCTGACCAAGAATTGTAATAAGCATGTGTGGCGCCGGCTATTGCACGCCACACGCTAGAAAATATATAGGATTTTGGTGCTGATGAGCGCTGCACGATAGTAATTTGTCGATATGTGTATTGCGCACATGACGTGAGCAGTGTGGAGGAAAAATGGACAGAGCGTGTTTTGACCCTGAATGGGCGGTTTGTGTGTGTGTTCTACCCAGTGGTAGAAATATGGGAAATGTTACAATAGAAGTGTCTTGAAACATATTAATGTTTATTAAATACAACTAAAGGTAGGAATATATAACCGGGGCATGTGTTCCTTAGGACTGGAACGGCACCATATTACCTTCATGTGGCAGTGCCGGTATATGCAGTATTTTCAGTTTACTTTACAGAGAGCAGATGTTTAACTGGCCTAATCACCAGAGATTTAGATTTCTCTCTTAAATTTGTGTTACCAGGTTCGATTTTCTTCTCTTAGGTGTTGAAGTAGCGAATTTAATTGAAATAGACAGATTTCTTATCTAGATCTCAAAACTGTAGTAATTCACCTTCTCAACAGCGTTCGATTTCATGCAAAACTTTTAATATCTTTCAGCATGAAACTTAAAATTTCAACAAAGTCTGGAACTCAGAACATGTTTACAATAACAAGCATAATAAAGTTTTATCATCTCATCAGACGCTTTCATCTTTGCAAAAATCCCTTTTTACATCTTTGTCTCGTAGACCTACTCAATTGTCAAATATGGCGAACCTTCTCATTCCTCCGTGTTCCTTCCTTTAAGTTACAGTCTTATTTTAGGTTCGACTACATTTACCCATCTCCTCAGATTTGTCCTTGATTTCTTTATTGTCATAAGCATTCCTGGAGTTAAATGCTTTCCAACACAAGAATAGTCTACTCTACTTGATTTGAGGTGTAAGACATTGTTTTTTCAAGTTGACTCAAATCCTCGAGCCTAGTTCTGCTGCGACTAGGGTTGGGAGCTCTATTTAAAATATATGTTTATCAATTTTCACAACTTACGTCAGTAAGAATTATACATATATAATCACTCAACGTCCTGGAATGCACATTTTATAATAAATGTTGTAGTTTGATTTCCTCAAAACTAAGAAATATGTAGAGCTGGATCAGAATACGACCTCTTGAGTTGCGCTCTTTCATTCTACTGCCAAACATGGCGTCCTGTTCCACTTTCCCCGGGGTAAATCTGAGCTATCCGATTGGTCAGGGGAAATCACCCAATTATTAGAAATGGCGTGTGGAAGCGACTCTTTGTCCTAAATATGTGACACTATTTATTATTTTCTGTTTCTCATAAAATATAAAATTATGGGGTGTGCTTCCTCTGTCCTGTAAGAATATAGTCTGTTTCCAAAGGAACAACTATGTACACGGCCACAAATAGGAATGAGGTAACATTTTTATGGACCTACGGATTATAGGAGTTGCTGAATCTACCTAATTATGCATGCTGTGTAATGATGTATTGTCTACGTGAATAATAAATGGAATGTTACTAAAATATCCAGCTGTTATATTGATTGTTGTGTGGAATCTTCGAGTCATAGAAAGTATCGTTAATGAACTATTGTGGCTGTCCTGAATCTTGTGGACCTATGCTATATAAACCTAGACACAGTGTGAAAACGAGCACAAACAATCAACTGAAGAATATAAACTTTTAACGCCACAGATATGGGAGGCTCATTCCGTTGGAGAGGAATTAATTGTTTGGAATTTGTACAATGCTGTACTGTGGAAAGTACGCAAGATATCAAGCACACGAATTTGTGGAATCAATAGAAATTGAATTTTTCGTACGAGGTCATGCCAAGACCTTGGACTGTTGGGAAGACATTAATACCAAACAACATATATTCTATTAAAGTCGCTGAATAGACATTTGACTGCCTACGAACAGATATGAAATTTCGACACAATATACTGCGGTCACAGGTTACTATGAAGAATATTGTCACCTCGAGGCCATTTCACGTTGAATCGGTGTAGTGAACCATTACATCAAGGTCACCTGAACGGACTTGTAAATCCTAAAATAAACTTACCAGTGGACATTTATTATACCAATAATATGAATCGTGAGAAGCATGACGGTATCCAGAACCAATCTTTTGGGTCTTTCAAGTCTGACAAGTCTTTCAACCCTGATGTCCGAGAAATCATTTCGTTTGTATGCAATGGTCAGGAAGGATGATTTAATCTTTTACGTACGTCACCAAACAGATTTGCTGACCACTTGGATTTCCTAAGTAGGAACAGGGAACGTCTTGTACAGGACACTTATAAGCGTTGTGCAACCCAGACTTTACATTCTTTTCTTGACCCGTGTTTATTGCATAGATTCAAGGCCACTTTGCGAGGTTGATGCTTTTTGTTTACAACGAGGATTGGCGGTCGTGGATTTTAATCATATAAGCGAATATGTGTTTGTAGGGTCATGGTCTCCGGTCCTAAAAATGTCAGGCACATCTTATTTTTGTGTATCTTTTATGTTTTCTTGTGGGCAACACTCAATTATATCTTTGGATGAATTTAGTTGTCGTCGTTCTATAGATTTTGATTGTATTGATCTCTTTCAGGGATTCAGCATTTAGTGCTGTCGTATTTCCGCTCTGTCTGAGATTAATATTTTCTTATTTGTTTAGCTGTGCTGTCGAGTAACATATTGTCGTGGAATTCTTATTTAGTTCAGTATGATTATGTTCGTACCTGTAGTTCTTCTCTGACTTTCTTTTTAATATGTACAGCAGTTCTATGTGATTGTATCTCGTCCTGTACTGTTCATTGACGGTGGAAACAACTGTTTTATTATATGGTAAGATTTTATGACTTTTTACACTGTTGTCTTTTTCCTGATTTGTTTCCAGCATTGTCAGTTAATCTTTTGTCTAATGTGATAGTATGGCATGCTTTTAAATAGGTAGTAAAGGCGATAGTTAGTACTGGATTATAGTATATTGTCAATTGCTGATATGTTAATATATACGATGATTACGGATACACTGTGAGATTAGTTGATAAGTATCATATACTTCAGAGACAAGTATATCACACATAACAAAGAAGTACTGTATATACAGTTGGTTTTGAAAAGGTTTGAATTACCTTACGACTAAGTATAGTCATTGGGCAACAAGTGGGAGAGATATACATTTTGAATCTATAGCCCATTACTCTTTAATTTCATTATGGCGGACTTTGTGAAGGTAAAGGCGGGATTTATACAGAATGGGAAGGACTTGAATTTCTCGGGTGATGATCTTATAGCCTATGTAAATAAAGAAATAGCAGAATACAAAGAAGAGAAAGAAAGAGAAGAAAAAAGACAAGAGAAAGAAAGAGAGAGAGAAGAAAAAAGAGAAGAAAGAGAGAAAGAAGAGAGGGAACATGAGAGAAGGGAAAGAATTCGTTTAGCAGAAATTGCTGCAGAACAAGCGAAATTTGAAAGAGAAAAAACTTTTGAGTTAGAAAAATTGCGCTTACAATCTTCTTCTTCTAGAGAATCGTCTGGTACAGGATCGTCGAAGATCATTAATTTAAAATTACCAAATTTTTCTTCATTGCATGACGATATAGGATTCTTTCTTTTGAGATTTGAATCAAGAGTTACGGCTTTAAATTTACCTAAGGCCTCATGGCCTGAACATTTTGTCGGGTTACTTACTGGTGAAAGTTTACAAACTTTTTTTAACATTGCCGATGATAAAAGGAACGACTATGAATCCATAAAATCAGTATTTCTTCGCAAATATTGTTTAGATGAGGAAGGATATCGTTTAAAATTTAAATCGATGGGTCCTGTGGAAGGTAAGGATGTCGAAGACTTTGTGTCTTCAGTGAAGATGTGTCTAAACAGATGGATTGAACTGTCTAATATTACAAAATCTTTCGAAGGTCTTTATGATCTCTTCTTAAGAGACAAAATTTTATCTTCGGTAAATACTGAAATTTTCGCATTCCTTCAAGAAAGGAAGCCCACAAATATAGGAGAAATGGAAAAATTAGCTCAACAATTTTCGGTCGCACACCCAAACTTGCCTTTAGGTAAGACGAAGGTCCTAGAAACTTTACCAGCTTGTGCGGTCACTCATGATAGATCACGCACTCGCAGCATGGACCGACGGTATAGGGATGACTATCAAAATTCCTATAGAGGTAGATATAATTTCCCTCATAATCATTTGCCCTCACCGGGTATAGAGAGACGAAACTTTAACCATAATAATAAAAAGTCATGGCAAAGAAATAATCAATACTCCAATAATAATTACACTCACAAACATCATTTTTCGGGACCCTCACGTAATGATTACAATAACAGTAATTACAATAACAAACATCATGTCTCACCACCATCTCGTGATGATTCTTCTCGCACGGACAAAAAGAGTTACTATCGGTCTGACTGTCCAGTGGATCGGAGAGGAACACATTTTTCTAGGAGTCAAAGTAGAGGAAGATCACAAGCTCACGCTTGTCAGCTTGACGTTGGTAATGATAATATTTCCAATAATGAGAATAATACTCATGCCAATGCATGTAGTTTTGATCTGGAAAATAGTGGTAATTGCAGGGAATGTATGACTCTATTTCAACCTGGATCTACTCCACGTCTGAGATGTGGACATGCTCTGCCAGTTTTGTCTTTAAATGATGGGGTTGGCTCACTCGTGATCCATAGAGGTTTTGTTTTTGACACACCTGTTTCTATTTTACGTGACAGCGGATGCACCACCATTGGCCTAAGGAAGGCACTAATTCCTTCTTCTTGCTTTACGGGAACCTCTATAAAGTGCGTAACTTTCGGTGGAACTGTTGAATCTTATCTGCTGGCAGATGTGGTAATAGATACTCCGTTCTTTTCGGGAAAAGTAAGAGTGTGTGCTCTCGATCGACTTTGTTGTGATTTACTTATCGGTAACATAAAGGGGGTTAAAGAGTGTTCTGAACAGGATATTATTGATTGGGAGAGAAATCATCCCTCCTTTGCTAACGCGATCACAACCAGAGCACAACAAGCTGCAGAGACAATTGAATTAAATTCTTCTATACACACTCAACACATTACAACTTGTCATTACATTGACAAAAATATATTTATAGCAAAACAACAAATGGATCCTTCTTTGGCACATTTATTCCCATTAGCTATGGCTCGAACTATTAAACATTCTAAAAATTCAAGACATTGGTTTCAAATGCAGGGTGACAATCGACAATGTGGAAACCATAGAGGCATATCCCTTCTCAGTGTCCCTGGTAAAATCTACTCTAGAATCCTAGAGCAGAGACTCCGACGCCTAGCTGAGCCACAATTGGATGAGGTCCAGTGCGGATTCCGAGCAAACCGAAGTACTCAAGACCTAATCTTCACACTCAGACAGCTGAGTGAAAAGGCCCTTGAGTATAAGAGTGAGATCCATCTTTGTTTCATAGATCTGGAAAAGGCGTTTGACAGGGTCCCCTGGAGCAAACTTTGGTACTGTTTGGCAAGGAAGAATATTCCAGCACCTCTGATTCATGCTATACAGAGCTTCTACAAGTCTTGCAGAAATTATGTGAGGACAGCAAACCATAAGTCAGAAGAGTTCAGGACCACCACTGGTGTAAGGCAAGGTGATATCCTATCACCTTACCTCTTCATACTCCTTATGGATGATGTCATCAAGGCATGTAAGGAGAGAACAAGAAAGTATTCAGTGGGGTACTGGAAGATGAGACAGGTCTATATTTCGGAGCTGGCATTTGCTGATGATGTTGCCCTGATTGCTAAATCAGAGGCACATCTCCAATCCAACCTGCAAGTCTGGAAGGAAGAGCTGGAGAAGAGAGGGATGGTCATAAGCAGCTCTAAAACAAAATCCATGGTGATATCACGAGAAGAAAGAAAACATCAGATTAAGTTGGGAGAACAGGTCCTGGAGCAGGTCGACCACTTTAAATATCTCGGAGCTATTATAGACCGAAAGGGAGGCATCAAAGAAGAGTTGGCCACTCGGAAAGCAGCAGCTGGGAGACTTTTTCAGGCCATAAATCGTGGATTCCTCAGCAAGAAAGAGGTTGGTAAGAAAACGAAGATGGCTGTATACCACTCCACCTATGTCCCAGTCTTGACATATGGATGCGAGTCGTGGGCAATGACTACAACCCACAAAAGCCAGATCCAAACCTCAGAAATGAGGTATCTGAGGAAAGTGGTTGAAGTAACAAGAAGAGACATGGTCCGCAACCAGACGATCCGTCAAGGCCTAAAATCCCATCCGCTGCAGACCCAAATAGAACAGTCCCAACTAAGATGGTTTGGCCATGTCTGCAGAATGGGAGAAGATCGGCTACCACGACAAGCATGGGAAACAAAGAGCCAGGGATCCAGACCTCCAGGACGACCCAGAGTCCGCTGGGAGGACAACATTAGACAATCTGTGAAGGACCGAGGACTAGAATGGAACCAGGCCAGGAAGAAGACAGCTGATAGAATGGTCTGGCGCTCTCTCTTCCAAACCTCTACACCTCACGGTAGAAGGGGAACGACTAAGTAAGTAAGTAAGGTTTCAAATGCAGGATAATATTATGATACGATGTTTTGATAATTACTCTTTCATTCTCAAACAAGTTATAGTACCTACGTCATTTCGCGCACTAGTTTTGTCAAATGCGCATGACGTGCCATTTGCTGGACATATGGAAATTTCCCGTACGGCTTATAGATTACTAAAACACTTTTATTGGCCTAGGGTAAATAAAGACATTTCAACTTATTGTAAATCTTGCGCTGAATGTCGAAGTGTTGCACGTAAGGGTGCACATCAATCAGCACCTTTACAGGTCACGGATATTGCTGTACGCCCTTTTTTCAAATTGGCTATTGATATCATAGGACCACTGTCTGTAAGGTCTACCAGAGGTTTTCAATACATATTAACATGTATTGACCTGTGTACGAGATGGCCAGAAGCCATTCCTTTAAAAAATATTACCACAGTGTTGGTAACAGATGCGTTGCTGTCTATATTTTCACGCATCGGGTTTCCGGAAGAAATCCTTTCTGATCATGGATCTCAGTTCGTGTCAGGTATGATGTCAGATGTTTTCAACACACTTCGTATCCGTCACTCTCTTAGTGCTGTATTTCACCCTAGCTCTAACGGGGTCGTGGAACGTTGGAATGGGACATTGAAACAATTGTTGGGGAAGGTGACTACATCATTTCCTCAAGAATGGGATCGTTTTATTCCTGCTGTACTGTTTGCGTACAGAGAGGTTCCTAATCATACTGGTTTTTCGCCTTTTCAGTTGGTATTTGGTGCGAACCCAAGAGGTCCAATGTCTCTCTTACATGATTTGTTGATGGAATCTGATGTGAATAATAATAAGAAGAAATCCACTTATCATTACGTTACAGATTTACGCCAATATCTTGTGGATGCATGTCAGGTGGCGACTGAAGCATCTGAGATGGCAAAATATAAGACCAGATCTCGCATTAACAGAGATAGACGACTAACGTCTTTCTCAATCAATGACGATGTTTTTGTTCTCCTGCCACTCAAAGTAGATCACTTGTTAGTAACATGGCAAGGTCCGTTTAAAGTGGTTGCAAAGAGAACGGACGTGGACTACGTCATCAATATGCGGGGTAAAGAAAAAACATTCCATGTTAACATGCTCCTACCATACATCACTCGTCCTCCTCAGTTACAATTCATTTGTGAGGCTATCATGAACCAACCTACCCATCATGCATCTATCGCGTTGGTGGATGAGGTGCAAACCAATTTCGCTGATGTACCTTCTACGTTTCCGGTAGCACCTATTAAGTCTTCGGAAACATGGAATGATGTTATAATTTGTACTGATTTACCTGCAGATCATAGGGATCAAATTCGTTCTATGTTGGTATCCTTTCAGGATGTTTTGTCTGATCTTCCGGGACGTACTAACATTATCACACACGAAATCAAATTGTCAGATTACACCCCGATTTCATTACGACCATACGCCGTTCCTCTACATGTTAGAGATCAGGTGGAAAGTGAAGTAGATGGTATGTTAAAACTGGGTATTATTTCACCGTCTGATTCACCTTTCTGTTTTCCTATGGTGGCAGTACGAAAGAAAGACAAGTCAATTCGTATTTGTATTGACTTTCGTCGCCTTAACAAGGTGACCATATCCGATTCTGAACCAATGCCTTTGCTGGAGGATTTGTTGCCACGCCTATCATCCACCACTTTCTTCAGCAAGTTTGACCTATCTAAAGGTTACTGGCAGATTCCTCTGGCTGATGTATCAAAACCTTTGACTGCTTTTGCCACTTCTCGTGGATTGTTTCATTACAATGTCATGTGTTTTGGTTTACGGAATGCTCCAGCGACCTTTGTACGCATGATGCGTCGCGTTTTAGGTAATCGCACCGATCTCATTTCGTATATGGACGATATTTGCATTTTTCATGATACTTGGGAACAGCATATCGCTGGGATACAGTCGTTGCTCCAAACTCTCAGAGTACATAACCTCACAGCTCGACCTTCCAAAGTCGAAATTGGGTTTACTGAGATTTCATTTCTGGGTCATAAGATTGGCCGACATACAATACAACCTGATGAGTCTACACTAAAAAGGGTACTGGATCTTGCCATACCAACTACTCAGAAACAAGTTCGTAGTTTGCTGGGACTCATAAACTTTTACCACAGGTTTATACCACAATTTTCCCTTTTAACTTCTGTTCTATCTGCTCTGACAAAAAAGGGTATGCCTGACAAAATAATATGGAACAAAGAATGTGACCATGCCTTACAGAACATCAAAACACAATTTTCAAAAAGTCCAATACTAAGACTACCAGACTTACGACGACCTTTTCTCGTGGTTACAGACGCATCTCTGAAAGGAATCGGGGGATGTTTAATGCAGACCTTTAATGGCGAGTGCCACCCGATATTCTACCTCAGCAGAAAACTTTCAGAGACAGAATCCAGATATCCAATTGTGGAAAGGGAACTTTTGTCATTGGTATGGACATTACATAAACTACAGAAGTTCTTGGTGGGTACACATTTTAAATTATACACTGATCAAAAAGCCCTCACATATTTACAGACTTTTAAATCGACTAATGCACGTCTCACCCGATGGGCGCTACAAATGCAAGGGTATGATTTTGACGTTTTACCAATAGCAGGAAAGGACAATGTCCTAGCTGACACCCTCTCTAGAGTTATGTAATAACTCGAATACGGAAGTGGACAATAATTACTTATTTATTCATATTGTTATTACTGACATTATTTTTTTTCCTTTAAAATCTAGATAGATATCATTTAATCTTGCTTCACATTATAATTGCCTGACTGAAAACTAAGTTTTCAGTTGTTCGAGGGGGGGTAATGTGGCGCTGGCTATTGCACGCCACACGCTAGAAAATATATAGGATTTTGGTGCTGATGAGCGCTGCACGATAGTAATTTGTCGATATGTGTATTGCGCACATGACGTGAGCAGTGTGGAGGAAAAATGGACAGAGCGTGTTTTGACCCTGAATGGGCGGTTTGTGTGTGTGTTCTACCCAGTGGTAGAAATATGGGAAATGTTACAATAGAAGTGTCTTGAAACATATTAATGTTTATTAAATACAACTAAAGGTAGGAATAGGAATGAGGTAACATTTTTATGGACCTACGGATTATAGGAGTTGCTGAATCTACCTAATTATGCATGCTGTGTAATGATGTATTGTCTACGTGAATAATAAATGGAATGTTACTAAAATATCCAGCTGTTATATTGATCGTTGTGTGGAATCTTCGAGTCATAGAAAGTATCGTTAATGAACTATTGTGGCTGTCCTGAATCTTGTGGACCTATGCTATATAAACCTAGACACAGTGTGAAAACGAGCACAAACAATCAACTGAAGAATATAAACTTTTAACGCCACAGCATGGTAAAACTCAAGTCAAGGCATCTTCAATCGTGGTATCATAGTCATTAGTTAATGACCCTTAGTTTAAGATGATCCAATGTGCCGAGTGACTAGATGGCTACTGGGAAAGTAGCCTTGACATTGGCCGTCTGGGGTGCGAGCAGGGCGGCATCAGGCAGATGGACTTCCTAAGGAACATCCCTTGCCTTTTCCCTGGTATGGTAGCTCTACCAGGGTGGTCAAATATTTCCAACATATCTTGCAAGCGTACTATGGATTATACACACACAAAAATCATCGCGGGAGCTGCAGGGATCATGCTCTGTTGCGGATGCATTCTGCAAATGTAACCAAAAAAAGTGGATGTAGAAGGCAAGGTAGGGGAGAGAAGAGAAAGAGAAAAACAAGAGCTGGTAAGAGAAAAACAAGAAAGAAAGCGAACAGACCCTCTATGAAATATATGTTTATAGGGTACTGGAACTGTCGAAGCACCACCTCCATAGTGCCTCATCAATTTCCAAAGTGATTCTCTGCCTACACTGTCAAATGAAGCAGCCATTGTACAATCAATCATATATGATTTTGATAAGCATATGATCCAGGAGACCAGTTTTTAAGAGAATTCTGTTGTCAATTGCCCAGGTTACAGATGTTATACAAATCTGTGTGGGCCTGGCAGACAAGGGCAAGCGATGTATGTGAAAAATGAAGTGCTTCATGCGTGGCTAGATACAAGTTTCCACTCTAATGAGGATGCGAAATTGCAGGGGATTGTGCACTGCATATCAGGGGTCAGGAATGGCAGCAAAAGAAGAGCTACAGGTCTATCATAAAAGACCAACCAAGGAAGAGAAAGAAAGTCATAGAGCTTCTAAAACATGTAAAAGAGGCTGGTCCAGATGGCATTCCTGCAAAAGCATCAAAGCAGATGGCCGCTACAGAGATATTACACAAAATTACCGGATCTGAGTACTATGAAAAGATATTTGACAGTGTAGACAGAGAATCACTGTGGAAATTGATGAGGCACTATGGAGTCCCTCTGAAGATCATTTGCTCAATAAAGAAAACTTATGAAGACATGACATTGGGAGTTCTTCATGAAGAACAACTTACAGAACCATTTGGGATGAGAATTAGAATGAGACAGTGATGTCTCTTGTTGCTATTTCTCTTCCTGCTGGCTTTAGATTGGGTTTTGAAAACACTGACCTCAGCCAACAGAAGTGGAGTCCAGTGAACTCTATTTTGCAGATGACCTGGCACTTCTGTCTCATAACCGTAATCAGATGCAATGCAAAATGAAAATGTTCATTGTCATATTGAGGTACAGCTTTAAAAATTAGCAGCTATTTATTTTTTGAGACCTCAAAGACCCCAAATTTCATCACTTTTATTATTTTTGTTGTTAATGCATAACTTTTCCTGGGCCTGGAGCTTAACTCTTTCATTCCAGAGTTATTTTGCACGCTGTGCCAGACTTTTTTTGTAGGCAAAATTTTATAGAGTGAAGTGTTCATCTTTCAGTCTAAATTTGTTTGTGAATTTTCCTTTGAACATGTACTTATTATATACCAAACTGTAGGAAAATTGATAGAGAATTCAGATATACAATGTCTTTGGTAGTATTAACACAAGTATGTTCGGTATACTTAAAACATTTTGCATGTAAAATTGAAAAACGCTAAAAAGTTACGATCTTACCAAAGATAAATTACTGTTGTAGACAATAAAACTTTCTTTTAAGTCTTCAAACATCAAGTTAATCCATATACAAGTAAAAAAAAAAACATGCTTATGGGCACATTTAGTACATTTAGTGTTATTCACACCAGTTTTTCCGTGGTCCTTTGTAAGAAAAATATAAATTATGCAATCGTGCATTACATAATTTTCAAACAAATGAAGAATAACGTCATATAAAAACTTTTTTACTCTTGTTTAATGTTTTAATTGTATCCCTAGCTTCATCTTCTACCAAGAACTAGTGATTAGATGTTACGGTAGGTCTAGTTTTGTTGCTTTTTGATCGGCCAGAATACGACTATGCCCACTCATCAACTAAACCTAGTGTGTCTAGCTTTTCTGGACAGATTCCGTATTTTGACAACAAACTGTGACTACCAAACAACCATCATCAATGTCAGCAATGTTTCAAAGTAGTTTGACACAATTATTTGCTTAGGAGACTTAGAAAATGTAAATATAAAGCGTGACATATTTCTCTAGCAATAACAACGAAAAACGCAAACACGCAAATTTTCACAAAAATTGTGATAATAACATCAAAACACGCACATGTGCTGATTAACTACAGTCAAATTAGTTGTTTAGATAGTAGCGGAAGTCATTCTACGAGTTTTAATATATGAACTGCATTAAACGGACGATTTTTAAGGTTTATGCGTGATAAACTAAAAACCACGCTCTGAGCGTTGCTCTGGCACGGCGTGTTGAATTTTGCAAGTTTAAGAGTTAATTTCCAAATTCCATGACTTTTACAAATGCCAATTACCCTTAGGAACTCTGTAATGATAAAAGCTTTAAGATTGATGGCATTGCTGATGATAATGTGAAAATGATAATTGTGATATTGTTAATTATATTTATAGTAGTATTTATCAGGTAACGATAATTATCAGAATGGCGATGATGGTTATGGTGGTAATATTGATGGCAGTTCTAAGAAAACTCAAGCATCTCTTGAGATCGCTCATCGAAATCATTGTCATCATGACATAACTGACGCAAGCGTAGAAGTTGAGAAAAGGGAATGGAATTTTTACAACTAAGAAGGTGAGATGAAGGTGAGATGAAGTATTTTTTTTTTTTTTTTTTTTTTTTCCTTAACCAGCGGCACTTGGGCTTTCAGCCCTTCGGCCCAATGACATGTCATTGCGAGGCTGGGGAACCTGAGGACTTTCCTTCCAACCCGGTCAGGAGCTTCGCTCCTTCCCATCCACAGAGGGTTTATCACAGGAGCCGTTCAGGCTATTCAGTCAAATTTCCGGCCGTAAACATTTCTTCAAACGCCGACGCCCGGGTTTGAACCATGAACACCTGGTCGCCAGTACAACGCCGAAGCCATTACACCAGCGCGGCTCCCGAGATGAAGTATAAAGAAGGAAAACATGAGCGTCAGTAGGCTTATAATAGATAGAAGTTTTAAGACCAGTAGGGCTAATTGTCACAGTGAGGCCAAGAAAGTTCACTAAGTTATAGAAATCTGAGAAGTGAATTTGATGAAATTACTAACATAATCAATAAATCGACGGAGGTCCATGTGACGACTGGCCCAATCTTCTCTTCATTTAATTTACGTGACACCATTTTATTTTATTCATCTTCAATGCATGATCGAAAAGCCGGTAAAAATAAGCGGCAAATTTAACTCGTTGATAAATATTCTCCTAGCGTCTAGTACTATTTTTAGATTAACGACGTTATTCTAAACCTAACCTCAGGGACCCGAAACCAGATAGAACTCGCCTAGTGGCTCAACCAATAAATTAAGGCGAACTACTTTTAGACTCAGACTAGAACCAGTCTAACCCCACTCTAGGAACCCCCTCATGTGACTTTTAACATTATTGATTGGAGTGTCTATCGGACGCCAGTCACATGAGGCACGCTTAAGGTCACGTGCCCAAGCGGAAATAACACGCTAAATGTTTGCGCCCAGCGAGGCAAAATTACTTGCATCCAGGGAGCTGGAGGGGCCAGACCTAACCTAAGACCGCTGCTAATTGACGCGTTTAAGCAATGTGAAGCCACATGTCTAAATTGCTGATTAGAGTCCAATCTCTGAGTAGGTAAGTGATGACCTAAGATACCATACACCCTATCAACCTCCTATCATCTATAACTTCCTAACACCAATCTCCTTCCACCCTATACCGAGGTTGACCAAGCCACTTGCTGTCTGGGCTAATCTAACTAGATGGTACCAACACCCCAAACTCCGCTGCTCCACCTGGATCACTGTCAATAAACGACTAAATACACCTTGAAATAACTCAAACTGTACTGCCTGAAGCAAGCTGTAATCCTACGCTAACACTTTGACACCTTTCCAATCATACTTGGAAGCTCTAGAGTAAACAATTACAAAATTACCTGAGCACCACAGTATTGACAACAAAACTGCCACATATTTAATGATTGAAAATAGCAACTTACACTGCGACGCTGAAACTAGGTCAGTTACCGTAATCGAGGTCAACTGACCGTAAACAGTTCACTCCACAGACTGACAAACACACTGACTTTCTACTGGACGACCAAAAATAACTTACTGCCATGGCTAAGCAGTAAATATGAAGGCGCCAACACACTGTGGCCTACAGCCTTCTAACATTATGTGTGCATAACTTGTTCTGGCCTTAATATAAAATATATTGACACTGCGGCCTATAGAAAACGAACAAAACCACAGGCCCCACAGCCTTCAGAATAGACGAGCCATCCCAGATGTTAGCTGGGAATATAACACTATAAACTACAGGCCCCACGGCCTTTAAGAGTAGACGAGTCCTCCAGATGTCAAGAGACTAGTACTATTGTGGATTTATCACCAACAACATATGCATCATAATACTAGCAATATTAAGACTCATTATTCAAGGGTACGACCACAACAAAGACTAGCTGACATAAACTCACCATAACACCTGAAACAGGTTAAGTTCCCTTTAATAACTATGCACACAATGAAGCCACACACGGCTTGAAATACAAATGCAATACAATGCAACAGGAATGCCAAAATCACTTGCAATAGTCAACAACTCAAACTATCATTATCAACACTCACGGGTACGTCATACTGAGTAACCAACATAATGACTTTCGCTCACCGGCTAAGTCCTACACTATGATAACGCCATACTTAATTATAAATGACTTCTCATCAATGAATTCCAAAAATATTGCAGATAGAACTACACCACTGTTCTAGACATGTATAACCAAATCTGACCATATGAATAAATTACAAGCACCCTGAATGAACAACTATGGCGTCCAATAATCAGCAAAATGCTGAAAGGGAACAACACATCGACCACTCCGGTCGGTAGCCAGAAACTAAACTGACTTTCCCCGCCAGAATTCGGGCGCACTTCCTTCCAGGTCACATGATCAAAACGGGTTTTAAATTGGTATCAGGGTTGTCACTCTACAGCGTGACCAACTTAATATTTTATAATATTTATACTGTGACACACGGGATGAGACTTTACAAAGTGTTCATATTAATGTTTTTTTTTTTTGTTTTTTTTTCTCTAACCAGCGACACTCGAGCTTTCCAGCTCTTTTGGCCCAATGACATGTCATTGCGAGGCTGGGGGGTTAGTGGATTTTCCTTCCAACCCGGTCAGGAGTCTCGCTCCTTCCCATCCACACAGGATTTATGTGCAGGAGCCGTTCAGATTATTCAGTCAAATTTCCGGTCGTAAACATTTCTTCAAACGCCGACGCCCGGGTTTGAACCATGAACACCTGGTCGCCAGTACAACGTTGTAGCCATTACACCAGCACGGCTCCCTCATATTAATGTTAAATGTATTCTACATGAATTTCCATATTACTTCAGCGTATTCGACCCGACGTTTAGATGAGAAGTTTAAATGTATTATGTATTGATTTCCATATTAATTCATTGTATTCGACCCGACTGTCGCGAGAGGTTTGAGATGTTATACAAGAATAAGATATCCTGGACACAAAGGTGTATCAGATGATACCAGGATAGTGCCAGATAAGAGTCTGGTCTTATCAGTAATACCCCCTTCTCTGAAGAGAGTAAGGGTGTATAGACACAAAGGTAGGGTCAAGCTATGTAAGTTCCCAGAGAAGATGGTGATGTAGTACTCTGAGTCCCTAACTGCTACCTCTCCTGATAAGCCTATGTGATTATGGTATTTAATATGTTTCTGACTCTGCTATGGGTAATTTATATAACTATATTCACCAACAAGAACTGTAATTCAACTTAAAGAATCTAAGAAAGTCTTCTGGTGAATATTTACAATTTAATTAAACAGTTTCTCTTTTCTGTTTGAAAAGTGTTAAACTCAAATATTTTACATTAAATAAATAATAATAGTTAACAAATGTTTTTCTCTTGGGTCAAAATGTCTATCATCTTGTAGACAACTTTCACTTGCTTGATCATTCACTTGTAGGATTGTTTATTATTATTACTATAAGTTTATAGAAACACTCTACTAGTTTAGTCATCACAAACTGAAGCGTATATGTCTTTATTGAATCTGGATAAGCTGCACAGTTGCATTAAGCAACTTATCTTGGTCACTGCAGATGGCTCCCTTATATGCTGGATATACAATTCAGATGAACTCGTTCCAGTAGTTACTAATGTGATGACGGGCCTGCTATCACCAATTGGCACTGCATTCTGTCATGGAATATTCTAATCCACATATATAAATTATCAATTAAATATAAAGCCTAATAAATACATATAATAAAGAAAAGAGCAATGGTAAAATGACAGTGCTGTCACAAAGAATGTACTCGAAATCCCCCTTGTTTTCTGCTTCGTCTGCAAATTGTAACGCTTTCACGTTGATAGTAAAAGCTTACTGTATTATACCCGCTTTCTTCAATGAAACGTGTGCTGTATTTCTTGGAAAAACATTAAGAGGCAGACTGCGTAATGACCTAAATTTTAAATTCCATTCATGTCTTTTTCTACATTACGTTACCAAAACGAACGAACAGATGGACAAAAGGATAGCGAGAAGGGAGAGGCAGAAAGCCGAACATTAAACACGCGTCGCGCGATACACAATTACTACTATCACGCGTGTTAGGCTACAAGCACTAACTTTTTTTTTCAGACGGACAGTGATAAAATACACTACCCTTCCCCAGAGTTAGGTTTTAAAATCATAAAAAAAACGCTTATTGGGAAAGATAACAATAGATGGGTTTACGGTTGAAAACATAACAGTACCCAGACAGCATATCTTCGAAACAGGAGGTAGAAAATACATATTTTGAACGCAGCCACGTAGCTCTTTTAAAGTGGGAAAATTGGGTTCCTTAGGGCTTGCTGACAAATAATATGTAAAACGTTACGCCAATAGTCCAGGAATTAATAAATTATACCCAAAATAAAATAGTGAGGCTGCCTGACAGCATGAAATCATTTCTGCTCATAAAATTTTTTATAACGTGTTTGAAAAAAACCTTACGTTACATAAATAGCCTACCATGTAAACTCCAAATTGATTGGAGCGCAACAAATGAAAGCCTAACCATGATTGGTCGAACTATAAATACTATCTTTCGTTGTTAGGGGAAACGGGAAAAGGTAACATTTTTTCAAACACTTGTCGAAACGTGGCTCATTGGCCAGTCTCGCTGATATACACACTTGGGAGCGTTAGTTCGAGACCACTTGTTTAAATGATCTTGATAAAGCAACAGTGCGTTGAAGCCAGCTCATAATTGTGTTAAATAAAAGCCTGGAACATAGGCAGATGGAAATTTGTGCCAGTTTGTGCCAGAATTCATTGCTAATCAACGTATCTGTGTTTATTCGTATGAATTGTGGTAAGCTTGAACCATTCAATATCTTTTAATGAAAATTGAATGTGAATTGTTGATTTATGCCTGTATATATATATGTGTAGTTCAGTGGCCAACGTGAGGTAAAGCCTGTAATGCTCCAGCTTGAACAGAGGGTGTCGGAGAGAAGTAAAACGGCATGGAATGGCCAAATAGTACACTGACACCTGGATGATTGACTAGAAAGAAATAATGCTGGAAGTGCAGAGGCGTAGTGACCATTAAGAAGGGTAATACTGGAATAAAGTATTTCAAATGAAGCTGACAGTTGGCCTAATGCTCTGAACTCAATGTTTGTGCTGTGTTGTGATCAATGTAACAAGAAAATATAAATTAGTTATGAAGTAGAAGGTACATCCTTCTTGATTTCAGGGACAGTGGTCTTGATGGTACTGAGCAGCACCTGGTCAGAGCTTTGCTGAATCCAGAGTCGGACAGCATACTCCTTGGTCTTTTTAGCTATCAGTGAGGTGTCTCCTGAGCCCAGAGGAGAATTCGAGCAGAGGAGTCCTTTCCTGCCGCCATCACGCCAGATAAGCGAATTGGCCAGCTGAGCTCAACATTATGTCCCCTCATCTTGAACTGACTTTTTAAAATTAACATTCAGAGGGGAATTTACTTGTCTTAATATCAGGAACTGGAACATCTCCAATACTAGTCCCAAAAGACAAACTATTTGAAAGTCCATGATGATACAAATACATAACAGAGCATTGAAACAAAACAAAACCAGTATATACCCGGTCATTTATACAGCTGGTGTTGCGTAGACACAACATAAGGGTACACAATAGATACAAATGACTACTAATAGATATAGATGATCCCTCTTCAATATTCATATACAAATACATTCTGGTACATAACTTTTAAATTAAAACATTGTATTGTGATTCCCCTGGTTATCCACTTGTAGTTGAATCAGGGACTCACATATATCACTGGGCTCGTCGTGCCAGTATTGTGAAATACATATATGTTTTATTTGATTCATACAGCTTTATTGTGACTACTTTTAAGATCAGTCGATTAGATCGTTTTATAAATGTTGATGTCTCATTGATGTTAAGAGTAAGTCCCAATTAAATTAAGTGCAGTTAGCTGTCTGCTCTGTTGTGACCTACACTCAACAGAGTAACACTTCACATCATAAACGTCACCTCAACACTATCATTAATTGTTATGGATGATAAGATATTGGTTCCAAGTCAGGCATTCAATCCATATAACAACTAGGGCTGCTTAGTCAGAGTCCTGATACCATATTCACACAGTTCTCATGGTTCGATATCAGCTACATGTCCGATCTGAATATAGTCCAGTAACATTGGTCATATCACGCAAAGAAATGGTAAGAGTCATCCTAGTCCATCCTGTTCTGGTATCAAATAACGTGCTGTAATGACTGGGGGACTATGAAGAACTCTGCAATGATGTTCATATTCGAGGCTCACACTTAATTGGCGCAACGGATTAAAATGATCTGACCCATAGGGGAACTCCATAACATGACTCGATCCTCATTTTGGGCAAAGGATACGTCAGGCGCGATCTATGTGCCTCAATGCACTTGCTTCGAAGCGCCCAGGGGGGAATGAGAGGTGTGGACCTAGGGTCATACTAGGATGTCATATCCATTTCCAGGACTTTGTTCAGTATTATACTCAAACACTGGTCTGTACATCAGGTATCGGGACAGGTCAGATCTTTTTAGTCGAAAACTTGCATCTGGAAACATATACATCATTTCTGACATTGAGGACCTAATCTGGTGAGATACCCTCTGCCTATTTGCACAAAGCTTGGGTGGCACTAGGGGATAGTACATAGGTTCCTCTATAATTTACTGTGCAGTGTATCAGGTAAATTTCCACTGTAGGCAAGTTGAACCGTCATGTCTAGATTCTTTGACCTTCATTTAGCTAGGGATTCTCTCTAGTTCCCAGAGCTGGGGGGGTCACACTAAGGGGGGGGTATTAACATAAATCAATCAATGTCAGCTATGTCGATTTCTTCTATTAAAAAGATGGCCGCAGATTCGTCACTTACGAACTCCTCAGGGAGAAAGTAATGCATGGGTTCGGGGATACTCTTAGCAAGGGGTTAATCACTTTCATTTATTGCGAGGGGGTGGGTTAGGTTTGATGTTCAGAGGGGGAAAATATGGGGGTGCTGGGTCATACTGCACTGTCAGGTGGATTTTATTACAAAGGGGGGGGGGGTTTCTGGAGATGGTAGAAGGACATGACCTAAAATACTGGGTCTGTCCACCTGCGCATTGGGCGTCTAATAAGTGAATCTGATGAGCAGATCAGGGTGTAGTAGGGGTGGGGGGGGTGGGGGTTGGTGGGCTTGGCATTTACTCTTTGTACAGTTCAATAGGGTCACTTCTTTTGTACTAATACAAAAGTGCCGGTTTGGGTGAGGCCTTCAATGCATCTTCTGCCTATCTTGTAGTGAGGGGGGCGACATCCTAAGTCTGTGTTTGAAGACTCTCACAAACTGGCGAGAGTGAGCGATCATGGAGGTCGGCGCGGGTAGGGGCTAGATAGCTCATGGAGGTGGGTGGAACGTGTTAGGGGTATTGGGGGGGAAGGCAAGGTGCTTTTCTGAGAGTGTTTCCTGATCCTACGGAGGTGAGCTATGGGGGCACACAGTAGTTTATCGCTGGGATGTCTCACTTATTGTCATGCTCTGTAACACACTTCCCCAGTATTATCTTTCACGAAGGTCAACTCACCAAGAACAGAAGGAGGGGAGAAAGCGCAAAGGGGGGCATATCAATGAGTTTGTTGGCAGAGATGAGGGGGGGGAGTGGATGGTATTATATTACACAGTACAGGTTGCCGTAGATGATGGATCAGAGGGGGGGGATTTGCGCCATGGTCTATGCTAGGGTAGTAGACAGTTTGGGTGTACATGAGATCTCTGTTTTGGGAATTAGTGGTGGTGGCGGGGTATAGTGAGCTGCCAAAGGGGTGGTTCGTCATCAACAGTTGGGGCAGTGGAGTCTACGAATGGGGTTATAGTAACAGTATTGTGCAGGTGGGTGGTCTACACAACATATTGCGACTCTTTGGGGGTGGTTATAGTAACAGTGTGCGAGGGGGGATGTCTGTGGGGGTTTGTAGAGCGCTATATAGTGTTCTGAGGTTCAGTGGGATGGACGGAACTAGGGGTACTAATATATGATCAAGCTATGTGGTATAGGGTTGTGGGGCATAGTAACACGAGAGGAGACAGGGGGGGGTAAGGTGGTGGCAAGTATTACGAATACAGTTTATGGGGGAGCAGGATCGCGTAGTAAATAGCAGAATATGGGGGTGGGAGTAGTGATAGTAACTAGTGGGCATGGATATCATACATAGGGGGGTTATGAAGAAGGTAATGGGTGGGGCCGGGAGGATCGTAAAAAACACAATACAGCAATGGGTATAAGTATAGGCAGGAGTGTAGTTGAATAGATGACTATTGGTAACGGGGTATATGCGATGACAGTTTGTGTAGAGTGGAAGGGAAGGGTATGATACAAGCAAGTCAATCTTGGGTGGTGTTGGGGATGGAAAGAGGACGCGTGGGGGGGGTACAGAATAGTTTATCAGTGGATATCTTAGTTTATGAAGGGGGGGGAGTTCTCTCTAGGTATGCGATGGGTCACAATCACAGGTGATTTAGCTACCACGTATGGGTGATCAGGGGGTGGTTGGGAGGGCGGAGGGGGGGGAGGGGGGGGGTGGTTCGGTAGTATTAGGGGGTTACATGTGTCTGGGGGGGGAGGGTGGGGGGGGAAGGGGTTTTGGGGGTTGGGGTGGGGGCGTGGGAGTCTTGCGGGGGGGATGGGGGGGGGGGGTATCACAATTGTAGCAGGTGGGGGTGGGGGCGGGGTGGGGTTGGGTTGGATACGGTTATTGGGGGGGGTTGGTGGGTGGTGAACTGGGGGGGGAGGGGGTTAGGGGGGGGGTGGGAGTGGGAGAGCTGGGGAGGAGGGGCGTCTTTAGGGAATACTGGGGTAAGGGAAGGGTGGGTATTTTAGGCTAGGATTTGGGAAGGGGTTGGGACGATAGAGTTGGAGTGGGTTATAGGGGGGGTTCGAACAGAGGAGGTGTGAGAGTTGGAGAGGGATGGTGGTCGTTGGGATGGGAATGTTGGGGATGGGGGGGTGGGGTGGGGTTGGGGGGGGGACGTTAGGGTAGGAGCAGGGATTAGAATAGGGGGGGGTTTAGGGAGGGGAGGTGTGTGGATGCAGATGGAGGGGGGTTCTGGGGGAGGAAGGGGTTGGGGGGGGGGGGGGGGGGGAGGGGGGGGGAGGGGGCCATTGGTGGGGGGAGGATTATGGTACAGGGGGGGACTGATGTGTAGATTGGGGGGGTTTTAGGAGAGGGGGTGGGGCAGGGGGGGGATGGGGGCAGGGAAGATGTTTGGGGGCGGGGGGGGGGGGTGGGGGTAGGGGGGGAGGGGGGAGGCGGGGGAGCAGTGGGGGGGGGGAGTGCTTAGGGGGTTTGGACACTAGACAGGGGGCGAGGGAAGGGAGTTCGAAAGTGGAAAAAGAGTGAGGGAGTTAGTGGGGGGAGGGAGGAGGAATGGGGTGGGGGATAGGGGGAGGGGAGGGGGGAGGGAGGGGTTGGGGGGGGGTGGGGGGGGTAGGGGGGGGGGGGGGGGGGGTGGGGAGGGGTGTGGGGGGGAAGGGGGGGGTAGGGGGGGGGGGGGGGGGTGGGTTAAGGGGGTGCGTATGGGGACCGTGAGGTCATTGAGGAGGTGGAGGGGGTGAGGCCGGGTGAAGTTGGTAGTGGTGGGGAGGAGGCTTTAGGGGGTCGAGTGAGTGAGTTCTGAGTAGTGAGGGGGGGGTTGAGTGTGGGGAGTGGGTGGGGTTAGGAGTGGTAGTGTTGAGTGTGGTTTGAGAGATAGGGTGAGTGAGAGGAGTGAGAGTGATGTGGAGTGGTGTGAGGGGGGGGGGGAAGTGATTGAGTTGGTTGGGAGGGGGTGAAGGTTGAGGTTGGAGTTGAAAGTGAGTGGTGTGTGTAGGTGAGGGGTTTGTGGGTGGTGGATAGGTGTGAGCTTAGGTGGGGGGGTTGGAGAGGGAGTTTAGGAGGGTGGGGCGAGTGAAGTGAAGTGGGGTGTTAGGAGGATGGGGGTGTAATTTAGAAAGTGGTGTGGGTAACGTTTAGTGGGAAGAAGGGTTGCGTAGGAGGTGCGGGTAATGGGATGGAAGGGGGGGTGGGATTTGATTGGAGCCGTCTATGGGTGATTCAGGGTGAGGTGTGGTTACGTAGGTGGGTCGAAGATTTGTTGATTTGAATCAGGATTGAGGTGGGGTGAGGGAGGGGAGGGGATTCGGTGGTATAGGCCTATATGTTGGGTATAACGGGGGGGTAGTGTGGGGAGAAACGGTGGTATTTGTAGGTTGGGGCGGATGATCAAGTGAGTTGGGGTAAGTGGTTTGGGTCGGGGGGGGGAAGGGGGTGGGGATTGCGTTATTCTACAGTCAAGGGGAGGTTATTTGTATGGGAGTGGTTTCTAGGGGGGGGTGGGGTTAGTTAATGAGGGCGTGGGGGGGGGAAACATGGGGAGTGGGCTGAAGGGGGGGTCAGTGTGTGGATATGAATAGTATGGACAATGTTTGTGAGGAGTATCAGGTGGAGGGTGGCCAGGTTTTGTGAGTAGTTTAGGAATATGTTAGGAGGAGGGAGGTTCAGGATGGGGGTGGTTATTTAGGGGGGGGGGGGGAGTATTAATGTTGATAGAAGTAGGGGGTGGGCTGGGGATGGGGAGGTCAGGTTTAGAGGGGTATCAGTTAATTGGGGGGCATCGTAGGATTTGGGGGTGGGGTTGGTCTATATAGAGGGGATGGGTGTGAATGAGATTTTCCAATGATTTATGATTTTGGTGGGATTTTTATGGGAGTAGGAAGAGGGGGAATGGGGGGGGAGATCGGAAAGGACCCTGAAATGTGTAGGGTGTAGTTAAGGAGGGGGTGGTGGGTAGGAGAGTTGTTTGGGAGATCATACTCAGATTGATAGGGCATCATTGGGGGGGCTATGTGTTGTGGGGGGGAATTGTTTGTGGGGATTTATTGAGGGTTTTATACGATTGTGTGGGGAGGTGGAGCAGTGTAGGTTGGATGGGGAGGTGGGTCTTGGATTATGTGTTGGGGGGGTTACCGTTAACGTGGGGGAGGTAGTAGGGGGGGTTTTGGTATTAATGGTATAGGGGTGGGGGGGTTGAGGTAGGGTTTTAGTGGAAGAGGATATGGTACACAATGGAGGGTTCATTATGGGTGAGGATGAGAGGTGGTGATATTCATTGGGTGTGGTATGGAAGGTTGATGGGTTATTTGGGGAAGTGTTGATGGGTCCTTATTGGGAGGTGTGGATATAAGGGGGGGATGGGGGGGGGGGGTAGATGAGGTGGGGTGTAGGTATTTGAAATAAGGGGGTAGGGGTTTGGGGGGTGGGGGGATATTAGCGGGCTACCGTGGAGGGGGGTGTGGGGTTGAGGGGGAGAAGGATGTGGGTGGGTGGTGGGTTGGGTGTTTTGTCTGAATCCGGTATTGTCAGGTTTTTGCGTTGGAGGGGGGGGGGTGGGGGGGGAGGGGGGGTTTGGTGGTTCGCAGGGTCTACCCACGTGGGATGTGAGTGGGGTGGGCAACATGTGGGGGGTGGGGAAATGTTTGAGGTCAAGGGTGGCGTAAGGTAGGTGACCTTGTTGGGTAGGGTGAAATGGTGGGGTTGTGGGGAGAATTGATAAGGGGGGAAGGGATTCCCAAGGGGGGGAAGTGGGGTGTTTGGGAGAGGTTGTGTTTTTGGGGGGGTTTTGGGGTAGGAAGGGGAGGTGGGGTTATTCTGCACGTAGATTTGCTAAGTGGGGTGGGGGTGGGTATTTATACTGGGTTTGGGCTGGGGAGGTGTCGAAAATTACGTTGGGTGGGGTTTGGGGGTCAAGGATGTCTTAAAGGGGGGAGGGTCTGGGGGTGGTTTTGTTAGTAGGGTTGATGGGGGTCAGCCTGGGATTAGAGGGATGTTTTGGGTAAGGGAGTGGGACCTTAGTTGGATACTGTTTGGGGATATGGGGGGTGAGAGATGTGTGGATGATGGGGGGGGAGGTGGGGGGTATGAAAGGGATTATATATTGGTGAGGTTATGAAAAGGAGGGAATAGGGGGGGGCACATGGAAGTATCGAAGTAGTGGGGATTTGGGGAGAGTAAGTTGGGGAGTAGGTTATGTGGGTTGGGGGGGGGTTGAGTGGTTCTTTTTGGCATATTGGGGAGGGGGGGGCGTTGGGCATGGGGATTTGGGGGTAGGGTGGTGAACATTTTGTAGATTTGGGTAGTATTAGGGGGGGGGGGGAGGCGGCCGGGGGGTATGGGTGGGTTTTATGTTAGGGGGTGAGTATATATTGGGAATGTAGAGGGTTTAGGTTGTTGTATGGTTGACGGGGATATTTATGTTTGTGTTTTATGTAGGTATTGTTGAGTTCAGGGGTGGGTAGGATTGGGTGGGGGGGGTTGGGAGGTTTGCTCAATTGGTTACGGGGGGTTTAGATCATGGTAGTAAAGTGGAAAGTGAGATGTATAGTGTATGAGGGTGCGGATGTTGTGTGGGGCTGGGGTGGTAGAGTGGTTTCGAAAGGGGTAATGACGTGGTTGGGGGAGGGGAGTGGACCTCAAAGCAAAGTTGGGGGGCGAGTGGTTTGGTGAGAGATGGTGGCCACTTTTGGGTAATATATGAAGGGCTTTTACGGGGAGGATCATGTTGGAGAGGGGGGGGGTGTGAATTCTGCAGAGTGTGTAGGTGGGTTGGATGGGGGGAGGGGTGAGGTCATAAGGGTTAATAGAGGGGATTTGGGGGGGGGGTATGGTCAGAGTGGCCACTAGACTGGTGTAGAAGACAAGGGGGGGATCAGGGGGATGTGGGGGTGGGGGATCCTGGGAGGGCACTCCACTGTGGTAATTGGGCATGGAGGGGAAGGGTTTGGGGTGGGGGTTAATGGGGAGTGGGTGGTTGGATTGACTGAAGGCGGGGGAGGGGGGGTGGGGGGGGGGGTATGGGGTGTTTAGGTGGGGGGGGTGGGTTAGTTTTTGTTTTTTTGGGTGGGAGGAAATGGTCATGTGTATTAGGTGGAAGGGGATTAGAGGCATATTTGAAGGATCGGCGGGGGGCTATGGGGGGGGGGGGATTTGTGAGGTTGAAGGTTTTAAAAGTAGGGAGGTTTGGGGGTATGTGGAGTGCACGGGGGTTGGGGTTAGTAGGTAGGGGGGGAGCCCCTCCTGGGGGCATATGGTTCATGGGGGACGACACACGTTGTAGGAAGGTGAGGCAGGTGGTTTTATTGGTGGGGGGGGAGAGAGGGTGTTTTACCTATTTAGGGGTAGAATTTGGGATGTGGAAAGGGGGTGTTTGGGGGAGTGGGAGATGTTTGTGTTTTCCCCATTTAAGTATATGAGTGGGGGAGGGGTGGGGAGGGTTGGTTTTAGGGGGATGGGGTGGGGGTTGGTGTGGGGGATGGTATGGGGGGTATGTGGGGTGGGAGGGGGGGTAGTGGGGGTGAGACTATGGAGCGTTGGGGTGAGATTAGTTTGGTTAGGTAGGAATCTGGAGGGGTTTTGGGCTTATAATGTGTGGGTTGGGATGCTTTGGGGTGATTGTGGTTGTATGGAAGGGGGTAGGGGGGAGGTGTCATGTAGAGTGGGGGTTGAGGTATGGGGAGGCGGGATATAATGATTGGTATGATGGGATGGAAAAATGGGGGGGTGTGATTAGACTGATTTTGGGTTAGTGGGGTTGGGGGTTCCCGGAATGTATGGATGGGAGGGGTATGGGAGGGGTTCGGTTGGATAGGGGGGGGGGGGGGGGGTTGGTGGGGGGGGTTTGGGGTTGGGGGGGGGGGGGGGTGTTTGGGGGGGGGGGGGGGGGGGGGGGGGGGTGGGGGTGGGGGGGGGGGGGGGGGGGGGGGGG